>VXAX01003615.1:0-23318 GCA_013399835.1 Leptocoma aspasia
TATTCGCCTCAATTTATAACAGTTTGGCAACTAAATCAGCCGGTTTCCTCAAGACTCTGTGATGCATCTCATCGAGTTCCATAGACTTGTGCACATTCAAGTTCCTCAGGTGGTCATGAACCCAACCTTACAGTATGAGGGGCTTTGTTTCCCCATGTTATAGATGGGGAATGTGATAGTTGGCTCTCACAACTAAGGGATAATATTATGTATACGTTAAGAAAAGTTTTACTGATAAAACTATAGTATACTTATGTTATTGTGATATGTTGTCCCATAGTTCTCTTTCCCCGCTCTCTTGTATTGTTGTCACTACATGGCCTTGGTAGTTAGGGCATTTGGGGGGAAGGGCAGGCTTGTTACTAGGGGGCGTGACATGGCAACACCTGACCTCCAATCAAATTGCAAGAAAGTAGTCTCCAGCAATGGACAGCGAAGAAGAGTTAATTGACTGACTTTGGGAGGGGTTAGGGTTACCTGATGCAACACCAGGAGTATAAAAGGTGGAGCAGCCATTTTGTTGACAAGCACATGGCAGTTTAGTCCCATGCTCCCAGCGCACTGTCCTTTTTCCTTATTCAGTCCTTTGTTGTATTTTAAGGTTTTCAATAAACCTTTAAAATTTTTAAAAGTGAGTGTCATTTTCTCACACCCAGTCCCCATCCTGCTGTCCATCCATTCAAGAGGTGCAGGAAGAAAGGTTGTCATTGAAGACTGAGGTAGAAAAGTTTCCAGGCATGGGGAAACTTTTCTACCTCTGGGTAGAAAAGTTATCACACCTTATCACATCTCTGGGCAACCTGTGTCAATGTGCCACCATGCTCATTATAAAACAACCTTCATCCTGGTATCTTGTCTGAATCTACCTTCTTTTAGTTTAAAACCATTACTCCTTGTCCTGTCACTTCAGGTGCTACTAAAAACCCCATCCCCAAAGGCTGTGCAGTTTAGGTGCTCAGCTTTAGGGTGACTTCAAATCCATATCTTCCTGCATCAATGCCTTTTTGCTTGATGGAGATTACTTCCTTCCTGTAGTACTTTAAGGTCTGACCGTGGAACTCATCCTGTTATTCCTTCTGTTTTGCATGTGCACAAGAATCTGCAAAGATGTAAGATGGAGCATACCTTAGAGAAGAAATGTTCCTGCACAGCACGAACCGGGCAAACACCCAATGGTAGGAACACAAACACCTCATATAAAAGTATGAAGCAAGAGAACAAGTGAGAGAAATCATTCCTGAAGTTTCCTCTCTGCTGAGAGAGATGGTTGTAAATAATGAATCAATTTGGGCAGATTCTGCAAAATGAGACATTACGTCTTTCTTGTCTGTTGTTATTTCTAATGTTTCCTCTTCCCAAGATGAGGCAGGGTTTTGCATGGAGGTAATATAGTTCATTTTGTGCAAGAACCAAACAAGCTTCCCCATCCTGTAACCAGGACTTTGTCGTAAATGAACAAACATCTGTTGAATTGAACTGTACTTTATCAGAGGCTGGTTGTAGTTTTGGGTTTTTTCTTTTAATGGGAAAAACCACCAAAAAAATTGAGTGTGTGATCAGCAGGATGTACTCAGGCAAAGGCAAGGAACTGGGTGATTGTTGTGGTTTTAGTCCCAGCTGGCAGCTCAGTCCCTTGTGCACTCCCCTCTGATGACATGAGAGAATAGGGAGGGTAAAAGGGATAAAACTCATGTGTTAGGAGAGAGACAGTTTAATAGGTAAAGCAAACAAGGAATTAATTTGCCACTTCCCATGGGCAGGTGGATGTTCAGCCATCCCCAGGACAGTAGGGCTCCATCATGTGTGTCAGTGATGCCATCACTCTGAAGGTTTCTCCATTCCTCCTTCTCTCCTCAGCTTTATATGCTGAGGATGATGCCATATAGTCTTAGGTCAGTTGGGGTCAGCTGTCCCAGCCATGTCCCATCTCAGCTCCTTGTGCACCCCTTGCTGGTGGGGTGAAGAGCAGGAAAGGCCTTGGCTCTAAGTCCTCCTCAGCAATGATGAAAACATACTTGTGTTTCCAGCAAAAATCCAAAATGTAGTCACATACCAGCCACTAAGAAGAAACTTATCTCTATCTCAGCCAAACCCAGCACTCTGATTTACAATTTGCAATATACTTCAGTTAAGTGTCTGAAATAGAAATCGGGGGGAAAGAGGCTGAACTGATCTGTTCTTCTCATGAGCTGTGCTTTGCTCCAGGGGAAATATCTTCATTTCAGCTCAGGTCTTTACAACACAAGACAACAAGAATTTTTAGGAAAAAGATATTTTTCAGGACAGGTCAGTGAGTGCTAATTGCTCAGAGATGTAATATTCTTCTCATGGTTCTGGGTTTTTCAGCCACAAAATCTCCTCAGCTCTCAGGTTCTTAGCTGGTGAATCTCAAGAACTCTCTCAGGATTACAGCACAAATTTTGCACCAGCTGAAAAACTGCTCACCCCTGGATGCAAAAAGATTAAAAAGAGCAATTCTGAATCAGTAGATCTCTGATGAAAAGAGCAATTTTTCATAAGTAGATCTCTGTCAGGTCTTTCCTGGGTTCCCTGTAGTACTTGTAACAGCAGCACTGCAGTTCAGTGATTAGTTGTTCTACAAAAAATTTAGTAAAGACTTTGTACAAAAAAACCCACAAAAAACCTCTTTCACCTCATCTTACCAGAACTGAAAGTCCCCTAATACTGCTTTAAGCACAAGAAATCTGGTAGATAATATTTGAATCTCACCTACTGGAAAGGGGGAGGCAGGGAGGCATGTTAGCTTTGACCTTGCTTCTTGTCCAAGTTCTTACTTTGATTCTGCACAGGAGAAGTCCCTGTGGGCAGAAGGACCCACCCAGCCCCCAAACTCTGGCGGAAAATTATTAGAAGACTTAAGTGTAATGAAAACTGTTGTAAACCATTTGCTGATGGTTACACCATGATGAAGGGTGTGCCTTCTCAAAGGAGTATGATGAGATATCCTACGTACAGTCTTCTTTGTCATGTTCAGTCAGGAACAGATCTGAGTGCAGCTAATAAACTTATCTGCACCTGATTAAATTGCAAAACCTACCCTCTCCCTGCTGATTTGCAGGAAAAACTCCATGACTCCACAACTTGTAAAAGTTGGGAAGTAGTTATGTATCTTTATTCAGCGCTGGGTGCATGTGGATTATTCTCCCAAAAGACATGTGCACCCCTGAAAATTTCTGAGTCTCTTTTATCCTCCTTATTTGTGCATATGCATAGGGTTTCACAATAGGTTCATGCATATTCATTATACTAGTTACAATTAGTTCTTATTAGTCCTTGTACAGAGGGGTCTCTGGTCACCTTGACTGTCTCTTGCAGCCTCAACTTTGGCTCTATCTTGCATCTTCTGTAGCCTCAACTTAGGCTCTATCTTACTCCAAGGTTCAAAGGGTGGGGGGTCCTCTTACCTCGTTTAGCTTGGAAGTTCGCATTCCTTTCTTAAGCAGCCTTGAATCTTCTTTGTCCTTTTTGCAGGCTTTTGTGCACAGCAAGTTAGCAGACTATACAAGTTTTAAACAACACACTTCAGCTAAATCCAAAATTGGTTTCTACCCCAAGTCAAATTTCTAACCCTGTTTCACTGCTCCCTGCCCTCACTCCCTCCCCAGGTCAGTTAGGCACAACAAGCCAAATAATGCATGACAAAGTTCATTCGAGTGATTGAAAATCAAGATGGAACAGCATATTTTTCATCAATGTTATCCCAGGAAATAAACATAAATTCCCCCACTTAATATTTTAACATAGCTTATCATAATCACTGGTAATAGTAACCAAATGTTTTTCTTTTGTTGGATTTTAAAGGGGACTAGGGGAACAGTTTCTTGGTTGCAGGCTCATTAAGTCTAATTTCAAATTAGTGTCAGGGGTCACTTTCACTTTATATTGCATTTCTGATGAGCAGTTGTATTGGTTGAGCACAGCCTGGTTTTTGATAGTAGGGGAGGCCACGGAGGTGGCTTCTGTGAGAAGCTGCTAGAAGCTTCCACCATGTCTGGCAGAGCCAATCCCTGATGGCTCTGAAGATGGAGATGCTACTGGCCAAGCCTGGGCCAATTAGAGATGGTGGTAATGTCTCTGTGATAACATATCTATGAAGAAAATCAAAACAAAGGGGGCACACACAGTTTTTTCTTCTAGTCAGAGAAGAGGAAGAGGTGAGAATACGTGAGGGAAAGCAACATGAAGACAACAAGGTCACTGGAGAAGGAGGAGGAGGAGGAGGTGCTCCAGGTGCCAGAGCTGAGATTCCTCTGCAGGCCATGTGAAGACCGTGGTGAAGACCATGGTGAAGCAGGTTGTCCCTCTGCAGCCCATGGGGATCCACAGGGGATGCAGGGATCCACCTGCAGCCCATGGGGGAGGTGCCCACGGTAGAGCAGATGGATGCCTCGAGGAGGCTGTGATCCAGTGGGAGACCCCATGGACAGAAGGGCCCCTGATTCCAGGCTGGAGCAGCCTGTCCTTGGAGGACTGCACCCCATGGAAGAGTGACCCACGCCACAGCAGTTTTGGGGGTACTGTCTGCCCATGGGGGGAACTCGTGTTGCAGCAGTTTTGGAAGGACTGCTGCTTGTGAGATTGGAACCACATTGGAGAAGTGAAGAATGTCCCAGTTCAGAGAGTCCATCAGAGTAACAACAAGCAAATCAATATGGTTCTCATGACGTTCTCCATTTATTGCACAAGATAGCTTGGTTTTATACATTTCAGCATTTGTTCACAAGCATAGAGCTTAATTCNGCCCTGTCTCCCTGCGCTATTAGTGGGAAGGAAGCAGGGGTTGGGGGAAGAAAAGGTGTTTTAAGGGCTTATTTTACTTCTCATTATCCTGCTCTGGTTTTGTTAGTAATAAATTCACTTTGTACTTCTAAGTTGAGCCTAATTTGCCCTTGGAGTGTTTTTTTCTTGGTCCTTAACTCATGAAGCCTTTGTTAATTTTTCTTTCTCTCTTCTGCCCATCTGTTGCTTGGTATGGTAAGTGAGCAACTTTCAACTTTCGTGGGTGCCTGGCATTGGGCCAGTGTCAAACCACAACAGGAACTTACAGAAAAGACAGGGCAAAACTTTTTACAAGAGCCTGTATGTCAGAACAAAGGGGAATGGGTTCAAATTGAAAAAATTGGTTTAGACTGGATGTGAAAAACACGGTTTATTTTCTTGTTAAAAATTTAAAGTTTAATAAAGGACAATAGGAAACAAAGACAATAAAGTAAAGATTACAGCCACATGCATCTTGCACTTAGCTAAGAGCACACTGCTACCTTCAGGGATACTCCTTAAATACCTTTTTCATTACATCAGCCTGTTGCATATTCATAGACCTTTATGCAAATCCATAAACTAGTTTACATATTCCAGGAACTATTTTGCATGATCTGTGTAAGAGATGGTCCAAAGATCCCTCATGTGCCTCACAATCATTGCCAAGGACAGACACTGAAACCCTGAAAATCTCAAAGGGACTTTGCACAGGAGTCCTGGCCTGGCTGAGGTGGGATGTTTGCCAAGTGCTGCCTGCAGGTGTGCCCGCTGGGATGCTTTCTTGAGGAAAGCATCATGGTGGAAATCTTGAGGAAAGCTGGTCAGGGTGGACTGTGTTGTTCTTGCTGCCAAGGCGAGCAAGGGCTGTGCTGAACCTGTTCTGTGCACCTACCTGTCCTGCTCCTGTTTCCCAGAGCAACAGGCCTCACAACAATGGTTGCAGATTTCCCCCACCTCTTCGCCAGTTGCCCCTGACTTTTGGAAAGGACTATAAAGGGACTTTCTAAATTAACTGTTTCCAAGATCTCCCCATGGAAGGAAGACAGAGCACGAGGACCACGTCTCATCCGTTGGTAGCTATTCCCCCCATTCTTTCTTCCTCTCTACCCTTTCCCTTTGTATCACTTTGTTTCCTTTACCTCTCTCTCTCCCTCTCCTCTATCGCATAACCATTGTGTTGTTGGCACTCAATAAAGGTGCATTGTTTTGATTAAAACTGATTTTCCCCTGCTGTGTCTTTTGCACTCTGAGATTGATAAACAAACCATCATGATCCCTGCTTGTGCTAGTGGATCGTGACATTTAAATTGGCATCATGGACTCATTTTTAGACAGAAGGGGTTGCTGGTTGTGTGTTGTCTGTAATAGGGGACAAACATTTCACTCCAGCCACACCTAGCCTGACACCCCGAAAGGGTGTGCAGTGTCTAGAAAGCAAGGGGGGTGACTCAGATTTCCCACAAACTGCACACGCCTAAGTGAAAAGCACCCCACACTTGTTTGAGGGCTCTGTCTTCAAAATTTCGAAAGATCTCTTAAGTGCAAAAGCTGGGAACTGTTTTTGCCGTTTGTGTGTGAATTTGGACTGCTTGGTGTAAGCAAAGAGAAAATCATAAGTAACTTAAGGAGTACCTCCCAGGCAGTTTTTGTCTCTTCACCCATGGCAGGGAATCGAAGGGAGACACAGCCAAGCTGCGTGTGTTGCAGTGTGTAACTAAGTCTTACCTCCCTGTAGTGGTTTTGATCCTTTCATAAAATGACTGAAAACCACAGTGCAAAAGGTAAAGCCACATTTTATGCTCTATTAGCAAAACACAATGCCAAACCCTCTCCAGGAAGGGAAGAATGGGCTCAAAATAACTGGTTTTATCTAGATAATGTGACTGATAGAGTCTGTTCCTTACAACATGAGATGAAGTTTAAATTTCGCCGAGATAAAGCTATAATCTGTTCTGTTCTAGGAGCATGCCTTAGTGTGGCTATAGATCACTGCTTTAAGCAGTGTAGACAAGAGAAAGCAATAACTGATTCTCTTCAAAATCTAGTGGAAATTCTGCAGAAACAATTAGATGGAAAAAAAGTGAAATTCATTTGTTGCAGGCTGCTTTGAGGGAGGAACATTTTAAAAATGCAGGGAATGTTAACTCACTAAAAGAGACAGAGGAAAAGGAAAGTCCCCACATTAATCAAATATACCCCCAAAAAGAATTATTGTTAGTGAAAGATTGTGGGCTCAACTGCTGCCCTCATATGAGATCTTTGATTAAAACAGAATATAATTACCTCAGTGATAAAGATTTTGACCCACATATCATCAGTAAACAAATACTGTACACTGCTACTGAATTGGCTAAGTTAAAAAAGGAGTACAGGTGCCTCCCCATGAGTCTGAGAAAGAATATGTCTTCCAAGTGTCTCTCATTGGAGGAGACCAAATTAAATTAACTAAACAGGAGGCCAGTGGGTATTGGGGGCATGGAGTTTTCTTAATGACAGGAGAAAAAAGTGACACACGGTCCCTGACCCAGCATGCAGCTTTCTGGGCTGGGGGACTCAATCCTTTAGAAAGGGGAGGCCCTTTAGCTATAATTGGTAGCCCCAAACAACTTCTGGAAGGTGTCCACAGAGCCACCTGCCTGCAAATGATACATGACACATTTTTTATGATACCTTTACAGCCAGGAGATATGGACTGATTTGCTTTTACATGGGAAGGACAGCAATACACCTTTACTAGGCTTTCCCAAGGGTACAAACATTCCCCCACTCTGGCTCATCATGCTTTAGCCCAAGAATTAGAAAAAATACCCAAAGCTGACAATGTAGCTGTTTATCAATCCATTGATGATATACTTGTGGGAGGAGATGAAATAAAAGAAGTGGGGGATACCAAACAGAAAATAATCTCCCATGTAGAAAGTCTTGATTTGCAAATTCCCTCAGAAAAAGTCCAAAAACCTTCACAGGAAGTAAAATTTTTGGGAATCTGGTGGAAGGGAGGTATGACATGTATCCCACCTGATACCCTAACCTCTTTAGATCAGATTAAGATGCCTGAATCCAAGAAAGATCTCCAACATGCTTTAGGATTATTAGTGTTCTGGAGAAAACATATCCCAGATTTTTCCATAATTGCCAGACCTCTTTATAACTTTCTGAGAAAAGGAATAAAATGGAAATGGAGTGCTTGTCAAGAAGAAGCATTGCAATTGTTGATTTTTGAAGCAACAGCTCACCAAGCCCTGGGCTCTATCCATCCTAGAGATCCTTTCCAGGTGGAATGGGGATTTGCCTCCTCAGGGTTGTTAGTACACATATGGCAGTGGGGTCCTGAGGGTCCAACGAGGCCTGNTATTGAGTGGCTTCCTTTTTGGTAGCAAAATGATTGGGAGGCTAACAGAATTCCAGTGTGGCAAAAAGAAAAGTGGCAAGTGGACCTTCCTACTACAGGGGAAGTACCACTAGTGCTAAAAACCCCTCTGAATGCATGAGTAGCCTCCAATGCCCTAGGGAGAAAGCATTGGATAAATACATGCTGGATAATTTCCATCATTTTAATTTTCTGCCTCTTGGCAGCAGATTCTGTTGTGTTTGCTTTTCACAGAAGAACTCTGAGGGACATGGAGGTCACATAAACCATGACCTTACAGCCATGTTTTATTTTGTGAAATTCAAAATCAGGATTGTTGGTTAAACTTNTCTGGGAAAAGGGATTGTTTGTGGCTAGCTTAGCTCTTATAGAAGTGGAAAAGATTGCACGACAACACGACAACAACCCATTGTTTTGAGAGGTCCTTTCAAGGTTATTAAGACAGTCTCTACTGGGACCCCTCCACCTGACAGGTTGGCCCAGAGGGCCTCAGTAAGAAAGTGGTATGCTCAGATTGAACATTATTGTAACGTCTTCTCAATAACTGAAGGAGCTGTAAAAAATCTGGCAATACAAGAAACTGAAAGCTTGGGTAGCAGCCAAGACAAACCTGCCTCAGTCATGAAAGTAGCCCCTCCTTTTTCCCCTGAACAGTCAGCTAATTCTTGGTTTATGGATGCCTCTGCCAAGCAAGAAGGAAAAATGTGGAAATACAAAGCTGTAGCCCTCCACACTTCCTCTGGTGAACGAACTATTACAGAGGGGGAAGGCAGCACCCAAGATGGCGAGCTGATAGCTGTTTGGAGTATTTTCCAATGTGAGGTACAGAATACTTCTCTTGTCTGTATCTACACTGATTCCTATGCTGTGTTTAAGGGATGTATTGAGTGGCTTCCTTTTTGGTAGCAAAATGATTGGGAGGCTAACAGAATTCCAGTGTGGCAAAAAGAAAAGTGGCAAGTGGACCTTCCTACTACAGGGGAAGTACCACTAGTGCTAAAAACCCCTCTGAATGCATGAGTAGCCTCCAATGCCCTAGGGAGAAAGCATTGGATAAATACATGCTGGATAATTTCCATCATTTTAATTTTCTGCCTCTTGGCAGCAGATTCTGTTGTGTTTGCTTTTCACAGAAGAACTCTGAGGGACATGGAGGTCACATAAACCATGACCTTACAGCCATGTTTTATTTTGTGAAATTCAAAATCAGGATTGTTGGTTAAACTTAACTGCTGTACAATTTTCCCATGAAGTTATGTGTGGTAAAAACAATACAAAATACAGGGGGAATTTGAAATTGATGTTGTAATACCTACCAGCCAACCACCAGTTATGCTAAGCCTGAGAATTTTTGAAATTGGATCCTATGTAATCAGGACATATATTGTTTAATCTGGCAGGGTCTCTCAAACAAGTCAAATTGCTGATACAAAACAATGTAACCCTTTTAAGAAACAAACACAAAGAGACATAACCGATGTTGTGGGAACAGGATTGGGAATCCTAAATAGTATTGATTCAGAAGTACTAATGAATAAATTGGCTGCCACAACTCGAGATTTGACCAAATTACAACAACCACTGCAGTTGTCCTTATAAGCCTTGGGAACCCATCAGCAGCTGTTATCAAACATATTACCAAATTGGGAAAAGGTAAATGTGAATCACCACAAATTGATAATGGATGCACTCGGTGCTACACAAAAGAACATCTCTTTGGCTCTCAGCTGCATCCAGGCTCAATTGTGGATGCAGTCAATTGTTGCCTCAATTATAAGAGAAGGGGAAGAAGGCACCTTTTCCTACTGAATTTCGCAAAATAATTTGGGACCGTGCCACTGATTTTGAAAGAGAATTCCAATCTTCATGGAACGTAGTGAATTTTACCTACAACCCCATCACAAACACAGCCACAGCCTTTGTACTAACCATACGTAATGCTTCAGTGCATTCAATATTCCCCATTACTGCATTAGGCCTGAATCATGATGGAGCTATTCTCTATCCTTGCAAGCATAGGGAATGGGCCTGTCAAATTGGTGACGAGTGGCAAACTGTTAATTTGGAAACTTGTATTGTCCAAGTACAACTAAGTAATGGAATTAGAGCTTAAGACATTTGTTTGGACACAGAACAAAATATCTGTCGTTTTGAAATTTATCCTAATGAGACTCCTGAAACAGTGCTTGTGTATATAGGCAATGGATGTGCATGCTTAAGAACTACTTGTGATAGTGTGTTTATAGAAAATTTAGTAGTGGATAATTTAAATTTTTCTGTGTGTAATTTCACTAAGATTACAGGATGTGAATTTTCTTATTTAGCTCCAGTTACTTTTTTACAGTCCAATTACACACTGATCCACAAACTATTGCCTACCCCCATTGGGATGAACCTTACTTTGGTAAAGCAATTGTTGCTTCACCAGGATTTAATCGATTAAAGTAAGATAAGACGTGATNGATGGTGGACTGTGTTGTTATTGTTACCAAAGCGAAGAGGAACAACTTGTCCTGTGCACCTATCCTGTACACCTTGTCCTGTGCACCTGTCCTGTTCCTGTTTCCCAGAGCAACGGGCCTCACAACAATGGTTGCAGATTTCCCCTACCTCTTGGCTAGTTGCCCCTCGCTTTTGGAAAGGACTATAAAGGGACTTTCTAAATTAACTGTTTCTGAGATCTCCCCACGGACAGAAGACAGACCACAAGGACCACGTCTCATCCGTTGGTANCATGCAGAAGGAGCTGGCTTGACGACAATTGTGAACCATGGGGTGGTGTAACAGACGGTCTGAAGATCCCTCATCTGCCTGACGATCATCGCCAAGGACAGACACTGAAACCCTGAAAACTTCAAAGGGACTTTGCACAGGAGTCCTGGCCTGGCTGAGGTGGGATGTTTGCCAAGTGTTGCCTGCAGGTGTGCCCGCTGGAACTGGTACACTTTCCTGAGGACAATGAGTGCAGGTGATGGTGGACTGTGTTGTTATTGTTACCAAAGCGAAGAGGAACAACTTGTCCTGTGCACCTATCCTGTACACCTTGTCCTGTGCACCTGTCCTGTTCCTGTTTCCCAGAGCAACGGGCCTCACAACAATGGTTGCAGATTTCCCCTACCTCTTGGCTAGTTGCCCCTCGCTTTTGGAAAGGACTATAAAGGGACTTTCTAAATTAACTGTTTCTGAGATCTCCCCACGGACAGAAGACAGACCACAAGGACCACGTCTCATCCGTTGGTAGCTATTCCCCCCATTCTTTCTTCCTCTCTACCCTTTTTCTTTGTATCACTTCATTTCCTTTACCCCTCTCTCTCTCCCTCTCCTCTGTCGCATAACCGTGTTGTTGTTGGCACTCAATAAAGATGCATTGTTTTAATTAAAACTGATTCTCCCCCGCTGTGTCTTTTGCACTCTGAGATCGATAAACGAACAATCATGACCCCCGCTTGTGCTAGTGGATCATGACAGCCTGTCCTTGGGTCCGCCTTTTTAGAGCATGCATGTTTCTTGGCTGTGGTTTTGGCTCATTCTCTTTATCATTTCCAGTCTGGGCCTTGATCCGTACTTTCTTCAGAGGGTAGATGTTGACACTTGGCATATCAATAGCAGGGTCCTCATTACGTGTTCACTGGATGTTATCCTGACCAAACTGATAGTTCACTCATAACTATATCAGCTACCACTACTACTATGTCTTTGTTAATAGCAGAAATGAAAGCAAAGTTATTTTAACATTGTACATATAGCATTCATCTTAATATTTGCGAAAAGCCAATACTATAATATGTATCTATAACACTGGATATTAGGAAAAAGTTCTTTAGTGTGAGGGTAGTAAGGTCCTGGAACAGGTCACCCAGGGAAGTTGTGGATACCCCATGCCTGGAGGTGTCCAAGGCCAGGTTGAATGGGGCTTGGAGCAACCTGGTTATCCCTGCCCACAAATGGGGGTGTCCCATCCCGCTGTAAAAGAAGAGTCAGAGACAATTCTTTTTGATAGTATTCTTGGACGAAAATAAAGCTCAAGTGTGACAATTTTATATCTGAGGACTGTTTCTTGATAAAGAAAGATAAGTGCTCCTATTGAAGAGGAAGAGAAAAGGGAGCAAAGAGGGGATAAGAGACAGAGAGAAACAGAAAGCCGAGACAGATCTTTACTGCTGTATGCTGGGTGCCCTGTTAGCACCAGCTCAGCAGATGGAGAGTGTGTGCTGCAAGCTGGGATGAGTCTGCATGGCTCCCGTAGCAGGCTGGGCATGATTTCCAAACAGCAGTGGGCTGCATTTGGAAAGTTTCTCCCGTTGCCAAAGAGCAGGTTGGTGTGGCTACAGACGCATGTACAGCCGTTGCAGGTTGTCAGGGTCAGGGCATGGCGGCTGCAGGTGGCTGCAGCTGCTCCGTCAGGGAAACAGTGGAGCACTGGGTGCCGTGGTGTCGAGCTGCCTCAGGGAAGCAGTGAAACAGGGCAGATGGACAGATGTAGACAGGGAAGCAGGACTACAGGGAGAAAAAGGCGAGGGGGAGAGGGGGGCCAAGATGACTCTCCAGGCGAGCCCCCACTCCCTCCAAGAAATCCAAAGAAAAATGGCCGGGGGTTGTGGTGCAGTTAATTGGTTAATCACTTTTATGTGCTAAGGCTCCTCCCATAGCCTGATTTCCTGGGCATTTTTTCCTGGGCATCCAGGGATATGTGCCACTGGCAAGGAGGCGGGGGTTGGGAGAGGGGGGTCGTTTGCAGATCGATCGTGGACACTTTCTTTCGCCTGATTGGCTGCTAGGCAAAGTCTCACCAGGGACAGGGCTCCCAGCACGTGTACAGCCCCTATAGTAATTTTTCACCTAATGTACAACACATGTCGAGGCATAAATAAAAATCAAATTGGTCCCTCTCAGGCGGGTGTGACTAAATGACCTTTAAATGTCCCTACCAATCCAAAGTATTCTGTGACCTATAATCCTCATGAGAGGGAAGATGTGTGCTAATATCTTTGCAAATACTTCCATGGGTGAGGGTATGGGTGTTAATGTCTTTGAAATGGGTTTTACTAAGTTTAAGCAGTAGGTTTGTTGCAGAAGTCAGACAGCTTGCCTCCTGAAACTGACACAGGACTCTGCACAAGCCTGAGTTTCTGGACTTTGGCGTAAAATAACAGGTTTAAGGGGGGATATATGGTAGGCGGTTCGAGAAGTCTGTACCTTCTTAGTACTTCAGCCAATGGGGAAAGGAAGAGGATAACATGCAGCCAGGAGTTTAGGATAAAAGGAGTCTGTGCCTTCTGAAACCTTGAGAGAGAAAACCCCATGGGCATGTGCCCCGGTGGACTCTCTCCCTTTATTCAAATAAAGTTGCAGGACTCCTCTGTCTCCTTTACAGACACCGGCTTTTCATAGCGTGATTTTCTGTACACTCATGGAGAAAGATAGAGAGCCTTCCCAACTGCAGCATGACATGCCTAACTCTGCATCATGAATTCCCTTCAACTCAAATTAGCTGCAATGGATTCTGATCTTCACAGAAATGCAACATAGCTGGTTTCTGTGGCATTGTGCATGTGCAGTAAAGATGCTTTCAGCCCTTTCTGCACTGATAGAGGAATTTTGATGGCAACGAATGTTCCGAGAGTAAGGACAAATGCACCCACTGTAGATAGCAGTGAGAGGATGGAAAAGCAGTGTTCCACTCAGTATCAAGAGCAGTTCTCTGGTTAGCGTTGTGAAAAACGCTTCACACTTACTTCTTTTTTTAAAAATTTTAGAAGTTTAATAATAAAAATTAAGATAATNGTTAAATGTCTAGCTCAGGCAGAAAGGGCATGCAAGCAGTCAGCAGTCCCTCCTCTGTGAGGGATTTAGCAGGTTTAGTTTCCAGGTAGATCCCCGAGACTCTCCATAGCATGAGCCCCCAGGAAGGAGAAGCAGAGTCTGGGGGAATAAGGGAGAGCATTACTGCATAGCAATCTTGCAACAGCCTCTCTGATGACATTGTTATCATCTTCTGTGGTGGTTAACCCACAGCAGATTAATTAACCTCATACATGTTTACTTGTGCTGCTTTTTTACTTTTTCTCGCTGACTAGACATGGGCATATTTGCCCGCTTCTCTAAAAATAACTAAACCCCATCAAACTCAGAGCACAGCTTTTCCCATTACTCTTTAAGTTGCAATTTAAGTTTTGGTTTTGTTTTTCCCCCTACTTATCAGTATTTATAAGTATTTATCAGTATTTATAAGTGGTTGCATGTCTCCAGAGTGTTTATAAAAGGTTGCATGTGTCCCAAGTGCTTAAAAATAATTTCCAGGAGTCTTAACTGCAGGGATATGATCCATGTAGACATGAACTGAGATGTAGATCAGGATGTCATGGGCTCAGAAGAGCCCATTTCCGGAGACACCAATTTGGCACCTGCTTTGTAGCTCAGTGGCCAGCGCTGAAACCCTGATGCAGGTAGGACAATGGCAAGATATTTCTCCTCCCCGTGACCAAACTCCCAGTGCTCAAGAGCTAGAAAGACCCTCTCTGCACCCGTCAGCTATGCTTGGGATTGTGCTTTAGGGCAGGCAAGACTTGAGCGCCCCAACTTGCAGTGCATGGAAGACAGGTGGAGAAAATCTCCCAGTGCTTGCCCTTGACACAGTCCCTCCACCACAGCTGTGTGCAGTGGAGAATAGACAATCTGAGAGGTCTTGCCAAGCCCCAACAACTGGGATTTAAGAGCCCAGAACAGTGTCAAGTAATGCAATCTCTGTAAAACAAGAGTATTGCAGGGCTCATTTGAAGATGAGACACACATTTGTACATCTTGCTTTCTCCAAGTAGTTTGTCTTTCTCATCCTTGCAGTTTAATGAACTCCAGAGCAAGGACCTGTAATCAGGCTGCCATCATGACATACACCAAGGCCCGTTGCACTGCTAATTGCTTGGAGGGACTGGGATAGATATGGGCACCTCCTCCAGGAGGCATGGTCCACAAGAACTACAGAGATGCACAGGCAGCTCTTCCTCCCAAAGCCAGTGGGTGAATGTTACACAAGGGTCTGGCTGCAGCCCAGAAACTGCTGCATGGAAAGGATGTATTGGCCAGACTGGATTTTGCTTTAGAAGATTATAGGAGAGTTTTAGACTCGCTCTAAAATAACCAGTGCACCCAGGACATGCAACAGACAGTTCAGTGCAATTCAATTCCTATGATATGAGCAACTGAAAACTTTAAGCCTGGTAATGGCAGTACTGAGCAAACTTCAGAATGAAATAACTCAGGTTTTTTTGCTGCAGGTAGCAGAGGCTTCTCACACAAGTACACACCCACCACAGAAACTATGGCAGCTGTTTTTGAGACCAGACACTGAGAGGACAACAGGCAGACAGATGAACAAATCCATGACACACTGCAAGATTTCAAGTGCAAATCAGTGTGCCCATTCTTCATACTTATAAACAGGCCCTCTTCTGCTCACTGAAATGTTACCCCCTTCCCTTTAGCAATTAGCTCTTTGATGGATCTGCTCAGTGTTTTGTAGAGGTAGAGAACATATCCTGCTTTTAAAAGCCCCTTTCAAACTAGGACATTTGAAAAAGGGGCGAGGAAAGCAGTTGCATAGAAATGGAGCTGCCCAAATGTAGTCTGAGATAATAAAGAATCCCTTCATTTTTACACCCCTATGCTTGAGATTTTGGGCATTTAATTACTTTTGGCTGGTGGTATCCTGTGGCCCTCTCCACTTATCTCCAAGACCTGGAGGTGTCCACAGTGGTTAGTCATCCCCTAGAAGAGCTCTTCTGCATTCAACAGACAAAAACAGCAGAGCCAAGCTCTCAAACAAAAATCTCAGCCTCACTTCAAGGCAACGCAAAGGTCAAAGAGAAAGCTGAGGGAACTCTTGAAGATTTTTCAAGCATTATCTGAATTACTTGATTTGGTTTCATGTAAGGATGGAGGTGTCAGGTCTCCCAAGGGACAAACATCTGCCTGATATACTGATGCAATTTGCTATTGGAAAAAGTTTTAATATTGAGTCATCTGTAAAATTGCACATTGAAGCAGCATAACAACCTCACCTGTAAAATTGCACATTGAAGCAGCATAACAACATCTAAGCCAGCATCAAAACCAGAAAATGCTCTGGCCATGGCACAGCCTCGTTTTCTAAGCCAATGAATGCATCTACATCTTCCACTCCAAAATCTTGGGGAGACTTTTCGGTGAGTCTGGTACTTTAAGCTGAGAGTCCTTTGGATGGCTCTTATCTTGACAGTGCTGAGCTTCAGTAACAAGCAGTCACAACGATGGCTTGTGTGGTGCTGGCAGCAGCAGAGCTAGGTGCATAAGCTATCTCCAGAGGGACAGGGATATGTTTGTATGGTCACTGATCCCAGAAAGCACTCGGCACCTGAAAACAGGGGAAGCTGGGTCATCTCTCCTTGGGTCACTGCACGTTGGGATGAATGGTGGATTCCTCTGACATAAGAGAGAAAGGAGGGGAAGCTGGGGGAGATGACCCTTGCAAGTCTCTGCTTCATAATGCAGATGGGATGAGGAGAGGTTCCCTGTTACTCAGACTCTTCTAGAACATCTCCTCCATGGGCAGGACCCATAGGAACAGTTACCTGCAGCTGGGACTCTGAGACACTGGCACAATGCAAAAGGCAGGTCCAGAGTCCCCACAAGCAGATAAGAGAGATGGAAAGAGCTGATGAGACACAGAGGCACCAAGAGAGACCTACAGGCAAAATAGGAATATGTAAACATTTCCTAAGTTATCTGGCCATACCCCAAGATGCAGCCAGAACATATAGGAGACAGTAATGAGCCACCTTCATGAACATGAGGAGAGGTCAGCCCCTCCATGAGGGACATCAGTTGAGATTTCTCAATCTCTGCCTCATCACTAACTTATTCCAAAAATACTCCCAACAGGTTCCCCCAGCCCAACTTGCCCAGCCCTAGGGTGAGTTGTGAAAAAGAAGAAGCTACCACAGGCAACAGAAACGTGACTGCTTTTCAGGTTCAGATCTATGACATACATCACACTCATATAATCTCTCAGTGAGGAGGGTTTAGCTGGATGACTAGCCCAGGTGAGTAATTAACACATTACAGCCCTGACCCATGGTTGCCTTAGAAACTTACTTGACTGCAGTTAATTCTTTACCAGATCCAGTCATTAATGCTGTTATTTATCTTTTCTGTAGCATATGAACTGAACTGACTAACCTTTCATGGGATATGGAGATTTTAGTATGAAAATCTGCTTAATATTAGCACATTTTTCAAGCTCTCCACAAGGCCTTGACATGATTATTTTTAACAGATTTGAAAAGAAGATAAATGTTTTTTTGGCTGCACAAACCAGAGAGGAAATACCTCATTTGGGGTGATGGAGGGAAATAAAAATAAAGAAAAGGCTGCTTGGGAAAGGCAAACTGGGAAGTTAGCTCACACCTTAATTTAGCCATTTCTGTCGCCCATGTCCTAATCTTAGCATCAGGAGAGCTGTGTGGAAGTCTGGGGTCTGGCTAATGAGCCAGCTCATAGAATCATAACATCATAGAATAGTTTGGATTGGAAGGGACCTTAAAACACATCTTGTTCCAACCTTATGCCATGGGCAGGCACACCTTCCCCTAGACTGGGTTGCTCAGAACTTCATCCAGCCTGCTGTTGAATACTTCCAGGGGTGGAGCTTCTTTGGGCAACCTGTGCCAGGGCCTCAGCACTGGCACAGGAAGAATTATTTCCCTATATCCAATTTAAACTTATCTTCCTTGATCTTAATGCCATTCCCCCTAGTCTCATCATTACATGACATCGTGAGAAGTCCCTCTCCAGCCTTCTTGTAAGCCTCCTTTAGGCACTAGCAAGGGCTCTAAAGTCTCCCTTCAGCATTCTCTTCTCCAGACTGAAAAGTTCCAACTCTCCCAGCCTGTCTTCATAGGAGAGGTGCTCCAGTTCTGTGATCACTTAGTGACTCCTCTCTGGACTTGTTCAAACAGGTTCACATCTTTCTTATATTGGGGGCCCCAAGCTGCACATAGTGCTCCAGGTGGAGTGTCCAAAGAGCAGAGTCGATGGGCAGATACACCTCCCTTGACCCACTGGTCACACCTCCTTTGATGTAGCTGAGGATGTGGTTGGCTTTCTGAGCTGCAAGTGTGCTTTGCTGAGTCATATTAAGCTTTTCATACACAAACACCCCCCCTTCTCCACAGGGCTATTGTTGATCCATTCTCTGTCCAGCCTACACTTGTGCTTGGGATTGCCCCGGCCTATGTGCAGGACCTTTCACTTGGCCTTTTTGAGCATCAGGAGGTTTGCACAGGCCCACCTCTCCAGCCTGTCAAAGCCCCTCTGGAAGGCATCCCTTCCTTCCAACATGCCAGCTATACCATGCATCATGGTGCTGTTGGGATCTGTTGTCAGATCTTTTCTTGCAATGAGCTAGGGAAGTCATGGCACCTGGACTGAGAAACTAGGTCTAAGTGAAGATGTTACCAAATTTGTGGAGAAAAAGGAAGACAGTATAAATGAAAATTGAAAATCAAAGTAGTAAAAATAAAGGCACACTTGTGCAAAAGTAATTCCAATGAAACACCTCACCACTACTGAAACATCTGTGGAGCATGAGGCAGAAACCTCCAAGTGTCAACAATATCTTGGCACTATTTGTGTCAGACCTCGGTCAGACACTGGTACGATCATGCTTCTTGGCTCTCAGGTTTTGCATCACACTACATGGACCTAAGCTCCCTACAGCAAGCCATCCCAGGCAAACCTTAACTCAGAAAGGGAAAAAAGGGCTTATGCCTGAATGAGAATTAGCAGTATCATGAAAACATAATGCTTTCTGCAGAGTTTGCAAATTGCCTACATAGCAGCAGCAGCAGCTGGCTGGGTACATAGCAGTTGTGAACTGCAGACATGAGCTGAGAGAACCTGACCGTGTGAATTGAAAAAAAAAAAAAAAAGACATTGGCAAAGCCCCTTAAGATTCACAAGCCAAGGTTTTGTGAAAATTTCACAGCACAAAATCATCCCAGGGCACAGGAAATGTCAAGTTGAACTGCTGAAGTGTGGCTAAGTCTCTTGCAAGTTAAAACAGGTTTGTAATGGAAAGGCAGAACAAACTGCATGGTGTATGTTATGCTCCACTGACAAAGAACAGCCTGAGAGACTTCCGAGTTTGGACTCAAGTGCTTCAGGGCTTTGGGGAGCTGTAATGTAAGAAAGGGCAGCAGTCTGGCTCCTCATCATGTAGCATTGTGTGTGTGATAGATGGAGCAGCACTAAGAAGGAAAAGATGATGGATTTTCTCAGTCTACCCCATAAATCTGCTCTTGCACTTACCACCATATTTGCAGAGATGTGCAAATTCCTTGAGGCCCCAAAGCTGAACTAGCACTCCTGTGAGGTAAGGGTCTTCCTGGTTTCCTTGCATTGCCCCTTTCTTGGCCCACTGTCCTTCCAGATGAGATGAAAAACCACTAAGCTTTGTGAAGCTACCAAGGTGGTCAGGCACTTGCAAGACCTACAAGATGAGCCTAAGGGAATTGTGCTTCTTTAAGGGGAAGACTTAAAAGCAGGCTCTAGCTTCTGAAGGAATAGCTAGATAGATGGGTAAAACCTAACAATTTTCTGTAGTGGCAAATAAAACAGGCGATAGATTATGCTGCTTTATGCTTTATTATGTTTGTATGGATGAGAGACCTCCAGAAGTCCCTTTCTACCAGCACATCTTGGAATGTGAATAATTTTGGACCAATTTAATTTCATTTTGAAAGTTAAATGAACTTTTATCATAGAATCATAGAATATTTTAGTTTGGAAAACCCTCTAAGATCATTGGGTCAAACCATTCCCCCAGCACTGCCAAGGCCACCATGAACCCAAGTGCCATATCTACACTGCTTTTAAATCTCTACTAGGGATGGGGAATCCACCACTCTGGGCAGACTGTGCCAGGGCTGAAATATTTCCTAATATTCAATTCAAATCTCTTCTGGCACAACTTGAAGCCATTTCCTCTTTTTGAAACAGACCAATACACACCTGGCTGCACCCTCCTGTCAGGGAGTTGTAGAGAGTAAGAAGGTTCCCCCTGAGCCTCCTGTTCTCCAGGCTGAGAGCTCCCAGCTACTCCTCATCAGACTTGTGCTCCAGACTCTTCCCCAGCTCTATTCCCTTACCTGGACACCCTCCAGCACCCAGTGTCTTTCTTGTTGTGAGGGACCCAAAAGTGAAGACAAGATTCAAGGTGTGGCCTCATCAGTGCTTGAGAACTGCTTTGTCAGATTGGAAGTGGTTTCTTAGCAGCCCTTATTTCTCTATATTTTTCTGCTATTTATTTCTTCAATCAATTCAGTTCAAGAACTTTCACTGTTAATTGCCAGAATTTAGTCCTAGAGATATAAATTAACACTGATGAACAGCAAAGTCAGCACAATCATCTGAGCACGCATCTGGCCAAGAGAGAAGGCAGGCACTACTGTGTCCTTGAGAACCAAGGACAAGGAGATCATGGTCTGGAAGGGTATTTTCAGGTGGAGGAGGACTGCAACCTAGATGGTAACCTAAAGGCATTCAGATTCAGGAGGATGCAAGTGATTAAAGCCCTCCTAGCCCTATGGGCTTACATTCCATCGTAGAGACAAGGTGAGATGGTCTGAGATGTCCCGGTCCCAGATGGTAGTACACCAAGCCAGTGACCCACATCTACCACAAGGAGCAGCCAAAAATGCCTCTAGCTGGGCATTACTAATTTGGGACTAGCACGGGACGATAAACAGAAGTTTCACAAGCACGATATGCTGAAGGAATGCACTGTGAAGCCCTGAGATGCCACATTACAGATCGAAGTGGTACTTTGTGCCATTTTCCCTCCTAGCTGACTCCTGCACAACACTCCAGATGAAACTCTCAAAACATCTTGAGAAAAGTGCTTTGCAAATGTCTGGCATGGGACCTCATGCTGCAAGAGGAGATAAAAGAGCTGGATTTATTTTTGTTATTATCCCTGCAAACCAGCTACAATAAATTATTCCAGTAGAGTGATTTCGTTTCCATGTAGCTACCCTGCAGCTGTTTGGCTTGGCTGATGGGTTCAACCCCTCCTGTGTTGTTTTGTCAGATTTCCACCCAGACAGCAAACCCTTTTCTCTTAGGAAATCTGTGAAAAACAAAAAATGAGGTCGCCTTTTATTCTTTACTCCTTTTGTGCTTCTTAATGTGCAGAAAGGCCATGCCTGGGGCAAAGGCTGGTTGCAAAATCTCTACTGAGCAGGAGGCCAAAAAAAGAAACAAAAAAGAGATAGAAATCAGAGAGTGCATAAAATAGAAGTGGAATATTATTCAAAAATTTCCTGAAAATGTTATCAAACTCTTTCCAGTTCTAGCCTGGCATTTATACTTTTGCAAAAGTGACAGGCAAGGCAATTTTAGAGAATATACTGAGGCACAGAAGAATTACTGTCAATTAATTGTCAGTATTTTTCATCTCTGCCAACCATGCCAAAATGATGAGTCTGAAGCAACAGGCTCATAAATTTTAAAGCTGGCCTAGAAATCATGAGGATTGATGTACTCTGGATTCTTTTTCTCTCACTCCTTGGTTATGGTACATTAGGCACACTCATGACATATATTCCATCTTTTTAAACATCCATGAGAGCAAAGATAAACTTTTCCCACAGGCACCTACCCCACAGGCTGCAGGTGGATCCCCATGGGCTGCAGAGGGACAACCTGCTTCACCATGGCCCTCACATGGCCTGCAGAGGAATCTCAGCTCTGGCACCTGGAGCACCTCCTCCTCCTCCTTCTCCAGTGACCTTGTTGTCTTCATGTTGTTTTCCCTCACACACTCTTACCTCCTCCTCTTCTCTGACTAGAAGAAAAAACTGTGTGTGCCCCCTTTGTTTTGATTTTCTTCTTAAGTATGTTATCACAAAGGCATTAACACCATCTCTAATTGGCCCAGACTTGGCCAGCAGCATCTCCCTCTTCAGAGCCATCAGGGATTGGCTCTGCCAGACATGGTGGAAACTTCCAGCAGCTTCTCACATAAGCCATCTTTGTGGCTACCCCGCTACCAAAAACCAGGCCATGCCAAACCAATACACTCCACCTCTCACCTCCACCCCTTGTGGATGAATGACCCATGCCACAACAATTTTGGGAAGACTGTTTGCCCATGGGAGGGACCCCACGGCATAGCAGAAAAGAGACTCCTCTCCCTGAGTGAACAGAAAATTATCTCAAGTGACAAACTGACCAAAACTTTCACACCCTGTCTCTCTGTGCTGTTGGTGGGAAGGAGGGAGGGGCTAGGGGAAAAATGTGTTTTAAGGGCTTATTTTACTTCTCATTATCCTTCTCTGACTGTGTTAATAATAAATTTACTTTATACCTTTAAATTTAAACCTGCTTTGCCCTTATGTAGTGGTTTGGGTTCGCCAATTTTAGATTTCCCCAATTTTGAAATTTTCCTGGCCAACGCACCACTGAGTGTGGTAGTTGCAGTGCTAGCCCATCATCAGTGCACCCTCTTCCTGCTGTGAGATAGGAAGATAGATTAGGAGAAAGGTAAAGCAGGCTCAAAACTTTAAAAGGGTTTAAAGAAATGTTTTATTAACAGTAACAAAAAGAAAAAAAAGTAGGAATCAAAACAAACCCTTCAGAACACTTCTCCTCCCCCCACAACCTTTTCTTTCCCACTGACAATGTAAAGAAACAAAACCTAAAATTTTCCAGTCAGTTTACCACCTTTAAAATAGTCTTTCTTCAGTTCACTTAGGGAGAGAAGTCCCTCTTGGTAATGTTGTGGGGACTTCTCCACAAGAGGAAAAAACCAGTTCTCTCGTGGCTCTCAATGCTCTCACGAGCACAGCCACCCGGGGGAAAAAATCTGCAACTATGAAGCCCTTCCCATTTCCACAAGCCTTTTCCGGGCTTTCAGGGCCATGTTGACTTATGGGTTTACTGTTTTAAAGATGCGATGTTTAAAAAGCAAAGGTTCTCATTATCTATCTCAAGAAATCATCTTCATCCCTGGGAACAGAGATCTTCTTCTTCTCTCCTGGGGGCACAGGATCTCATCACTCTTCCCTCTTTCTCTGTTCAAGCTTCTCATCGGATCACAGCTACTTCAACATCTGCTTACTTCAGCATAGAG
>VXAX01003616.1:9405-71872 GCA_013399835.1 Leptocoma aspasia
GTTGATAAACTACAGTATCCTGAGTGCTGAGTCACTATACAATCTTTTAAAAATATAATCTCCATTTCTAATTTCAGGTTTAAATGCAAAAGGATAGATTTTTCTCATCACTTGACAAAAATCTATTTAAGACTCTCCATTAAAAGAATTGAAAATAAATTTTATAAAAGATGCAATATATTTCCCGTTTCTTGCAATAAAAGGATTGTACTTTTTAATGAGAGCATATTCTCATTTTCATTATTATATTAACAATAAACACCAGCAATAATATATATATATATATATATATAGTAGTTATAATCAAGTTACATCCAATCATAAGGAAACTAAACAACCTAATAGAAGCGTTTTATTTTGACATAATTAATTCAATAAAGCAGCTCTGTTTATTGGTAATGAAAACAGGATGCACACAATTATCTTCCAAATAATTATAATATAAAAATCATACTTTATTTTTATTCTAGCTATACATGAAACAGTACATGCACTTTCTTGCCAACAAACTTCACATATTTTTTGCTGGAGAGAGAAATTATTTCATAGTGGTTTTGAAAGCTTAGACATCTGTACACCATTCCAGCAAAAATTCACTTTCTTTCTATTGATATAGAGGTTTTCAGTTGCTCAGAAAAAGTAGGAGGCTGCAAAAATGATAGGACAGGAGGAAAGGGAAACAACAGTTATGGCCACATTATTTGTGACCTGCACAATAAAATAAGGCTGATGTTGGTTCAACTTCCATTCTAGCATTTCTTAAAAACAGCCATAAATGAGGGTACTGCACAAGCATAATGAACATTTTGTTTATTTCAATTGAGGAATAAAAAATAAATAGCTTTATAGCAGGAAAACTGCAGTGGTGGAACCTTGTGCACAGGAGAGAGGAAGGTGTGCTAATCAGCTTCATATCCTATTCTCAGCTCCCTGATAGAGCAGCTAAGTGATAATCCTTTCCTGTGCAGCACAGGAAGATATCACTTTCAATCTGGACATCAATATGAGAAGTGTAATGACAATTCAGAGCTAGTACTGATAATTAGAAAGCTAGAGGGACTGATTTATGAGGAAATGGCATTGATTAAAATTTGCATTTGGAGAACTTTGTCGGAGAGGATCACAGTGCTGTGCTGGTGTTAGACCAACATTTTCAAAAGCAAGCATGAAGGGGCTGCTGTGCTCCTGGGGCCTCTGGTAGTCAGCACCAGATTTTCTGAGCAGGTGTTCAACAAAGCCAAAGCCTGCTGAACACCCTTGTGCTAAATACTCTGGAAGGAAGTGGTGGGGATTTAGCTGAATCACCAGACACATTACTTTTATTTGTAAAATGCTCAGGTGGCCACTTCACTTTGTTTCCATCCAGGTGCCTCTGGTTTAAACAGCTCAAAGGCACAAATAAAGTGACAGGAGTGAAGGATCATTAGAATTGTATAGACACTACTGATAGTTCAGCAGACTGTGTACTTGGAACCTCTAACAGAAAAAAAACAAAACAAAACAAGCTCTCTGCCACTACTTCCCCTAAAACCTCAGGAATAAAATAATTGTCTGAATGTGAATGGCACTACAACAGATGAAAGAACGCAGAAAGAAAGAAGTGGCTATTGAGATGCTTGGATGAAACTGAAATTGGGAATTGCAATTCAAGGGGTAGTTACAGCTCCAGAGTCACTTTCACCACCAAAAGCACCACCAATGTAAAAGGATATTGTGGACAGGGGAGATGCAGGTATGTGATTAGATATAAGATATAACCACACTCTCAAAATGGTGAGTGAAAGTGAACTTTCCATGATTTTACCAAAAACTGCTTGGAAGATAAACATTTACCAAAAGGATGAACTTCAGAAGGACCTGANTATTTCAATTGAGGAATAAAAAATAAAAAATCCTGCTTTATAGCAGGAAAACTGCAGTGGTGGAACCTTGTGCACAGGAGAGAGGAAGGTGTGCTAATCAGCTTCATATCCTATTCTCAGCTCCCTGATAGAGCAGCTAAGTGATAATCCTTTCCTGTGCAGCACAGGAAGATATCACTTTCAATCTGGACATCAATATGAGAAGTGTAATGACAATTCAGAGCTAGTACTGATAATTAGAAAGCTAGAGGGACTGATTTATGAGGAAATGGCATTGATTAAAATTTGCATTTGGAGGACTTTGTCGGAGAGGATCACAGTGCTGTGCTGGTGTTAGACCAACATTTTCAAAAGCAAGCATGAAGGGGCTGCTGTGCTCCTGGGGCCTCTGGTAGTCAGCACCAGATTTTCTGAGCAGGTGTTCAACAAAGCCAAAGCCTGCTGAACACCCTTGTGCTAAATACTCTGGAAGGAAGTGGTGGGGATTTAGCTGAATCACCAGACACATTACTTTTATTTGTAAAATGCTCAGGTGGCCACTTCACTTTGTTTCCATCCAGGTGCCTCTGGTTTAAACAGCTCAAAGGCACAAATAAAGTGACAGGAGTGAAGGATCATTAGAATTGTATAGACACTACTGATAGTTCAGCAGACTGTGTACTTGGAACCTCTAACAGAAAAAAAACAAAACAAAACAAGCTCTCTGCCACTACTTCCCCTAAAACCTCAGGAATAAAATAATTGTCTGAATGTGAATGGCACTACAACAGATGAAAGAACACAGAAAGAAAGAAGTGGCTATTGAGATGCTTGGATGAAACTGAAATTGGGAATTGCAATTCAAGGGGTAGTTACAGCTCCAGAGTCACTTTCACCACCAAAAGCACCACCAATGTAAAAGGATATTGTGGACAGGGGAGATGCAGGTATGTGATTAGATATAAGATATAACCACACTCTCAAAATGGTGAGTGAAAGTGAACTTTCCATGATTTTACCAAAAACTGCTTGGAAGATAAACATTTACCAAAAGGATGAACTTCAGAAGGACCTGAAAAAATAAATCATTTAGGGATCAGCCAGGCTTCTGACAGATTTATGCTGTACATTCATGTTCCCATGGTTTCTCCTACCCCCACCAGCAAATACCTCCTGTTTCTCCCCTTGTTACACAGAGTTGCAGTAGAAATGTTAAGATTATGGTGAGTGGAGAATGAATGGGAGTGCCTGGAACAAAGGGCAGGAGGGGACATAAGGGCCCACGTGTTTTTGGAAGCCAGATGAGTGGGTCATCAGGATGCCAGCTGACTGTGCAGTTTTTAACCCAAGTTAGGAGACAAAGGAGAGTGAGTAAATCCCAATGACTCACAGAGCTGGGACAGGATGGAGAGACTGAGGACTGTCAGCTCCTAAATGGTGTATAAAAGGCATATCCAAAATCAGCACATGGAGCTCATTGAGAAGACTGGAGAAACTGAAGAAAAGCTCAACATGCAAATGCAAATAAGCTCAGCTAACAGAAGAAAGGAAATAGTATCTGCTATAAAAATAGAAAGGTATTATAGAGCCTTTACATTGTTTTTCATGGCTTATTCTGTGGAATAACTAATTTGTATTAATGGAAATGAAGGCATTGCAAAGTATTATTTGATAACCTTGGAGAAGGAGAGCTCAGCCTCAGCACACAAGTCCTTCTCTGCAGTGAGATGGGTCCTTATGCCCTAACATAGGACCGAAGGCAGCTGTGACTTAGGAATAAGTACATATATCAGAAGATCTGGCACATAAAAAGACTTTGTGCTGCTGCTGCTGCTAGTAATTATAGTTTGCTTTTATTTTGAAGCAGATGCATATAGGTCATTGCTTTGGTGAAATATATACTTCAGTAATAATTTTCAAATCTCTCAGGTTCTCATAATTTAGCCATTGTTAATTATTTATCAACTATGCTGATGAAAGGTTAAAAATTATTGCAGAGGCATTTATTCAGTCAGGGAAAGGAGAAATGGTTTAAAATTAAATCCTTGCAGTTGGTGCTAAATGGTAATGACATGCTATTTTTGTATTACTGGAAGTAACAGTTGATTACTTAGAAACTTCAGCATTGACAAGTGGTCTAGAAAAGTATAGTGAGCTAAATAACAGACAAGCATTTCCACCAAGAGATTAGTACACGGTAGAGGCCTATAGAAATACAGTTTGCAAACTAATATCTTGATGATCACTGAAAAACCATGACGTGAGGTTTATTTGTTGGGGCTCAAATGTAAAGTAGGCAGAGACTACAGATAGAAGTGTTAAGAGAAACTTTACCTTTCTAAGAAAAAACGAGGTGTATTTTCATGCATTACTAATGCAGCAAGTCATGTATATTTAAATGAAAAATAAAACTAAGTTATGCCAACAGTAGGTGTAGTATCTTTTAAAAATCATACCTGAACTACCAGTAAGTTCTGTTAAATTGCTGATTTTCTTCTTCTATTCTTTGAAATTTAGCGTAGTTTAAGGACTGTAACTGCCATGTCCTATCAGCCATTTCAGATTGCAAAAATAAAAATTAAATCTATTTAATTTCTCCCACAAACAATAGCTAGTATCCAGGGTACATAGAAAAGCCTGTGTTTCATGATTCCTTCCCCTCTTTAAAGGAAAGTCAGAACAAATGAGCCAAGCCTTATGGCTCAAAATTAATAACTCCAGAACATTTCAGAGTAAGAGCAAGAAAGCATCTCAAAGCCATCAGAGATCCCTGTGAAGAATATCCTGCCAAGCACCCACACTTAGAATGGGGAAGGTGTATTTTAAGCACCTTTACCAGTTGCATCCCTGACCCCAGAAGAAAGTAGAGGGGAGAAATGTAGCGTGCTCACACAAATTGGTCTCAAATTGCCAATCACTTCCGGTGCCTCATTTTAGACATTATAAAATCTCCACTGAAAGATAAGCCACTCTTTTGAGTATGGCAGAGGCATTTAACATAATTCTGCATGCTGTAAACAAGAGTGAGGCAATTGATGACCTTGTACATGTTAGAAACAGCTAGAGCATATGTTCAAGCTGTAGTAAGAGGAGAGGTATCAGCACATAAAATCTAATTAAGAACAAATTTGAAGATTCAATGATGCCTTGCAGTATATGGAAGTATATGGCAGCATATGGAATTTCTCAAACATTTCTAAGTATTTAGTAGAGCTTAGTATCAAAAGTTAACTGCAACATATTTTAGGAAATACCATGTTTATGAAGATGGGGAAATACAATCTTACTGTCAGGTTTTTACTGACAACAAAAATATATGAGTTCCAAGTTCAGAAGTTTCTGATAAACACCAGCTTAAATTTATACCCTGGAACTTGAAAATATAAAACTAAGTGAACTAATAATTCCCATTTGCAAATGGCAAGTGAACTTAAATATTAGAAAAATATTTCACTGAAGCAGGGGGGAAGAAGCAGTGAGGCAGAAGGGAGGTATTTAATACATAACCACTTCTTTCCAGAAGTGCAAGCATAACAGTCCCTCTCTTTCATCCCTTGTGCTGGGCCCTGTGGCTGTTATTCTCACCCTGTGGTAACACCTCAGTCTTGCAGGTTATAGCAGCTGGGCTGGGGGGATGTGTTCCCTACACTGCTGAGGAACAAGGCCCACAGCTTCTGAAGCTCCATGGGTCCAAAGCTGATCACTATTTGCCATCTCTGCTGGTGGCTTTAGCCCCTTGGCTCGGCACCCTGTTACTCCAATTGGCCTTTACAGTTCCAAACTCACCTGAGCAGTCACTGCTGCTCTGCTGCCAGCAGCCGCTCCTCAGCTCCCTCTGCTCTCCAGTTTGCCTCACACACAGGGCTGCACAGGGGGCTTGGCTGGCCACAGGAGGTTTGCTAAATAGACTTCCTATCCTGCCTTGGCAGTCTTCAGTGTCTGCACCCTGAATCACACTTACCCCAGCTGGTTTGTCCTCGGGTACGCTCAATTGCTCAATTCCTGCACAATTTCACTCATGTTATGATGCATCTCCTTATTGCAAAGAGAAATATCTCACCTTGTGCACCAGCAGCAATCTGTATCTCAGAGCCATCCCTTTGTTTCTCTCCTGTTGCCAGATTTTCAGTTCTCCTCCTCTTCTGGCAGGAAGGCAGTTCTTCCCTTCAGGCCACAGCCATCAGGACTGCATTTGTCTTAAATGAGAGAAAACTGTAGACAATCTTCCTGGTTCTTTCTTGAAACAGCAAAAGAGCAGATAAAAATAAATAGGTTGACTGAAACCTTACGTGAACATAAACTGTGGTGCAGATTAAGAAAGCAATTTCAGTCATAATAGTAGAGTTATAACATTTTGTTGCTTTTAATGAAAAATTTCAGCTACACTTATATGAATAAGGGTAATTTTTTTAAGCTGAGTTGTGTCTGTTTCCTCTGTGATTTCTAACATCCAGAGTTTCAGGGCAAATATATCTGAACTGCATCATACCCCTGCTTGGTTTTGTTTTTTGTTTTTTTGGGTTTTTTTTTTGTTTTGTTGTTGTTGTTGTTGCTGCTTTTTTCTCATTGGGTTTTTTTTTGGTTGGTTTTTGGTTGGTTGGTTGGTTGGTATTTTGGGAGGGGTGGTTTGGATTTTTTGGGTTTTTTTGGGTTTTGTGAGGGGTTGTTTTGGTTTGTTTGTTTTTTTTTTTTTTTTAATGTATTAGGCAACCCAAAGTTCCTCAAAGATATGACAGATTATTTTTTAAGTTTTTGTCTGCTTCTTCTCACAGTGTTCATCAACTCTGAACACATCCCTCATTCCTACTGATGCTCAAAAACTCCCACCCATTTTTACTTTAGAAACCATTCCTACCTGAGGTTTGTGTTTTTGCAGGTTTGTGATGTTTTTTGCAGCATGGTTTGCTTGGGTAATTTTTGGGATACAGCATATCTAAAATCAAACCAGTTACCCATTATCTGGGAGATGTTAGACATTAGTGACCTGTAAGTAGCACTGTTGTTCTGGGGTCATCTAAAGCACATACAGGTGCAAGTAGCAGTTTCAGGTGAGGTTTTTACATTATTTAATTTATCTCTGTAAACCTGTGTTAGAGAAATTTTTCAAACAACAAACTAGCAGTACCTGCTAAGAGGTTTCAAGGGTGAGGCAACATACCTAAAATGACCCCCGTTTGTAGGAGCATGGAAATTAATGAACCTATCTTTCAAGGAAAAATAAGCCCAGACCTCTGTTATCTTAAGCTTGGTATCCCTGTGCCTCTGAAGGTTCCTGAGCCTATGAAATTAGCACTGCTGGAAATCAGGAGAGCCATCAATGTAGTCAGGAAGAAAATCCTCCTCCCCACAATCCTCAGAGCTCGGTTGGAGCAGATCTAAAGTATCCTCTCAGCCTCAAATTACTGTCTAAACACAGACAGCTAGTCAGCACTCTGGAAAAGGTGCTATGTGCTGTGAGTGGCTTTTGATCTACTTCTCTCTCCCCATACACTCTATTCAAACATTTTCTATTTGTCTCATAACACATAAAGCTTGGCTGCCTTCACAGTATAGAGTGGGGTTGAACTATTTCAAATGCCCACAGGACTTCAATTATTCTCCTTGCTCTTCTGCAGTGATTAATGCTTTGGAAAACACAGTTGCCCTGGGATGGCTGGAGCAAATACCCACATGTCTGAAGCCAGCTGTAACCAAAGGCAGGAGCAGAATCACTAAAGCTCTGCTGACAGCAGTGCCCAATCAATAATCCATTGCAAAAGCATCACAAGCTGTACAATATACCATAGGGCTGACAGCGGTATTGCTAGAACAGGATCCCTCAATGCAAATTCAGCTCTGGAAAATTTGGAATATTTGGGGGTTTGTTTTTTCAAAGCACCTACTTGGTATCCACGCAGTAGAAATTTGAAAGGGAATTTGCTTGGTGCATTAGTTTGGATTGCTCCGTCTCCATAAAACTGGAAGAAAAACTCTACTTGAAAATTAACATGAATATAAATTTTGATGTCATTAAAAGGATTAAAAATATACATAAGATTTTCACACAGCCTTTTACTCCTACAGGAGTAAAATCATACGTTCTAGAAGACTTGTTAAACTGTATCTGCTAAACAAAAATATGAATTAGAGAGATGTAGTTATTTTGTAAGAATCCTTCAGACTCCTATATTTGTCACAAATCTGTAATTTAGTTGCCAAAAACAGATGAAAGAGCGATTTTCTTTGGTGGGGACCTAAAGGTGGCTTTGAACCCTTGAGCTGCATTTGGGATCATACCATGGAAACATATCTGCATGAAGGCAAGGCACTTTTCAATCCAGTTACATGAAGATTCACCCTACAAATATACACATCACTGTGCATCAGTGGCACATCAAGGCTTCATGGATTTTGATAGCATAGTTTCAGCAGAAATCCTTAGACAATCCTTAGTGTGAAACTCAGTGACCACAGCGCTAGGTATGGGGCTTATGCATTCCATAATTCTAGTGGTTGTTTATATTTTCTCATTTTCCCATTTTCTCTTATTTTAGTCTCTTTCCTGATACCATTCTCTATTTGTACTCTGCAAAGCTATTTCTGTCTATGTTCCAAACTTTCCCACAATCTTTCTTTCCTTCACTTCTATTCTTTCTTTCTACATATTTTCTCAAATTTCTTTCTTAATTTCTTCTTCCCTTAACTTGTGGGCTTTATCCTTTTTTTTTTTTTTTTGTGTTTCTTAAGTCTCAGAGAACTGTATGGCTACTTCTTGAGCCCATTTAAAAATAATTCCTTCTTTGGCAGCTCTGTCTCTGCATTGGCCTTAACTATATCTCACTGCTTAGGTGTTAATTCATTGTTAGCTTGTAGAGAAGCCAAGCACACCGATAAGCTGAACTCACATATACAAACAAAGAAAACTCCAATTAGATTCTTTAGCTGTAACTAATAATTTAACACCACACTGATTAGGCTTTAAGAACAGACTCCTGATAAGCACAAGAAGTCTTCCTGGACACCTCTTCTACCAGTTATCTTTTGTTTGAAGTCTCCTCACAGTGCTCACATTTTTTTCTGATAAGTGCATCATCCGTATGAAACTACTGGCATTTCTACAAATATATTTGCTCATGGAATGACAGCCGCAAGCAATTCTGATAACACTAAATTAGCAGGAGACTGAAAATAATGTGCTTGTCAAACACCTTCCAGTCCCACTCCCTTTCTCTGAATGTTCAGGCAAGGGAATGTATTTTTTCCTCCTTTACTTTTCTGTGATTTGCATTTTCACTTGCTAAGTGTATTACAGTGTCCTGTTTATCTTGGACTGCAGCATCAAGATCTTTGTACATCTTATTCCCTCCAGTAATTTCCCAGGCAAGTATTTCCCCACTGCACCTATTTGTTAAACAAAGACAAAAGATTTCTCTAATGTAGAAAAGTAGCAACTGTCCTCAGAGAAAGCCAAAATCTTTCTAAAGAATAATTAATTTTCTGGAAACAATTCAACAGAATGACATTGTGTGTGTGAACATGTGTTAGCAAGAAATAAAAGTTTCAAATTGTATAAACTCTCTCGTAGTTGATTTGAATAATCAGAAAAAAAATGCCCAGTTCAACGTATTTCAGGGTCCTCATATACCATTAGTTCATGCCCCCTCCCAGGATTTCTGGAACTACTAAACCCTGAGAGACTTCTTAAATTGTTCCCCACTTACAAGCACTGTATTCTTGGGGCTGGGAAGAAAGATTACCATTAATATTCAAACACTGCTTCAACCCAACCCTGCTCCCAGCAATGTGCTTATGATGATGCATAACGTATTCCCTTAAGCTAGTGTTAGAAATAGTCCATTATTTTGACTCCTCCCTCACCAAAAAGAGCCTGCAGGAGGCATGTGTGCTTTTAGCTACCACCTCTCTGCTTGGTGCATGGTTTTCATTGTGTAGCATCATCCAAGAGGGCTTGCAGAGAGGCTTCAGCCTCTTGGGAACACTGCCCAACCCTGTCCTTCAGTTCAGCCAACAATGACTGTTTCAGCTCTGTTTAGTTCTGTGACAAAAAGGGCTCTCTTGGAGCTAATCCAAAATTTCTCTCATGCTCTTCAGCTTCTGGAAGAACCTACGCTTTGTTTGGAGTCCTTCTGGTCTTCCTGTTATGATGGCTCAAAAGCATCAGTAGGGAAGTGCTGAGCTGAAAGTTGATGCAGTTGAAGCTTTCTGTGGGCTGACTGTCTCTGTGTGCCAATAACAAAGAGCAGAGAGCACTTCTCTGTGGTTTTACCCCATCAGGAGTTCTGGGTAAATAGTTTATGCAGATGGGTTATTTCCCTTCCCATTATTCTCCCTTTCTGTGAAAGATGAGAGTCATGAAGATTTGGAGCATGAGACTTAAATGAAGTTTTATGAAATGATATTTTTCTGCTTTGGAATAAAACCTGTCAGAAGGAAAAACAAAAAGAAAAAAATTACAGGAGTTAAAATTCCCACAGCTGCATCCAAGTATTTTTTTAAATGTCATTATCCCTCCAGAGTTAGCAGAATGTTGATGATACTGCACAGGGGTGCAAAGCTCTTTAGCTGAATCACTCTGTTATCAGATGCCATGTGCTCTGTGAAAACAAAGCTTTTGTTGATTGAAGGTCAGACAAGTTCCATCAATAATTCTCACTTGTCCAGAAAGTGCATCCAACGTTTAAACTGGTCAACCACAGGTACATTTGAGTGCATTCTCTTAAATTTCCTCAAACATATATAGTGCTTACTTTCCTTTCTCCACTTCAGCCTCCCTATGAGACATAAGCCCGCCTCCTCAGTATCCTCCCACCTTGGTCTGCATCACCACTTGTAATGTCAAGATGCAGTTTCAGCTGTAGGATCCCGGGCTGACAGAACATACTCTTATCCCCACATGGCTCTGCATGCCTGTGAACAGCAGTTGCCATATTTCTTAGGGGGAAAAAAGTGATTTTTGTGATTCTGCTTAGTGTCCGCTGAGCCATATGATTCTTTTTTAGGTGTTCCTGCCCACTTATTTTTTCAGTTCAGTTTTGACTCTGTGGCTTCTTCCTTAACATAAGGCGTGAGCTTTTAGTTGCAAGTGTTTCTTAAGCCCACTCCTTCCAGGATTTTTTTAGCAGGGCACCAAGATTTTTTCAACTGTTACACTGCACACATTCTCTTTCCCACTTTAGAAAATTACTGAGATTACTAGTTGCTTTATCTAATCTTATCTTTTCCAACCCACAACTTTGTAATCAAAGGTATTTGAAAAACAGCTGAACAGAGACCAGAAGCAAGGCATATTTGATTAGGGCTGGCACTATGCAAATATAGCTGTACTTACTCTGGGCCACATCCAGACTGAGTCTTGGGGATTTACAGGCTCAGCTCAGTCTAATGATTTTTGTACCATATTGACTTCCATTATATACAGACATATTCTCCCTCACCTAGGCAGTACTGCACAACTATAGCTGTGCACAGCAGCCCTTTCCTTGGACAGTACCCTCTTCTCCCTGCTTCACTTTCAGAGTTGCTTTTGTGTCACTCTGTCAATACAGTGGCCATCTTTATTTTTCCGTACTTTTAAAACTCAGCCTGACTGTTAGCATCCTGTTGGCATAACTGGGTTATTTCCCTTAAGCAACTCCTAGCCCAGGTTTCTGGTCTTTGCTCCTTTCCTGCACTGCATGGATTGGGACAGTCAGGGTCTCTTCCAGATGCAGCTGCTTAGCTCCTGCTGGGCTTCCTGGCTGCTGCCTGGTTCTTACTCTACCATCAGCAATAGCAGATGATTCCTCTTAGAAATATTCTTCACTGAATTTATTGAAAATGTCATAACCACTAGTTATGTTAGTCATGGCTGAAAGATGTACCTACACACTAGTCTGAACCATAGGAATTAATGAGAATATGAGTCCACTGCTTAGCAGATTTATCATAATGGAAGCAATTTTAATCCCTCTTGAGCCAGTTTAACCAACACACAAAAGATTCTGCAGCTAATTAGCAGGTCTTTGTAGTATTCAGACCCCAATAAATATTAATGTGATGCCCTAAAGTATGAGGTTTATGTTCCTGAATCATACATTTATTAAGTCAAGGTTTGACCTTTTTGGAGATTACACGGGCAAACTCCTTCACTCTCTGCAAACACAGGCAAAAATCAATCTCCTGCAAGCATTCCCTAAAAGAATTCAAATGCCACATCCTACACTTAATGGACACATTTGATTAAACTGAATACAAAAAGACAAAATAAATGGAACCATCCCAACCTAGCTGCAAAAAGTTACGAATAAATACAATATCCACATCTTTAAAATGCCGTTTATTAGTTTTGAATAATGCCAACAATTACAATTCTTCTGTTCTTTCTACACTAAGAGGACTCTATATCTATATATAATTGCTGCTGAAAATCTACACTAACATCCTGCTGCAGATACAACGTCAAACACACCCAAATTAGTAAATGCTAAAATGAAATCTATCAGTAGAGCTATCATTCACTGTCACATAGGCATTCTGCTATTTTCCTCCCAAAATAATGATCAATAGGATTTTAACTCTTGCACTTCACACACAATTCTGTTACACAGAGAAGTGTAACAGAAGTGATAACAAGATAGTAAACAAGTGATAACAGAGATAGTAAACAACAGCAGGGCACCCTGTCTGCCAAAGGGTGACAGGGAACAGGCAAGGGCTTGCTTGCTGTGGAGGTTCCTGGCCACCAAGGGCCTGAGAGGGCTGCAGTGCTCAGGCAAATGAATTCAGAAAGGACGCCTGTGACACTTGAGTAACATACACAGTAACTGTGAAGAGCCATGAAAACGAGCTGAGAGATTTCATTTTGCCCTGAAAGCCACCTGCATTACATCCCCAAAGAACTTTGGCTAAAGCTCTGGAGTTCTGTACTGACAAAAGCAAAGAGAAGCTGCCAGCCTCCACGGGCAGAAGGATTAGAACTTGGTCAGTGGTAAGAGTCATGATCTACACAAAAATATTTACAAAAGCTGACAAAAATGAGGCTCCATGATCTTGCCTTCTTCTGGCCTACCCTGTTTTAGTGTGAGTGTGCTATGAAGAAAGTCCCACCACAGGTGCAGCCTGTGACAAGACTGCCTTATGTCATATTCAATGCAGTATAAATCTCTGGGAGAGGTAGTCCTGTGGTGATTGATCCATTTGAGAATAATGCACTCCTCCCAAATACTTTCTACCATTGGCTGACACAATGCATGAATAGCTGCAAAAATTTGGGATAAGAAAAAACTTATATCTTTTATCAGGCCATCATTACTTCCCTTATTATTCTTATTTTACTGAAAGACTTTTTTTCCCTAAAAAGAAAGACCACCACAGTAATCAGATATGCCTATTGCACATCTGCAGCAATACTGCTGTAGTTACTTAGCAACCAGTGAGGATTAAAAAAAGAAATTATGTAAAGGAAGAGAAAAATTAGAAGCAAATTGAGCTGAATAAAAAGAAAGCAAATACCATATTAACATTCAATGTGCATAAATACATAGGGCTGTCTTTGCTGCATGCACCACCAACTGTTGAACACTGTTAAATCAGCTTCTACTATTTAAAATCAAAGCTCAGTCTAATTTAGATTTGAAGATGTGTTATCTAGAATCTGATGACTATATCCTCTTCTCTGTTTCATATTAGGGGCAGAAAGACACAAGAAAATGAAGAATGATATGTTGGCCAAAAGCTTTTGGAGGTAAGTACCATCCGTGTCACTGAGAAGAGAAAGCAACCTCAACAGGACTAATTTACAAGGACTGAAATTCTGCTCCCTCTATTGAAAAGGAATAATCACAAACATTCATGGGCTTTTTGGAGTATTGGAAACCTGGCTGCTGCAGAAGGAAGCACAGAGACACCTCTGCTGGCCAATGAGTTTCATGCACACTGTTAAAATCTGCTCATATGGACAAAAACATCATCCCCTTCTTGACTGGATCCCTCTTCTTCACAGCTCCCTACCAGCCCAGGCAGATTTAATTTACTTTAAAAGATAAGATGAAGATTTCATGTACATTCCGGCATGGAGAAAAAATAATAAAATTTCTATATGTTTGCCAATCTAACATAAATTTTTGGCTTGATTTTTATAATTTAGGAAGGGATTAATCACATTTTGAAAGAAATTACAGTCTTTACTGAAGGTAATGATGCTATGAATTATCACTCAGATTCTCAGCAGGAGGTAATTATGTTTATGGTAATTTGAAAAATGTAGCACAGCAGTTTTTTTTATAAGTGAGCAGTGTTTCATCAGGAGGCCTATTATATACACATATCACCTTCCAGTGCCAGGACAGTCTTAAGTATAAAATATTAGAGACCAAAACTGGTTTCTGTACTTAATTATTACATTGTTTCTTATGTTACGTTTTAGCAAAGTGCTGGCAGTTACAACTCATTAATGGTTTTCTGTGGAATCAAATGCATCAAAATGAAAAAAAAATAGTATTTCATTTCATGTTTTCCACTGAAATACTCTTTTGCCAATAAACCCCACATATTTCCTGGACTTTGCTTTCAAATTTGTTTGCAGGTAAAACCAGTTGAGGGTAAAACATACCTCAAAACTCTCCAGTAATGTAATTTTTTTCAAAACTTTGAAACAAAAATCCACAGTGTTTAATGTGGCGCAGGTCTGCCACTATCATATGCTACATTTCCATAAAGCAAGTCTTTTCTTGTCAAATGCAAGAGAGAAATTAAAGGGTCTTTTTCGAGTATTAAAGAGAGAGAAAAATAAGGCTAAAGAAGGATTGTGAGCTGAGCTTCTCTTGGTCTTAAATTTCAGTTAAGCATCAAACATTTTAAAGGGAATGTGTGTTCATTTGCACTTGGCAGAATAAGAATAGGCACCTCTCCTAAGATGCTGGAGCTAACAAGTACCCAGCATCGATTTCTGCCTGCTGCTCCTTGCTGCCAAAAGAAGCTCTCATTCATTACCTTGGGACTTTACAAATGTCAGTTTCCTCCGCAGTTTGTCCTGGAGAGCAAGGAATGCCATAGAAAGTTTCAACTTTCTGGAGGTGGACACTTGTGGTTTACAGTAAGCAGAGGAGTGGAACAGGACTGCAAAAGCTTAGATGGAAATATGAGCATTTTAAGAGCTTCAAATGAAGAATATCAATGCATAAGCATCTCTTCATTCAGCCTTTGAACACTGCAAGAATTTTCACTGAGGTAGTGTAGGTGTGGAAGGCTGACTTGTGTATTCTCTACAGCAACAGCAAACAAGAAAGTCTCGCTGTCAGACTGAACAGGGCAGGTTGGGTCCTTCACAAGGGGCATCAGCAGCTGACAGATTGACTTCAGTGATCATCTCACTCCCACAAGCTTCTAGCCACTTGAGAGAGATCTCTCTTATAATTGCATCTTTGTTTAAACATGCATTTGCTGCCTTTCCAACATAATCGTGTGAAGTTCTTTCTCAGAATTTTTATTTTCCCTTTTGTTACTTGCAGCTGGATTAACCCTGAAAGGCCTGAAATTCAGTTGTATTTTATTCCAAGAAAACAGAAATAGACCTCCATATAAGCAGGTATATAAAGTATGAGTATCCTGGTGGGAAACAGGTGCTTTCCCTGGACTGTTGAAGCACAGAGAATGATTTGAGCTCTGAGCTGGTTTTCTACCAGCCATGTTTAAAGCCAAGACTACCCACAGCTGGTTTTCCTCCTGCTCTTTAAATAGTTTATTATCTCTTCTTCACTTTTCCATGCCTTACTCCAAACCTTTAGTTTAGAGAAGGATACAACAGACTGTTAAACTTTCCTACTTACTTTAGGATGATAATCCCAAAAGCTGGATGGGCAAAACCAGGCAGGTCTTTCTGGAAGAAAGGTGAGATTGTGATACAGTAATTATGTGGAGTGCCATTTCTATTATTACCTATTATCCTCTATTCTTCTGTCCAGGTCATTTCCCTCCAGAGGCCCCAAAGTAGTTTCTTATATAAATTTATTTGTCATATACCTAAGATGCAGGTTTTCTGGGACAAGATCATATTTTCTGTGTGCAAGCAATAATGAGGACAGTGAAGGCCTGGTTGCTGACTCAGACTACTTGAAATAAAAGTACTGGTAAGGAATGCTGTGGGGGACATTGAAGAGTAATTCAGCCTATCACAGAAAAGCTGATGCTTCAGCCTCACACTGGAGTTTTGCTTTCCCAACACTGTACATTAGAAGAAAGAAAGCATGATAGGTTGTCATCTAAACTATTTACTATAATTTTCTTATGTTCTTTGTATTTAATGTAAGACAGATTTCTTGGCTATTAAGGTTGGTTCCTGTCAGTAGATTTGAAGTAGTATCTTTTGACCTTGGAGGGGAGGCTGAAATGCTTTGCTACAGAGTCATCTTCCACCTGAAGGTATTTTACCTGCAATAATTTCCCATTCAGAGGAGAGGTGCAGAGCTAGAGACTAATAATGTTAGTTTCTGGTGGCCAGATATGACTGTTTCTTTTAAAAGTTAAATTGCATAAAAAATACGCACCAAGGGTTTCCAAAAATAAAGTGCCAGGCAGAAGATGTTTTTTGTTCAACTCCTCATGCCCAGCACAACAATTTTCACAGTATGTGTGACAGACACTGCTTTTGCAAAGAGCTTGTGACTTTTGGAAACCCTTTGGCATACAGCTGGGGACAGATCACTGCTGAAACCCGTGGCTCACTTAGAAACATGTCAACTGCAGTAGCTACTCTTCCAGTGTTGGGTATTCTAAGGTTTGCTGTTGGTATTGGAAGGATAATTATTGACTGTGTAACAAACTTATTTTCTTTGAATGACTGACACTTAAAAAGACTTCATGATTTAGTTCAGACCCATTCCATTTAATGGGATGATAATTTAAGTCTTCCATAGTGGATGAATCATAAATGCTGAAACAGCACAGTTTTGGTTTTACTGTTGTAATGGGCATCTGTACTGAGCAATGTATAAATAAAAAAATCCAAGTGACTATGCATCATATTTATTTCCCAAATTATGTTTCCCTATCCATCAGACAGACCTGAGACTGATGATGAAAAATGTATTTGCCATAAACCCTTCCAGCAGCTGCAAAATGAGCAATGGGGACATCTTGGTATCTTTATTAATTTACAGGTAGCAGGAAAGTGAGACAGAGCTTCTTAAATTTGTGCCCCAGCAGCTTTCCTGACACATTGTGCCCCAGCAGCTTTCCTGACACATTTCACAACATGAGCCAGACAACTGTTTTCATCTTTCCCGTAGACAAAATAAAGATGACTTTTCATATCAGTGCAACTTCAGTTTTATATAAATTTTCAGTTAACAAGCTGTCCCTCTAAGTCAAGCGCTGCCCTTGATGGTCACTGTCTGTAGGTATCATTTCTGTGCTACCAGGTATCTGGCAGGAAAAGGAGCAGAAAGGCTGTAAGAAATTGGTGGTCCTGCCAGACTGCTAGTCTGGGAAAGCTCTTCACAATTACTATTAACTCTTGAATTACTGGTATTTTCCAGAAAAAGTAGTGAATTCTTGATGGAAATACATTTATTTAACAGGAAGGCCACAAGCCCCCGTTGTTATTTGGGCTGTTGATACCATATAATCTTTCACACTGGGGGCTTCTGGGAAAAAAACCAGCAAATATGCCACTCATCACTCTTGGTTTCTACTTTTTGCTGTAATGTATTTTTAACAGCTTTAATTATTGTTTGGCTCTTGTACTTGAAGTGTTCTCTATGAGTCAGGCTAAAACTTAATACACATTAAGTAATAAAAGAGAAGCAGCCAATTAGTAAAAATGCATCCGAGTACTGTGCAATGCAGCCATCGAGCAGCTGATACAGGATGTTTGATGTAATTACTGGGGCTTAGATGTCAAGTGATTGAACAAAGCAGCAAATCAATGAACTGTGCTTATACAGATTATTAAAATCAAGAGTGGTGAGGGATCTCAAGGTATCAGTCAACACATTCCGCTGCAGTGAGTCACTTTTTGGCAAAAGTTTGCTAAGGGATTGTGAAATCTCTGTTGTAGGTTTTAAGAACAAAGCCTTGACAATCTATGCCAATGCTTAGTCACCTGAACCATGAGAATTTTTTCCTAACATATCATTTAAATTTTCCTGGAATTTAAGCTCATTGCCTCCTGTGCTAACTTCAGTTAGCACAAAGAACAGGTTGTTCAATTATTTTCTGCTGGAGCCCTTCACAGACTTGGCATAGGGCAGATGTTGCACAGGAGCTGCTGAGGGCTGCACCTTTCCCTTACCCTATCCTGTACAAATCACTGCTCTTGCATCTCCTGTCCCAGCAGCAGCAGGGTTGTATGGGGGGCTGCAGCACCTCTGGGGATGTGAAGATCCGGTTCAGCCCTAAGGGCAAACAGATCTCTGCATATCCAGTCTCTGCTATCTAAACCAAAACAAGGGCTCTCATTTACCTCTCTTTACTTGTTGGCAAAAATAACTAACTCTTGCTTTAGCTAGAGCTTGGACACAGACTTCACTTGCATATTGTGGAGATATTAATATTTTCTTTCTTCGTCACAATTTTTTTGTTTGACCTATTTAAATATTATAATTATAAAAAACTCCACATAAGCAGGACTGATATGTTATTCAAACTTGGGAAAATATTAAAATGAGATAAAAAGTCCAAAACCAAGATTTTAAAGTTTAGGATATTGTCCCAACAGTAAAGAAATTACTGAGAGGTTGTGGGAGGAAGGAAGCTTTTGGAAGTTCATCACTGCAGATAACTGCTGTGTTATAGTCCTGATACTGAAGTAGTTGCTGACCTTTAACTGTGGTATTACAGAGTGAAAATGAGGACATTCTGATAGGAAAATGGAGCTATGTGTGTCATCATGTACAAATCATTAAGGCTGGTGCCCTCAGATAATTGACTAGCCGGGAAATTTTCAGAGAATTAAAACCAAGAGAAACCCAACTATTTAATTTCACTGCTTCTCTGTGAAGTGTAAGTTACTACATTTTTTAAATGAATGTTCAACTGACTGAGCAATCCCAAACTGGTAGTTTGGTTGTGCTCTCAGCAGTAACTGTGGCAGGCTGAATGCAGCCCCAGCACTTTCACTGCATGACAGACAGCAAGAGAGGAGCAGGAGAATATGAACAGCATGGTTGTCACAACCTCCTCTGCTACGCACACATCTCCCAACCCACACCATGTATCAGCAGACCTCACATGGCAACTAGAAGCTAAACTGAAGCTCCTCTGGTGACTTCAGGGCTGTTGCCATAAAGCAAAGGGAAGATAGCACATAAATACACAACACAGAACAGCTAAAAGCAACATAATGGAAACCTTTAGGGCTTTCTCAGGGCTTGTACCTGGTGTTTCACTTTAATAGCCTCACAGATGCAGCTTGGCAATAAAAGACATAAATGTAGCATCCTCAAACAGCCTGTCCACAGCTCATGGAAGGCACCTGTGGCTTCTTCCCTGGCCACTTTGGCAGGTTCCAGACAATGCTGGGCAAGGCTGCCCTGTGCAGGCCCCTTCTTTACCCCCTTCGCCTTGCCTGCTACAAGGTGTTTCGAGTCAAACCCAAAATGTGTCCTCTGAAAAGAGATCATTCCACATCAAACTCACATGACAAATGTTTATCTGGAACACGGTATTTATTACCCTGAGGCTCATGTTCCTGGTTACTTCACATGAACAATGGTGGAAGTCACTTGAATGGAATCCAAGGAGACAACTTCACTGAACTAAAGTAATTAATCCTCTCTTGTTGCTGTTTACAGTTCTTTTTCAGCAGGCAGTAACTGATCCTGTAGAGCCGGTTATGGCTCCTCCTTAAGGACTGGTCTATACAGATATGTAATACATTTATCAGAGCTGGGTTTGTCGCTCAAAGTAATGTTATTAAGCTTCTCCATTCCACTCCTAGCATATTATTTTCCACTTTTAGCTACCAGCCTCTAGTTCACATTAGTTCCCCATGGATTTAATTTCCCTCTAGTTTCAGTAACGTGGCTATCACCCATATGAGTCCATTTCTGGTGCGTTATTCCAATTTTGCCACCAGGTGTCATCAAAAGTCTCACCAGCACCGTGGCTCGCGCTTCCTGAAGGCTTTGGGCACTCGGGTGTGTGTGGGGAGGTGTATGGGGGGTGTCATCAGCTGCCAATAAACTGACACAGTAGTAAAGGGGCCACACTTCGGATTTCCCCACGGCTTTCTTCGTTTAGCTGGACTTTGCATTACAGCAACAGAATGCAAACCACATGCTCCAGATGTTTGCACTGTGGTGGGTGACACCAGCCTACCTTTGGTTCCACTAGGACTTATTCCAAAGTCTGCCTGGATTTACAGTCCTCATAAGCAAGCCTGGGAAGAAGTCATTCTTCTTGTGTCTGGCCTTAAAGGCTTTTCAACCAGCCATTGGAACTTCCACTTACATGAGACCTACAGGATAAAAAACAATTTGGAAAAGCATCAGATAGGACACATTCATTCCAGGGTTTCATTTTAAAAGTGTTTACTTAATTTCTCTCTTCCTGATAAATTTTGAAGTAATTTATTTTCCCAAGCAAATGTAGCTCTTCGTCTTTATTCTCTATCTCCCCATCTCCAAATTTTCGTTTTTATTTCAAGAAAAAATTTTCAGCACTCTTCCTACTGTCACAGTCTACCTGCCCATTTCTGTAGGCCATCACTTGGCCAGTCCTCCATTTCTACATTAATTTACTGCACAGGGCATGTCCTTATTTTCACCTGTACCAGAAGCTTGGAAGAATTAGTGTTCCCCAGGGCTGTTAATTAGACACCTGATACAAAGGAATAAGCTTGCCCTCACTTCACACAGGCAGCTGGGCACTGTGGGACTTGCTGTCTGCACGGGGGCAAAGCAAGCCCAGCCAGCAGGGTGCCAAGGTGGCACAGCCACAGCTTTCTTAGATATCACCTACTAGCAATCTACAGTAAGAACATTGCAGGAAGGAAAGACCAGCACCATTAAAATCTTTAGTATCTTTCAGAAAAGCAAATCGAATCTAATACACAAATTAATTACATATTTCCAAGTTTTTGTTATTTTGTTTCAGCTCATAAAACATTTTAACTGATTTATCATTCGTGATAGGTCTAGTTTTTGGATTTTTCCCTTTTGAGGTGGTTTAGCTGGACTGGATGCTGTCCAACACCTTTTAACTCAGTTGGCTTCTGGCTGGGCCAGCACATGATCCTGCTTCCCCCTGGGATTTGAGAGGAGCAACCCTATGTCTTCAATTACAGTTATTCTTATGCAAGGCGAATAGCAATGTCTTCTTCAGTCAAGTCTATGAGGACAGAAAGAAAACTGATTAAACTAGGCAAAGAAGAGTCTCGATCTAGAGACTCTTTTCACACCCTTGATCTACTTTCAACACCCTTGATGCCCAGAATTGGTAGAAAGGAAGGAAGTACACCAGGCAGGAAGGGGTCCCAGGTCAGTATTGAAAAATCTGGGAAACGCTGGCCTGTGCCTTTGTCTTGTATGAGATGGCTGCTTATATAAAATTCAGTCTTCAGAGAATTCCACAAACTGAATTTACTGCTAAGTATAACCCCTAGATTTCACACAGGAAGGGTTATTATTAATATCCCATCTATTTGACCTAGATTCTGTCGACTGTAAAGTGCCACATTTAAATTTAACTTCTGAAGGAAAAATAATTGAATTGAAAAATCAATCACTAGGCAATTTCACATTCAGTTCATTTAAGGTCAAGTTATTGCTGTCTCAGAGAATAAAAGTTTTCTTAATGGATCAAGTTCAGGAGTGATGTGAAATCAGGCACAATTACATACTGGCTAATGAGCCTAAACTGGCATACAGCAGTGAGAGGTATATATCCATTTACACCCTCTTTGACTCACTGATTAGCTGGACAAGAAGACAAGGGGCAGGAATTGCCAGGGGCTTTGCATGGTTCAAAAGGCCACAACTGAGGCAGACAAGTACCAACTTTCTTCCTGCATGAGCAGGCCAGGACTTGGCAGGGGGATCACTGGTGGCTTCCCAAGGGTATTTCTGCTGATATGCAGATCACTGCAGATAACTGCTGTGTTAGATATTAGTTGCTGTGGGCCACTGTCCTTTGCAATCCCTATGGTACCATTTGCACCATTCTGCACCTTTCCAGGCTCTAGGGAAAGTCCCAGTCCAGGGTGAAATCCAGTGTGTTCAACTTGCTTCAGACTTTACTCTTCTTCCATTGTCAACTGTGAGTTATGTTTGGAATTTCCATAGAAAATCAATCATAATCCAGTTTGAGAGATTCTTTGATCTTACATCTAATTTGTTCTCCACCTATTTTTCCAAACTGCAATAATTTCATTCAGCAGAACATTTCAATAGAATTTTGTAGCACCACGAAGCATAAATATTTTCTAACTGCATCATGGTATATTCATCTCCATTGTTCACAGATCTTAGCCCAGTGTAACTTAGTTCTAAATAAGTAAATAATTCCAGATTTAAGGCTTTGCATTTGGCTTTTGGGCTATTTCTTTCCAATTTAGCTTATGGGCTCTAATTAAGCATAGAAGTACTTGCCTATAAAAAAGAATCACCAGTATTTTTGTTACATCATGACAAATATCAGTTCAGGTTAAGTTTTTAATGTCTTTTCAGAAGTAAGATTTTATCATATACTATATTTTTAAATGTCTCATTAGGTTCTGTGGAAAACAATTTTATTGACTTATAACAATAAAGTCTGAAGTAATTAATTACTTTAGGATAGTAATCAGCAAAGTGCTTTAGAAAAGTATCTTTTTCTTTTAATGACATATTTCTCAGTAGTCTGTTTTTAGGGAAGCAATGTTGACTCTCCTAATTAAATAATTCTTGCACATGCAGTATATTCAAAACATAGCCTTATTAGACTCAGTTTTATAGACATGCATAACTTCTACAACTTAAAGCTGTAGTGCTAAAGGGAAAAAAGCTATATGCAAGTTTAACTGCACTCATCTTAAAATAGCAGCAGCTGGCCACAAGAAAATCCATCTATCTGCATTACTTCCTTTACTCTGAGATGCAGAAAAGATCAAATATCCCTAATGCAACTCAACAGAGCTACACTTTTATTCCTAGTTTTGCATTTCAAGGTAGCATGGAGCTTTAGAAGGAATCACAGATTGTTAGTCTTTATTTAGTCTTTATCTAGACACATCAAGTCAGAATTTCTAATATACAGATTCTTGATTTTCTTTTCAACAGGCATGACTATGGGAGGAGCACAGCTGGTGAGACAGCTGCAGTGGGGTTGCAAGGATTCTGCTCACCAGAGACCTATAGATTTTAGGGGTGCAATCCTTTCCAGTCCCCCCCCTTTCCTGTTTCCTTCATTACGGGCTTAGAGAAGGAAAGGAAATTCCTTAGATGAAATTCCTTTATGCAGAAGTTCTATGACATTTTTGTCCACTGTATTTTTCCTTCATCAGGAGATCAGGCAAAGGCCATGTGAGAACATGGGGCTGAGCTGTGTACTTCAGTCTCAAGGCTTCTTGTTGCAGCCAAGGCTGTATCGCCAGGAGAAGGCATTGGGCAGTGACAGTATGGGAGGACTCTTTGAAAATACAATTAATTACAAAATCAGATTCTACCTAATTAAAAAGCTCAAAGAGTTCTTCTAACTTAGCCATATCTTGAGAATATTAGAATTATTTTCCGTACATAAAAATACATCTAAAAAAAAGAAACCAAAGAAGGATGCTCAGTGAGAAGTTTGCATGCAACAGTAAGTCATATTTTATATTCCTTTTGCTTCTTTTTTTTTTAAATCAATCTGAAAGTTTCTTAGCAGACTGAATATTTCTATTATAAACTTACATTCAGCTCGTCCAGGTGTGACAAGCTCTACTGAGCTTTTCTTTGGTCTGTTGTTGTCCTCCTGGTATGAAGTCTCTGTGGGAAATGCAGAAATGCTTGGCAGCAGCTCTCAATTTCTTACAATGCCTACACGGAGATTTCTTTGGAGCTTCACATTTACCCTCTATACTTTCAATCAGTGCCAAGAAGAAATGCATTTCTCCTGGGAAGTGGTGGTGTTAATTTTTTGGCTTCTTTATCCTCTAAAGGGACTCTAGTCAGTCTTGTTATCCAAGGTTTAACTCTGAAAATTGAGTTTCAACACAGCAGAAACATTTTGTTTGTTTACTTGTTTTAATGTTGCTAGAAATAAGAAGATCCATCCAAGGAAATAGGGGAAAAATCCCTCTATCAGCAGTATATGCAGACCAACTATCATGCCTTCTTAGGAGTACACAGAAATAAGAAAATCAGTCAAACTTCTCTACTGTTATGATTTGATTTTTTCCTCTTTACAATACCTGTTCATACTTCAGAGAGATCAGCTAATGTATGGCTCCAGGATGTGTACCACGCCAAGGCAGCCCTGCCTGTGGGCTGGCTGCATCAGAGCCATGAGCTGCAGGGTAAGTGCCAAAGACCAGAGAAGCCAAGCATTCAAGATTTCCAAAAGCCGTGGCCAGGACACTCAGCTGTTTGAGGAGAATGGCATCACTGTTCATCTTTGCTGTTATAAGGCAAAGAAAAGAACCGGGATGTGATCTCCAATTTACTTTCTCAGCTATTCCCTTTAATAACAGATAATGGACAAGAGGCTGACTTCCCATCAGCACAGGGCCCTGGCAGTCTGTTTCACAGACTGCTTTGATTCAGTCCTGCTAGAACTGCCCGTGTCTTCCTTTCTTTCAAAAATCACTAGCTGGTTTTAAGGTCCTGGTGTTTCTTTTCATGAGCACACAATATAAAAACCTCCCTTTGTCTCCACTGCATGTGAAAGAGACACTCACAGAATCAAAATTTTCTTATTTTAAATGAAACTAGAAAGCAAGTAGCTGATGTGTTGGAACACATAATTGTGTGAACTGCTTTTTGAAAGGATGCAGCCAAGAGTTGAGAGAAGGTGGGAACAATCTCCACTATCAACCTTCCAAATACCAACCAAAAAAGGTTTGATGATTTTCATGTTCTCTATCTGTCATGATAAGATAATTCCTTTGACAATGTGGTGAAATATATTTCTAAAATGAAAGAGGATGATTGATATTATTTTGTTCCTACCTTCTTAAAAGAAACTTTATTTGCTATTTGGAGTCCATTTCTATTGACCTTACTCTCTGGAAACATGCAAGTATATTTTGGAAGAATCAGATAATTTAAGATACGGGCAAACTAGGAATAAATTTTCCATGTGGCATGTTTTAAAGGATGTCTGGCCATGTCAATACAAAATTCAAGTTCTATTAAAGTTCTATCTTCAATATCAATGTTCTATGTTACAATTAAAGTTCTATCTTCAATATCAATGTTCTGTGTCTGTGTTTGCATGGTCTCCCACCCTCATGTATTCCATGAAGAATAGCTGAAGAGAGAACATAATTGAAGTCTAGCATCAGCAAGGAACGTCTGGAATTTATGTTTTTTTCTGTCACAGATAAAAAAGCATTTCCTATATGAAGTTCAGCCTGGTGTCAGACATTGTGTTCCTGTTCCCATCTCCCTTTCCTTGGGGGATGAATAATTCAGCAGCAAACACCCACCTGGGAAAGTCACAGGTAAACCTCATATGGATGGGGTTTTCTACATGAACTCTGCCTCTGCACTGGGAGAGGGAGGCAGGAAGACAAGACGCAGGAAAAGCCTCTGGAAAGGAGAGAGGCATAGACTTGAGACACTCTGGAGAATTAACTTTTCAAGATATGGAAGGGGACTGCTGTAGCCCTGGACTCACATGCAGCCAGAAAACAGGAAACAGATCTCCTCTCTCTCTGATGCAAGTCAGGTATTCTGCAGGAAAGGAAGCAAAGCCCCAGCACAGAACACATTATAAGGCACATGTGCACCCTCCATAGCGCGGCTACACTGCAAACAGTGCTGTTCTCCAGGGTGGCTGGACCCTGTTCCAAACAGGAACATAACTCCCGCCGGAGTTATACAGGCAAGAAAGAGCAGCGGTGGAGCCAGTGCATTTGTTCTCACATAAAACAAACCCCTACTATTTCCTTTGCCCTGTTGGGCAAGGGGTAGATTCACACTATTCAACTATCAGAGCCCCTGAGCAGCTTCAGTGAAGTCAAGCAATGAAGATCCATTTTTCATTCAGCCTTTGCAGAAAATGTTAGAGAAGGTTTTAAAATTCAAATTGCATATGAAAACCTGATTTGGCACAGCTCAACATGAAAATTAGTTTTGAATCAAGCTACCATCTCCCTTCCTGAGGAGATAGTATATCCTGAAAAGCAAGGGTTTGCAGGCATCACTGACCCTCTAAGGCAAGCATCGTATCTGCCAGGAAATGTGCTTAGTATAGTCAAGGTTGACAGAGTTTAGACAGACAAAATAAGAAGAGTCACTGTTATGCTGTCCCCTATTCTTAGGCTTTCTTATTTGCTAAAATCTGACACCACAAAATCTCATGACAGTTTTACTCTCCCTGCAGTGGTGGTGGTTCATTTTAGGGGAGGGGTAGGAGGTGGGTTTGGATTTTTTGCTGCCATGAGTGAGCTTTAGGAAAGATATTGAAGGTGGACTTTTGGTGACTTTATAGTTTAGGGAGTTGAAATTTTAAGTTCAAGGGCAGAATGGAAAAAACTTACCAGCACCTACTGGAAAATGAAAACCGAGTTTACTGAGGGGATGGAAAAGGGAGCTGACATCTTGACAAGCTATGAGAACTCATACCTAAGAGGCTGATAGAGGGCTGGAAAAACAAAAGCATGGTTTGATGTGGTCAAGGAAGGAGCTAGAGAGAGACAGCTGATATAATCAGATGGTGAGGCAGGACAATACAGCAATAGGTTCAGACATAGGATAGCAAGAGATTGGATGGCAGAAATCAATCTTTGAGCAGTGGGAATATGTAACCCTGCTCACAGCTGGAGGAGGGAAAGTGTCTAAATGGAGAAGTAACTTGGGTGGATGCCTCTGGGGAGAAACTTTAACCAAAAATGACATATTTTATGAGCAACATACCTCCTGAAGAAAATAAAAAATCCTGGGGAAACAAAATGGAAACGTCCCTTGCTGGACAAGAGCTGTGTCTGGATCTGGAGCTCTAGAGAGGGTGCTCATTGCCTGAAGTATCCTGAAAGCTGTAGCTCAGATTCAATTTAGTACTCTGACAGCACCAACTAGCTGCTGAGCATGTTGGGCATTTAAATCTGCTGAAATTACATTGTATATCTAAAGTGCAAACTGCAGTTTTTGAAAAATAGGCCTTTGTGCTGTGGCTGCTTCTAGCCTAGCGAAATAGCTCACGGTACCTAATATCTTCTAATAAATGTGTTTTTCAGCACTACTACAGTCAAATACTTTCATGTAAGATGGATGTATTTGTTTTAGCAAAACTCACAAAGGCCTGAAACACATCAGATTGCAATTACTGCAAGGTCCTTTTTCTGGTCTGAAAAATACAGCCTCAGCCCTCCCAAAATCCAGTAACAATATTGCAGTACAAATTTCCCCTCACTGCTACTTTGACTGTCTCACCTTTCCAGGTACATCCTCCTTCCAGTTCTCCTTCTTCAGCCTGCTGCAGGCAAGATGTTTGTCTTCAGCTTTTCAGGCATAGCAGGTGCCCACTGTGTTGTGAATCATCAGTCAGTATTTACTGCTGTAAAGTTTCCATCCCCTGTTAATTGCCTTGTAATACAATGATTACTTTTGATTTTTCAGCAAACCTTATTGTCTTTTAGAATTATTGATTCATTTAAGATGACAGGTCTTCTGGAGGTCACCTACTCCAGCCTACTACTCAAGGGTGGATATTGCAATAACCTTCCTGTGCAACCTGCTCCAGGCATTACCCACTATTACTCCTAAACCCTTTTTCATATGTACAGTCAGAATATTCTTTCCTGCAGCTTCTGGCTGCCTTCTCTCATACTTTCATGGTGCTTCTTTGAGAAACATCAATCTCTTTTCCCTGTGACCTTGGGTTAGGCACTTGAGGATAGTGGCCAGAATTGCTGCAGCTTCTCTGGGCTCAACACACCCACCTCACTTTCCTGAACACAACGTCCTTATTTCTTGACCCCCCTCTTGACCTTCTCCCAGACTTTCTCCCATTTGTTGGTCTCTCTCCCACCAGAAGCCCCAGGCTGGACATGTTCCTCTGGGTGTAGCCGTGCAGAGGGGCTTTGCACATCCCTTAAGCTGCTGCCTGTGGCTCTGGTATCACAGCACTGTGTTCAGCCTGGTTCTGCTGCCTCCAGGGCACACTGCAGACTCATCTCCCTTTGTCCAGCACCGATCTGGGTGTCTCCTGCCTGCCCAGGCCCTTTCCCACAGGCTCCTGCTGGTGCAGCCAATCAGCCATACTGCACAGCAGGCTCCTTCCCCAGCTCCTTTCCCTGGCACCTCTCTGTGTCCCCCCAGGTTCCCATCAAACCAGGTCTCCAGCTTGCCAAGGTCCCCGTGGAGGGCAGCCTTACTCTCCAGCACACCACTAGAAAAGCCAGCTCCTGGTTTGGCATTCACATACATGTCCTTCCCAAGCGCTCCCTGCCCCACTGCACAGGTTCCCAGGGGCTCTCTGTCCTGCTCAGGTCACTGCTGGGTGTGTTTGGTGTTAGTGGCCCAAGGGACAGAACTGAGTGGCTGCACAGGCTGGCAGCAGCTGTCCAAGGCTTGGAGCTTGGTGGCCCAGGCTGTCCTATAGCTCATTGTAGCCACTGCCCCTGCCTTTGGTGCCCACATTTGTGTGCTGGGGTTCTGGAAGAGCTGGTGTTGGAAGCCTCACCAAAGCCAGCCTAAGAACCCCCGGCTCCCCTTGGCTGCACAGACGGGCCCTTATGGCAGCCAGGCAGCACTCAGGCCTTTTGGATGTGGTTTTGTTTTTTGTAAACCCACACTGGCCAATCCCAGCCACCTACTTGCTTTCACGTGCCCATGATCCTCCCTCTGGTTTTGAAGACAGGCATAAAGTTGTTGTTTTCCCAGTCCCAGGTGACCTCCCTCAGCTGCAGCCTTTCAAAGGCAGCAGTTTCGGATTGGCCTCCTCCACTTCAGGTCCTCAGCAGGACCTGGCTCTTGGCATCCAGCACAGCACTCTATCGATACAAATAAATATGAATAGGACATGAAACCAAATACAAACATTTCTAAAACAGTGTTAGTTTAATAATAAAACATTGTAATATGGAAGAATTCTAGACACTCAAAAAAAAAAAAAATTAGTTTTACCTGAAATGCTGGTCATTCCAAGAAATACTTGAGGATGTTTCAGCTGTCACTTAAAACAAGAGCATTAAGCAAAAAAGTTTAAAAAAATATAGAAGCCACAGTAAGAAAATTATTGTGACCACTGTGACCAGATGATGGCTATGGAGATTTAATGTCCAACCAGGCATGAATAAATAGTGAAGTACCTCACTTATTCAAGGTGACATGTTCAAAAGATATACAGTAAAGCTCACTGGGTTATTGCCAGATCCATAAAGAGATTGGAACAGTTCCTGCAGAGTTTAAAACCACCATGCTCTTTTTTTTTCCCCAGAAAAATGTGACAAAATCTTTTGCAAAACTTTCTCACCATAAAATTCATAGCTCAAGATCAGATTGTAAGGTAGTAAAACAAGGCAACTTATTTTTAATGAAAAAGTCTCTTTCTTAAAGGAGCTGCCTTTTAGTTTATCAGTAGATGGGCCCAGTGTAACATTATCATCAGAGTCCAAGTGGTGATATCGACTGGGCAATGTCCATGCTAGCTCCTGTCTTCTCTTGCTATCTGACCAGAACTGGAAGGAAAGATTTTATTACATTGTGATCTGAGAAATGAGAGACACACACACACACTAGTGACCTGCAGTGGTTATAGAAGATCCTACCATCATTATTTTTCTTTTTAAAAAAGCAGTCTATATAAATCTTCAGTCTGTACAGACTAGTGAACCACACCTCTGATAACCCTTTGTGAAAATCTTTTCTGATACAGGGACCATGATCCAGTCACATGTACTAGCAGAAAGCTCCTGCTGATGTGTCTCTATCTGGTCTGGATCCTTCTTTTCCTGCTACAGAAAGATGGCAGTGCCAGGTGATAAACCCCAACCCAGAGTGCTCTTATACCTTTTGACTTTTCATACAGGAAGAACTTGCAGCTCAGAGTACAGTCACCAAATCTAGAATAATAGATGTACTAGAGGACATGATCCCATTACTCTAACCTTATTACCTTATTGGTTTCTGCATTTGATATCTTACTCAAAAAGCTAACTGCACTGCCAATATTATATTTCAATACTTGTTATCTGTTACAACAAATGCATGAATTTCATAGCCAGCTGTGTGTCATGATGTAACACCTCAAGAGAAGGTATCCTAATGTTACAAAAAAATGGCTGATTGCATTTGTCTGAGCATGATACAAATTTTTTTTCTCTTGTAAAGCTCACTTTTAAAAGGAGAGATCCCAGCAGGCATAATGGGAGGATTTACCATTTATCCTGTAATTATCATCTCAAATGCTTGGTCCTGCATGTTTTAGACAAAACTTTGGTGGCAAGCACAGTTTCAATACACAAAATGTAAGTTAACACAGAGTTTTGAGTAAGAATCTTCCTTGGTTCACAATCACATTTTTTAGCTCCTTATATTTCACAGATTAATTCCTTTCATTGCTGAATGACATAACACATTCCTTCCCCCTTTCATGACCCAAATATTTCTCCATTTTAAGATGCTCTTTGAAATAATTAGCTGTCCAAGAAATCTACACATGCTTAGCCAGTCCCCTCCTTTTTCATATTTCATATAGGAACATTTTCAATTGCAGAAACCTGTAATTTAAATTTCTCATCATCAACAGTAAAATATAAAAAGAAAAAATAGTGGTTTAACACACAGACAAAACCAGGTTTAACGCAGACTCTTGTTTCCTGAGGAACCAGTTAAAATACAGAGTTCTGTAAACCTAGCTCATGTTGGACAGCAACAGGCTCCTGATAGGATTAACTCCTCTGAAGGGAGCTGAGCAGTTAAATCTGACTCCCTGCAAAAGCAGGCACAGACATGGCACAGGATGCTAAAAGCTTGGATTCCCTCACCTACCCCTTTGGTAGGTGATTCTCCATCCAATTATCCTCTCACAACACAGCTGACAGCTCCACAGAACAGGGTGATTGGGGAGCATTACACTTGCAGAAAATGGTCTCTAATAATGTTGCTGCCATGAGGTATATCTTGGTCTGTAAAATCTCTGCTATAAAGTTTCTGAAGCTTTTTTCCTTGGCCTTTGAGGATTTCTAATGGCCCTGTTGGCTTTGTATTAACCTTAACAGCCTTACGGTTGAATCTTTTGACTCTTGTACTCTTACTTTCCACTTTTTATTAACAAAGAGCAGGCTTTTAAAGAATAGACTAAGGTTTTCAGCAGTAAAAAAAGATAATTTCAAGGCTTCCCCACACACCTCCCTTCAAAAGCTTGCTGCTGAGTCAAGCAACTGCATACTTTACCCATACATCAGAGCAAGTCCTGGCTCCCAAGTGACCTGCTTCCAGTCTCAAGTCTGCCCAGGCTGGTTTTAAAGTTAATCCTTAATCTCCATTAGCAATGGCATGACCATGGCGTAGCATTTTGGTGGTACAGTAAAACACTCACATAATCACACACTTGTCTCTGCTGCATCTTCCCCCAAAACTCTGATGTAGTGAATGTTTACAGTCTTGCTGCAAAAAAGCCCCAGTAAAAGCCGTTACAGGCTACAGTGAGGAAAAGACATTAAAACACAAGGGAAACAAACACAGGTTCTGTAATTATACTTTATTGTAACTCTGATGCTTTGTCTGTTCCTGGAAGACTCCTTTAGCTAAATTTGTTTCAGGCTTTTCTTTTACTGTACCAATTAAAACACAATAAGCATGTATAATTTTCTTATTATTTTATTGAAAAGGTACATTTAAAAAAATACACAGACATCTTACTATTATGGATTGCTGATAAAGATGCTCTAAAAGTTAATTCTCTTTTTTATTCCTTTCTTCCACCTGTAGTCCCCATTATCATATAACGACTCCAGTCTGAGCACTGCATATTGATTCACCTTTATAAAAGGGTTGGGGAGGTAAGAAGATAGGTGGGACATTACTGCAATATATTCAGTAAACAGAGAATATGGTCAATTATAAATATTTTATGTTCTGTACATTATTGCATTAGGGAGCCACAATGTTATGCAGCATCATTACAAAGGAAACTAGGTGGAAATTAAGAAAACAGGATATTTACGTACAAACACATGGATCCATTGTCTTCTTGAACAATGCATGTGAGCTGTGGCAATGTGCAATTGAAAAGCTTTTTTTCTCTTTAAACATTGCTTAGCAACACCAGTGAAGAAACAACAAAAATAAGTTAAATGAAAGTAGCAAACAAGCAGTAATCTTAACTCTATGTTATATGGCTTTCTATTTTTGATTTCTCTAAATAAAGTATGACACAAAAGAAATAATTAAAAGCTTCAGCATTGCATTGCTTTCAAACATTTGCACAGAAATGAAAAATATTAAAATCAGACATGGTACATCTGTAGTACTACACAAGATACACCAGTACTGGGGTCTAGGACAGCACACAATCCCTGTCAACAAGAGCACATGAAAATAATGGATTAAATTCTTTTTTGAGATGTTATCTGCAATCAAGCATTTGGTTCATCTGCCTTTTCCTTTTTTCCACATTAGATTATACCCCGTTGCTTTTCAGAGAAGTATTTACACAGGTGTGAGTGAGGAAGACCCTAGTTTTCAAGTCTGTCAGGAAAATATTTTATGTTCCTTGATTCCAAGGTGCATCATACAAATTGAAAAACAAAAAGAAAAGAAAAAAATTAATAGATGCATCAATCTTCAATGGTATGAATTTTATGAGCAATTTAATTTTTAAGCAAATCACACTATTTTGATTAAAAAAATAGAGACAGAGGGAAGACAGAGTTGTCTAGACTCCAAAACGCAGCGCCGTCAGTGATGGATTTTATGATATGGTTGGATGAGGTGTCACGCTGGATGGCATTGCAAAAAAGAAACATTTTAAAACCTCAACCCCTTTCCTGTTTTCCTTTACCCTTTGTACTGGCCATAATTATCTCTTTTTCACATCAATAAATTAGTATGGTGCAAAGAGTATGGAGGCAGGCGTTGCCCGGATGGGCCCGTGGGCTGGCCTGAGGAGAGCTGGCGGAATTGCTGGTGCCTGGAACAGGGATGCTGAGGGCCGGGGAGGGAGGGACAGAGCTGATGATACAGCTGCAGCTGCAGCAAGAGGAGATGAGAGGAAAGCAGGTGCCAGTGGCTTAATCATGTCCTTCTGGAATGCGAGTTTTGCCTGGAATAAAACACACAGACAAAAGCAATGTAAATACAGTTCTCCCAACACCCACTTTTACACGAGGGAAAAAGTGAACCCTGGCAAAGGGAACATTGTGGCTTCTCACAGAAACCTCTTGCCAGCTGCTCAGAAATGTTACCTGCACTGTCCTCTTACTCTCAGGGCAATTAAACCAACCAAATCTTATATTTAAAAATAAATAAATCTCTTGAGTCTAGAGACCATCTCACTGATGTTTAGAAGGAAGCATAATTTGCAAGTAACTTTAGATAAATTATAACTGTGCATGATATATTAAAAATACCCCCATGATTAAGACTTCAATATCAAAATCAAATTTTCCACTTGCAAAAATGAATTGTAGAAAAGCAGAGTGGACAAGATGGGAAGGTGGTATTAGGCCAGTCAGCTTTGCGCCTTCCAATGCAGACCTGCTCTTTTCAAAATAGAAATATTATTTAAGACTGATACCAAAAATAATTTTTTCTGAAATATATATATGACTCAGTTTATGATCTACAAGCATTGCTGGTGCTTGTGGTGAAACAGCTAATCAGAAATATATACACTCATATCTATATCTCTCACTGAAAATGGTTTGCACTACAATCATTCAGTTGTGGAAGCAAAAATACCCACGTTCTTCCTTTATAATTGGTGGTCTCTTGTTATGCAATAGAGGATAAAATCAAATACCAGACAAGTGAAAAGATTAGCATGAGTAGAACCTATTGAGTGGGGAGACAGAGGAAGCCTACAGTGTTTTCATTTGTCTCTGAACAATTACGAAAACATACAAATATTTTAGCATTTACAGGCTCTTTAAATGCTTTCTCTTGCCCACACACATCTTCATCTGTCTCTTTTCGACCTGTAAACTGTTTTTTGTGCCATAGGTGGCAAGCACTTTTCTCTAACAGACACTGGCTGTGTCATGAGCAAATAAACATACAAACTGTGCTATGCTAAAGCCAGCCTGAACTCTGGCTGCAGACGATCAGCAGGACCAGCTTGGGGGATTCCTGGAAATGCAGGTGCAGGTGACAGGGATTGGCTAGTGGCACAGAGACAGGAGAGGTGTTTGATATCCAGTGACAGACAGGGCTTGGACATACAGGCAGTCAATTCTCCTAAACACCTGATGGTTCTTTTGCACCAACTCATACATCCACACAGCATTCTGGTTTGCTGTATGCAGAAAATGAGCACTAGTATTTTTATATCTTAATAGCCTATGTCCTTTTCCCTGACTGCATCCATCATAACTTAGAGTTACCTCAGGTGTGCAAAAAAGCCATTGCTGCCTTCAAAGAGCCCTTGCCCAGCAGAGCTGATACCTTTCCACAGGGCACATGGTCCATTCCCCATTCCACTGATTATTCCCTTCTTTCTAGCAGTAAATAACACTTGCAGTGCTGTCTGCATGCCTTGGACTAGGCAGACAGAATACATAACTATCTTCAAATCTGATTCCTGTGCAGACTCAGCCTGCAGGGGAAGAGAGGCTGCAGAAGCATCAGGTCTGTCATGTTCCTGTCTCTGTGCAGTGGGAGTCCCCAGGGTCACAAATTCACACAGACAGTGATGAGAAATAAAAATACTTACTGCTAAAATACTTGGGTTGCGCTGCAGCTTGTTGTAAGGACTATATTTAGGTTTCATAGGCTTTCCTGCAACTCTGTCCTTATGCCTTCGGCTGGAAATGTGCTGAAATAAATATCCTCACATTTAATTAGCTCTTTAAACATTTCTCGGTTTTGAGTTTGAAATTGATTTATCAGCAGGATATGCCTAAGCCCCTGTTTGTAAGATAAAGTAGGTTCTTTAGAGAGAGCAAAGATGAGTTTTGATAAACTAAATATAACAATTTGGATCATATCAAATAGAGAATCAGAAACTAATCAAATACAGCTCGTTTTGTGGTTCAAGACAGGCTCTGCAAATTATTGATATTTTGGTTAGGATTTCCTTTTTCCACTTGAGGAGCTTTAAACCAGGCAGAGCTGTAATCACTAGGTCATGGGGATATTCGGAAGTAAGAGGTAAATCTCCATCTTACTGATACTGTTCAACTGTGTAAACAATACAATATTAGCTGAAGGAAAAACCAGTACCCCAGGATATGTCTATACATGCATTATCTTAGAGCTAACTAAAAAACAGGGAATGAGAGGACACATCCACACAGCACAGCACCATCCAGTCAGAGACTCCCATTTGGTATTGGACTCATGGCATTTGTATGGGCACAGCTCTGAACCTAGGGCTAATTGGCTCAGACAGAGAACAGCTCCACAGCCACACAACAGCCACACTGTTAATGATAATGTTGTTCTACATAATTCAGACATATCTACAGTATTACCCTGCTGGTGATTGTCCCAAACCAATAGACTTGAGTCATGTTTTCCTTCTCACATAGCATTAAACATTATTCCAGCAGGCTGAAAACATCACCAAAAGATGAATTCAGGGAACCTCAACCCAGAATTTCTTATCGTTAGGAGAACAAGGTTCAAATCCCTATCTTGAACCACAGAAAACTTTTAAATGATATGTCATTCACTGATACTGACACCTCTGCTTTTACAACTATCAAGCCCATTTTTCCCAGCTGAAATAATAAGGTGAACTTGACCTATGATGAAATATTTAGAAATAGTAATGGGAAGAAGAAATACTACACATAAGAAATTCTAAGTTCATTCAGTTCACCAACACATCTCCACACAGCCCTACACTGCATCCACAACATTGCAATGCAACTTAAACCAACAAAGAGCTCCAGATACATGCAAGTTACCTGTTTAAGCTGAATTTCTGAATTAACATGGACATCACAGATTTCACAATGGAACGTCTTGTTTTGCAGTCCTGAGCCTTTACTGCCATTCTGCACTTTCATTCGGGATCCAGGCCTAGGATAAGACTTGATGGGACCAGCACCATTCCGAGCTTCGACCATGGTCTTGTGCTTGGAGCCTAATGGGCAAGGAGATGCAGGTGAGTTAATGATGAGCAGCACAAAACATTCCCTCAGCCTTGGGACTCTGTAACATTTATCTTCAAGACAGAATGGTTAAAGTCACCACAGACTGGGACTAATGATCTAATGACTAACGAAACTCTTGTTTTTTTTAATGTAAGTCCTGTGTCCTTGATCTAAAGGCAAGCCAGAAGGCTTTGTGCAAAAAAGGGAACAGCAGGCATGCTAGACCTCACTGTTTGGGGGCAGTGTGGCCAAAGTGTTTGCTGCTTATTCTTTTGCCAAATTCCATAGAGCCAGTGAATAGCAGAAAAGGGTATTAGCCAGCACTGGGACAGGAACCACAGCAATCCCTCAAAAACTGCCTAGGAACTGTAATACTTCAATAAATATCCTCTGATTCAGAAGAAATGGCTGCTTTACCCATTTCAAGAATGGATTACAGCTGTAAAACCAGCTTCAATGGCTTGTTAACAAGCTTTACATCACCAGCACACCATACACAGACAGAGCACGCTAGGGATTGCTGCTTGTGGCCCAAAAAAAGACACATAACTAATCTTCAACAATCAGAAGATTCTAGGTCATCTAGGAAACCTAATGAGCCCACCCTAAAATTATAAAAAAAATCAAATAACAAATTGTTACTGTAAGTTTTACCAGCAAAATAACAGATGCCAATGATAATGAGACAAAATATGAAAGAGAGAGAACAATGACATTTTAGAAACCTTAAGTGTTATAGAAACCACTATGATCATACTGTGATCCTCACTGTGAAGGTATGAAGGGATCTGATTAGTTAACCTGAACTGTAGGGATTTTGTCAACTAAAAATTTAGAGTACACGAAGGACAGTTAAAAAAAATTAGAGTGCTTTAATAGAATATCAAAAACCACACAGGAAACTGCCATTAAGAGGACCCTTTTTTTAACTTGCTGTTGTAAGTCTTAACTAAAAGACGCTTCAATGAATTGTGGCTACCACCTCATAACATTGAATTTTAAAAATGTTAACACGCAACTGACTTGTACCGTATGGATACTCACCTGTATTGTGGGCTTCTAGTTGTGAAAGGGAATTCACAGCCACTTTGCATAATGAACAGTAAAGTAATTTTTTGGCTTTTTCCTCTTCTGACTCAGTAACTGTGTTAGCAGCTCCATTCGTGCTCTTGGAGGATGAGGCAGGTGCTGCAGGCGCCACTCCAGGTTTGGGAAGAAAAGGATCCACTTCTGTATTGGACTGCTGACTTGCACTGTTGGGTTTTTCTTTCCCTTTATCTTCTAAAAGAAACAAAATACATATGTTTTGTTTTATGCCACACATACAAAAAGCATACAGTAATAGTCCAGTGGGTTTAGTAAACATAACACAACAGGGGGCTAATTTATCTCATTTTATAAAAGAGAGCAGCATCCTTGAAATCTTCTTAAAAATCCTGCCATGAAATATGTATAATTTGACAAAAGGGATGATTTTCCTGTTTTTAAAGTTACCAGTGAATACCAAGGAGTTCACCAAATTCGTGCCAGCTGTTGCTGCTGTTGTGCTGCAGGCATGGCCAGTTGAAAGGAGCCCAAGCAATCCCAAAGGAAGCCAGGGTTAAGGACTGGACAGCACTCTGAAACAAGCAAGGCTTCGCATTGGGGATTAAAAAATATTTCTCAAAAGCAATACATTTGCCTTTGGAAGGGCTCAAGTTTCTCAAAGTCACTGGGAGGACACTGAAAGGCTCCAGCACCACCTTGACATACATCCCTCATTTCGGTTCCAGGAGTTATGGTACTACACATGAACACAGTTGCTAATATTTTTAGGAGTTTCCATGAACAATTCCCCATATATTTGTGGATCAGGTGGCTTCTGTGTGCATTCAGTGCATTCCTTTGTCACTTCACGAGCATGAGTCAATCATCTGTGCTCCTACGAGGCATGTAGGCAGGTATAACTTCGTTTTGCAGATGGCAATCAAAAACCAAGAGATAAAATGTCCCAGCTGTGCCCACAGAGGAACTTTGTGCCAGAGCCAGTATTCAAATGCTCCCTGCTTACATGCTGCCCCTCAAGGGCTCATTGCATTTGAAGCTGTTCCACTGCAGGCCTTGTGACCACAAGCCATATTAGCTGCCAGCAGTAAAACAAGCTCCGTCCAAAACAAACACGGGATGGGAGGGGGACAGTGCAGGGGTGCTGGTATGAGCAACCCCCACAGAACAGATGTGAAAAATGACGGAATAAATATCACTCTGAACAACTGGAATCAAATTTCATCATCTAAGCAAGTACACCATCCACATAAGAGCAACCTCCTCATTTGAAACCCATACCTTAGTTTGAAATAGAGTTGAACTGACTTGAAAAACTAGCCTCTATTTTGAGCATTTTTTTTTAACATGGACCCTTGCACTTAATGTTTACAGCTACCAGACTCTGTCTTAACATGCCTTTGTGTATCAGGCCAAGACTGTGCTACCAAGAACTCTGAAAACAGGATTGTACCCACTCAAGCAAACACTTAAAAGTGTGTATGAACTATGAATAGCCATCCTGAAACTAAACCCCACAGTTGTTGGCATATTTCCCAGAAATGCATTGCAGTACATCAATTTTAGATTGTTAGAAACGAGGAAAAAGAAAATTCTAATAAAAGAACCATTATTTTTTAAGATAACAATAAAAATACTTTGAAATGACACAATATGAACTGTATTAAACATTGAAAATAGTCAAGTACAAAGACTACTATTATGGGCAAATTAATGTAAAAACCAGATTCTGAAGATATTTTGATTGACAAAGTATGACAAAAGAAACTGGTGTTAAATTGTACTTCATAGGCTATTCAATTTTAATGTCTCCATAGTAATAAGTCACATCTGCAAAAATCTAGAATACTTTATATGACTTATGAGTCTTCAGAAAATACAATTTCAATAAATAGCATTTGCTAACATTTTAAATTAAAGAGTTTTCAATATGGAAAATTCTCAGAGGTGCTAACATCTACAAATGAAACACATTGAGCAGCTGTCATTTGCAAATTTACATTACTGAAAAAGAGAATTGTTGTTGTTGTTTTGTCTTCTATGCAATATTATGCCAAACTGCACAAGGAGTAACACGAGGATATACGTGGACCAGAGTGGAATAAAGGAAGATTCCGCAGTATTTTGCATTTCAGGCCCTAAAGGAAAGATACACTTACAGAACTGCAGGCTGTATGTTAACATATACCAACTACACTTCCAGTTTGGCTTTGGGGTTTTTATATGTTGGTTCCCCATGTATTTTTTTTTAATGTAAGCATAAAAATTTGGTGCTTTTGAAACACCTTCTGGAAATAGAAATCATCACCCCTGTGCAACAAGCACAATGCTTACACTCCTCCCCACAGCCCCTGCCTGCACTGATCTCACTGACTACAACAAGAGGGAGCAAACTTCACTTGTTTTGCCATCAAGTGTCTGTGGGGTAAGATCCCAAGATATGGAAGAAGATCTATTTTACATCGGCCACCATTACCATCACAGAGTGATGGTTTTCCGATACTGAATTTAACAGATGACTGAAAAAATTACAGATTTAATTTCCCACATCTCCTCACTTACCTGGCCAACAGTTGATGTAGTATGTTGATTTTTATAATACTCCCCAGATTTACAGATTTTCACTATTCATATTCCAACAATTCTAGAGCATAGACACTAACAAGAAAACTTCTACAAACTAGAGAGAAGTTACCAGCATGCAGCTGGGCTCAATTCTGCCAGTATTGCAGCTTTTGGAAAGAACCTCAGTTCACATAATAATTCTGTCATTTGGAAAGCTTCCTGACACAAATAAGCTCGTCATTGATGGGGATGTATAAGGAGATACATACGCCCCTCTATGAATTAATGTTTCCTTCCACCATTCTAAATGTTTAATGCAGAACATCTTCAAAGATCATAATTGTAAGGTTATCATACTGTTTAACTCCCACAGAACGTACATGGAGCTAAGTGGGTATTTGTCACTGCAGTGGGGTCAGAACTGTGTTTTCCTGGCTTCTAAAATCAGAAAATCGCACTTCTCCAAATAGGCTTTTGATAACAGCTTACTGTTTCAATCCACATAATTCAAAACACCATTGCTTACAGTTTTATGTTTGAGACAGAAATGCCAACTATTCAACAGTGCAAAGCACAGGAAATGCAAATGGGATGTATATACAAAGCACAAAGATGATTACTCTCTTATTTGTACTTACAGCACAGAGCTAACAATATCTGCATGCAGAAATCAAAAAATATATCTGTTAATGGCTGCATGCATACCCATGCTTCCCAACTATCATCACCTTATAAAATACATGTGACTTGTGAGATGCAGCTGTAGGATTACAGTACTCTTGCTATTTCTGAAGGTATTACTGAGAGTTGGCTCAGATTTGCTCTAAACTCCACCTGGCTCACCAGGTGAGCCAATAGAGCCAGGCAGAGCCCAAATGAGTGCAGGGGTGAGTCCATCCTGTCTGGACCACGGACACACCAGCTTCTGCTGCACAGCTCAGCAGAACACAGCTGGAAGCATGGGACCAGGGCAGTACCAGCCTCCTGCCTGAAGGCAGCAGCTGTGATTCAATCTGCATCTGGGTCAGCTTGAAACGCTCACACCAAAACTCAAGTGCAAGAAGTTAATTTAAAATCCAATTTGTACTGTTTCCCTATGTTCCTTTTCCATGCAGAAAAGCCATATTTCATGTGTCTTAAATTCCTCTCTTAAATTCCAGAAAAGTAAATTGATGATTCAGGTTCTTACTGAAGCCTGGATTTATTTTGAAATAGAGCCTGGGGAAAATAACTACAGCAAGCTAATTAAGCATTGCTTTGGGCTCGGTAATATAAATGCTTTTCTCACCCATTACATTGTTTTAATTCTGCTTTGAAGTTGTTTTCACATATTTCTGCTTGTTTGACTCATGCTTGTGTCAGCGCCATGTTAAAATTCAAGACTTATTTATCTGATCACTACTGCCTCATTTCGAGTACCAAAGTCAGGACACTGCAGGGCAACACCTCACAGGTTCAAACCTACAGGTTCTTCTACTGCTTCACTTCTACAGCTGAAGTGACTCACTGACCTTGGCAGGTCATGCCACTCTCACTACAGTTGCTGTGGCATAGACAATAGGTCCTACCCATTAATGGGATTTATTTCTTTTTGAGTCAGAGTGATGCTTTGGTGCACATTAGAAAGAAGTTTTATTTGGACTTCATGGTGAAATCATACATGCTATTTTCAACTAAAAAAGAGGAGAGTAACTTCATATTCAGATCCTTAATTCAGAATTCACATGCTTGATATAAACAAAAACAATGTGAATTTAAAACTCATGTATAGATTTAGAAATCTGATAGTTTTTCAGTATCAAAAATGTTCATTGCTACTTGCACCCCTCAACATGCCTATCTGCCCAGTTTTTATCACTGATGACACATAAAACATCTTTACAATAAAGTTCTTCTCCACAACACGTTGTTCAAATAGCAGTTAGCATTAAAATATCCAAGGTACTGATGATATGTGATACACTTGCAAGAACCCTTTCCAATACATATGCTGAAAGCTTTCAGATATGAAGTTCTGCTACAATCCTAATAACTCTTACAAAACTGTCACATAAATTTTCTGCTGTATGTAATAAATAAATTGGCTCTTGCTGTGACAGTAACAGAACAATGTTTAAATGACTGAAAATACATATTTTGTGTGTGTCTGCACGTAATAAAGAAGTATAGCTTTGCACTTGTCTGCTTCTCTTCTCCACCAGCAGCTGGGACTACTGTGCACAGCCTGAGCTGAAGGCTGAGGGAAGGATGCTGAGACTGAGAACATCTGCCCAGCACTGACTGTGATGCAGCTGGCTCCCCACTGGGAAGAGACCACGCCGTGCTTACAGCCACCCACTGCCCAGCTTCAGCTTCACACCTTCCCTTGTGCCACATCCCTCACTGCAGCCCCCAGCTCCAGGCACTGCACAGCAGCTGTGCACAAAGTACCTACAAGCAAAAGGGCAGCACAGACACTGCAAAGTGGCCACTGCTGCCCTACAACCCTGCACGGAAGCTCTTCTGTGAGATTCACTCATTTGCCATCCTAGGTATACAAATCTGTTTTTATATTTCTTTTAGTTGCTTGCACAATAGTGCACATTGCCAAGTTAGATGAGAGCATAATGGAAAAATTACTTTTGGCAGTAAAATGTTTCTTATTCCCCATTGTAAAGGTAAGAAAATAGTAAAAACATATGCTTATTTTCTTCTTGAAAAACATGAAGGAAAGAGCCATGCAGTATCCAGTGCAATTTCCAGCCTAAACCAGTGACATCATTTTTTTTCTGTGTTAGGAAAACACTGTGTAACTCAGTCAGTGCATGGTTATCAGGGCCATACAACTGGTGAGCACAATTGATGCACAGTTAAGGGCAAAGCCTTTGGTTCAATCAGCCTTGTTTATGGTGGTGCCTTACAATACCACATCACTGCTAAAAGAACAACTTTTTTAAAAAAAGGACTGCTTGGTCATCCTGTACATTTTCAACTGATTTCTAACTATGTCACTTCCTATGGTAACTAAAATCAAAAGTGATTTCTAACAGTAAACATTAGTATTTTATTTTTGGGACACTGAAATTGTGGTGCAAAGATTGGCTTGTGATAGTCTTGAGTTCACATAAGTTGTGCTACAGGGAGCTGCTATTAGTTTGAAGTGTTTGTTTTGGAGACTAAGAGAGAGTTTGAGTGAAAGCAAACATACCTCCCATACTGGTAAAGCTGTACTGAGTGAAACAGATTATCAAGTTCTCCCTGTAATTTCAATGGCTCCATACATGCCTGTGAATATTGGGCTGCATTAAACAACTTTTGAAGCATACAGTGATTACAGAATGGGAAAAAGAAATCCATGACATTGTCAGAGTATTAAAGACTCTTTCCCCAAACAACTGTGTAGAACAGGTAAAATCAGTTGCATTAATCACACTAGTAGACAATTCAAGAAATTTTGCTGAAAAGCTTATCAGTAAAGCTAAATTAGCATCCATAAACAAAAAGTAAAAATTTTTCTGCTGGAAACCAAAATTCTCAGTTTAAATTTGACATGTTAAGTTCTTGGCACATGTGAAATAAATCTAAAAAGTGACAAATTTAATTACATTTTTTTCCCACACTTCACAAAATATGTCCACTGAATGCTGAAGACAGGTGAGTTACTTGAATATTTACTCAATAGTCACCAGTTCTCTGGTGACTATTCTCTGTTCTAAGATTTCTGCACACATAAGAAGTTGTTTCCCAGATGAAATGATTAGTTTAAGAGCAGAGATGACCACTGCAGACAGGTATGAAACCACAGAGAGACACAACAACCAGTCACTGACACAGGCACCATTGTGGCAGCCAAACTTCTCACAGGTGTTTTCCTGTTTTTCAGTCCATCAGAGCAAATGGGAAATTTTTAAAGGTGAGAATGAAAGAAGTAACTTTTGCAGCTGAGTGCAGGGAACTCTTCACAAATAGTCCAGGCAGAGCAGGAAGTTGTATTGGAAACTGGTTTCAATGGCTGTGTGTGGTAGGTACAAGACAGCATTTAAAAGTGTATTACAATAGACATACAAAGGTAGGGAGAGCTTTGAAAGTGAAGGAAATAAATCTGGAGAGAGAAAAATCAGTACCACAGAAATATTGCAATAAAATTTGCAGCATTTAAAACAAAAACCATTAAAGTAGAGAGATCACAGTCGAAGAGATAACAAGCCTGGCTGAATGTAATTAAGGGAGATGTTAAGAAACTACAACAAAATAAAATCAAGGTGGAGAAAATTTATTTAGTCATACTTGTAGGACTGCTAACCAAACCTTAGTATCTACCCTGGAACACAGTCCTGGGGATAGAATGAGAACACCCACAAATAATTATATTGGAAAAAAGAGCTGCTGTACGTCTCCTTGGCCTGAAATAGGATTTCAAGGGAAGAGATCATCAGTGACTGAATTACCCAGATGAAAAGAAGGGTCTCTTTCAGTGTATTAGCAGAAAAGTTGTCGAATAGAAAGTAAGACAATAGCTCCAGTAAGAAAAGCAAGTTTCAAAACACTGTTCTTCACAGAAAGCATTTTGTTCTGGTTCACAGCGCTATGGAGGAATAAAGTACACACACACACAATTAATTGTTCTTCCTATGATGGAAAAGATGAACACTTTGAGTAATATATGCCATGAAGACAATAGCAGGACATCAATTAAATTACTAGTGGTCACAGCCTTTACAGATTTTTAAGTATTCTGTTCCTGCATCTCAGCACCACTCACAAAACCCCCCAACAAAACAAACAACAAAGAGCATTAGATTATTCCTTCACACTCATTAAGATGGAGTTAGCAAACTTGGATAAGGTATTTCAAAATATTTTTTGTTTTATCTGCACATTTGCTGAATAATGAGACTCTAATGGCTGTCAGACAAAATACCTATTTTCTCACCAGTTGTGCAGTCTACTGAGAAATGAGGCTGAAAAACCCGTAGGGCTCTGTTCTAGAAAAATTCCACTGCAAACCTACATGCAAATCAGACCACACAGTGTATCTATTAACCCTTTGGTTACTTTTAGTTTTTGTAAAGTGTTTTTTCTCATACTTCAGACCTGTGTGAAAAAGAGATACATTTTACATAATGAAATAAATCAGTTTGACACATTCTGAAGAGAACAAATTTTGTCTCTATACAAAGATGAGAAAAAAATGGAAGCTATAAATATAAAGCTTTTCCTTTCAAACACAAATGTGCCCTCAAATAAGTTGCAACATATTTTCTCAAGATAATGAAGCTGCATCAGGAAATGTCTGGATGGCTGTGCAATATTAGGTGAACTTGGTAGCTGGAATGATTATTTGATTAACTGCATTACTCTCCAACAGGCTGAACTCAAATATCTTTTTTTCACTTCAGAAATATTGTTTGCATGGCTATGTTACAGCACTCATGCTGACAATTTCTTAGATACTTTATTTCTGATTTGGCATACCAAAGGCTCTTACAAGGGAACTTGCATTTTCTTCAGTGTATGAAAATATTTGTGCTTATCCAAAAAAGATGTAATGTTAAAAAAGGTTTGCTGCTGCAATTTTGGTTGGGTTTAATTTTTATGAAAGTGGACTGATGAAAATTAGTAAACATTCAGAAGTACACATAGTTCTGCAAGTGTAAAACCCTGCCTTTCAAAATCTATCCCTATACCTATTTGTAGACCTTCCTGAACTGAAAGTTCCTGCTGCTTTAGTTACTGGGTTGTCAGAGGTGATCCTGCTGTATTGCCTATGGTTTTTAATCAATTACTTACACACTTGGAGATTCTTACATTCTTGGAGAATTGGTTTATGATATCTGGCTAGTGTCTATTTTACAAGACAAGATCAAGAAAAATCTGTATGCACTCACCAGCAGGGGAAGAAAAAAGATATGTTGCCACATACGTATAAAACATATAGTAAAATAACTGCAAAATTGTTATGTATCAACAAAGGGCATTCACATTTCAAAAGCCTATTATTTAATACTTTAACACAGTGCAATGCCTCAGTGCAAAAGCTAGAGGAATAAGAAGGGTTGATTTTGTACTTTTAGCCAAAATGCAGGAGAGTATGTAGTACGTCTGGAGAAAACAAACTTTGAACGCTCACTTAAGGCCATTTGCATTGTGTCTTCATGTCACCTGCTGACCTTTAATGATATTTTACAGAATGCAGGTTGTATCAGACTACTCTTTTCCTAATTTGAAAAAAGATTATTACAATTTCCAGCTTCCTCCTCCTCTAGTTTTTATACCTGTTACTTCTGGAGAAAATAAACTTGTCTACAAACACCAATACAGAGCAATTTCTCAGTGACATGTTGACAGGTTGGGAAAACTATCACTAGGTGTTTGTTCATAAAACTCAGCAATATCAGTAGCACTGCAGTGCTGGCAACTGAAAACAAGGTGGATCTAAAACACACCTAGAAAATGTGAATGCTAATTTAAAGAGTATCCATAAAGTGAGATCATCCAAAAACTCAGTCTTCCTGGGTCCTGCTGCTTTATAGCCAGGCATATTTACTTTCATCTTTTCTGAGCTGTGCCAGTCTGTTTGGGCTGGAATAGGGAAATTTGTGAGTTGGAAAATTTTAATACAGTGTGAGTAAAGCTTGAAATACAGTATAAGATTTGCTATTACAAAATATGGCTCTCCTCTGGGTGAAAGCAAATGTTTTTTGCTAGCTATAAACTTATCTTTTTCTGACACCAGACATCTATTATTTTGAAAATATTTTATACTCCCACTCCAAATTCTGCTACATCTATTTCTGATGTCCTGGAATGCAAACTTATAGTATTGCACTGTCTTTTAAACTTTTTAATAACATAGGAATGCTTAGAAAAATAACTTTCAGAGATTATAAAAAACATACAATATTTTGCCCAGAGATCCTTCTCTTCTGCTTAGTCTCAGTTCATCATCTCAGCTGTAAAAATAATGTTGGCTCCACCATTTATGAATCTTAAATATATTACTAGAAACTTACTTCACTTGCTGCTTGTGCAAAACAAAAATCTTAAAACTCTATGCTCAGATGCTGAAGTACTTTAGAACTTAATATGAAATTTATGGGCATCTAAATAAAAGAATCAAGGAGAACTGACACATTCTGCAAGTAAATTCTCATGGGCTTGTGTCTGAACTACTCACTTGGTACTTGCCCAGGCAGAACTGCAGTTAAAGTCGGCTATGAAACACTCGTCTTCATTTCAGATAAATGACATCTATAATTGTACATTCTCACCCACTTCTGTGGCAGGTTTGCCTGAGGACTGTGAGTATTCAGTCATGCCCTCAAGATTTGACAAATAAATTGCATTTCAGATATAACTTGCCTAACCAACGCTAAAATATTTTCACTCTCCTTGAAAACAAGTAATAAGGAAATAATGTGTAGCCTAATGTTTGTATAAATAATTTTTCTACTATAGGGAATGAAGTATATTTCCCCCTTCCCTACTGAAGCAGCATTGGTCCTGACCCATTCTTTTATATTTGGAGACTAAATTCATTCAAGGGCTCAGAGAGAAGGAGAAAACTTAAATTTTGCAGCTTCAACACAGCCTTTAACTTGGCACAACTGAACACAGAGAAAACTTTATTCAACTACCAATTGTATGCATAATCACCAGAATCCTGCTATTTATTCTCTGGTACCAGTGAAAAATACGTATCTGGTATCAGAAGAACTGCCTTATTTCCTTAGGAATATGTTGCTTCAATAAGTGTTGTGCAAGTATTAAATACAATTGAAATTATTTCTCCTAGGGTTGTTAAAAAACCCAACAGAACCAGCAGGTGTCTTTTTAGCAAGTTATATTGTTATTCCATACTCATCTTACTATCATTCCACTATCACCATCATGCTATTAAAAATATCCTCTTGGGGTATTCAACAGGCAATTCTATATTCAATCATTAAGAGAACAAACAAGAACAACAGATGCCTGATTTCACAGTATAAAAGAGGTGCGGAAAGATTCAATGTGTATGAAAGGACTTTTTAAATTACCACATATAGGTAGCTAAAAATATCCCAGTAGCTGATAACATCCCTGGCCCTGCTCCCATTGTCCAGCAACACTAGTAGAGTCAATTTTGCTGGGCCAAATGCATATCTCTACTTCTCAAAGAAAGAAAAACTTTGTATAATTTTAAGAATGCTGGTAAAAAATGCTTTGAAATTCAAATTTTTAGAACTTGAGTAAGTAGAAATACTAGAGGTATTTAGTTTTAATGACACAGGACATAAGTGTTCAGGCACAGAGCAGAACATCCAAAAGAGTCTTATTTCATCTTACAACATATTTTTGATCCACAGCTTATGCTTATTTTACTGCAGGAGAAGCAAATGCTTATCATTCCTTCCAAAGAAAATCCTGGTTGCATGTATTTCTGATTGCTACAATAACTGGAGAGAGAAAAGTTTGGCCTTTTGCAGTTTGAACAAGAATTGCAACAGCTCATCCATGTACGTGTGTCAGCTGCAGAGCTCGTTTTTCAGTTAATGGCACCTATAATCAGTTTTCATTTGAGGTGCAGAATTTGAAATGTGCTAGCGTTATAGACAGACCAAAGGTTTCCCAGGAGCTCCCAGGAGTTTATCAACAGCAAAATACACAGTATGACTGGTTTTCTATTCAGATTTAGACACACATAGAAAGCTGAGGTTTGAATACCCACTTTTGAAAAGTATGGACAGTAAGGCTGGCAGGGAAGAAAGTGTTTAAAGATCCCAACCTATTCTAATGATTTCCTGTTAACAGACTTTAACTTGCTAACTTCTCTTTTGGCTCACCTTTTATCCTAAGAGCATAAACCAAACAGCAACTTCCTGAAAGAGCTGCTGAAACTACCTGCCAGAAAATGCCCAGAAGCTGTTTACTGTTAAATGAAATACATGTGCCATGGATGTAAGTACACATATGGTACTTGCAACAGTGTAACTGTGATTAATTTATGAGTGTTTGTTAATAATGCTTTATATTATCAATTGTAAAAGCACTGTGGTCAAGCAGAAAATTCTATATTGTACTATTACGTCTGTTTTGGGGGTAGAGTTTCAACAGATGACAATATAGAAGGATCTTCATATGGCTGTGAGACACTGAATCAAAAAGTAACAAAGCTTACCATCCTCAGAGGATGTAATGGAAAAATGCCCTTGAAATGACTCTCCTTGGTGGCTGAATTTACTACTTAGTTGACCGTAAACTAATACCTTTATCTAACAGAAATATGCCCGTGCTTAGCAGGCACTATCTGAACCACATAAACACAGATGCATGGTTATTTTATGGACTATAGCCTCAGCAGAATTCTTTATGCCAGCATAAATGTGAAGAACTGATGAGGCCCATCAGTAGCTTTTGAAGGAGGCCAGACATAGGCACAAGCATCTTTGAAGGGCATAAGGCAGAACCTCTAAATAGGGCACAGTGACACTCTGGAAGGCACCAAGCCAAACATCCTTGTCCTGCTCCTCTCTTAGAGCCTCTCCCTATCCCTGCCCCACCCTCAAAATTCAACCATGTCACAACCTGTTTTGAGGTCTAGAGGACTTTGATACATTACACAAAATTATAAGAACAATTAGAAACACTGTAGCTTTGAGGTTCTTATAATGGTATCTGTGTGAGAAATAACCTGGAATTTCCCAGGATAGATACACCACAGTTCAGCTGGGGAGGTTGTATGTCTCTGGCTCCTAGCTAATTCTGAAGGATCATATAAGAAACGGTTCATTTGAGCTATGTAAATAAGCTATTCCTTTAAAACATGTGAAAACAAGGTGATAAATGGAAACAAATGTTAAGGTGAAAAGGGATTTTGCTAAGAGATCTGGTATCATTTTTTGCATTAGTCCGAGTAAAGAGTTGCATATGTAAAAGTTTAGAATTTAAGCACTGGCAGAAAGATTTTTAAAATAAGCAATGAGAGCAAGATGAGTAAGGGAGTGTCTTGATGGTGGACTCGTGAAATACAAACTGAGCCCTCCACTGGGACATTTCACCTCGTCGGTAGTTGAATACACAGCACTGGCAGTGGGGCCACTGGAGAAATCCAACCCATCATAAGCTTCCTGAGTAAATGTGATTCAACATGTTGCAGACTACTTTAGGAATAAAAGGAAAAACATAGTCAGTTCTGTTGTGAAAGCATCCAGAGATAGCTCTTGTTGAACAAAAACCCACAGATAAGACCATAAGGTCAACTTTTCTAAGTCTGATAAAGCTTGGAGTTGCCAATCCTGTCTAACGGGACAACTAATTACCATATGCCTACACGACATCAAATCATTTATTAGGTCCATCAACAGGTTCAGGTTATTTTCCAAACATGATCTAGTTCACTCAGTGTCAGACACTGTGCCAGACTCTGGCATGACGATGTTCCTCATAATAACCTCCAGCTATTTTGAGTCTGCAATGAAGACTGAATCTGAAATAGCTATACCTGTCATTTCACAAATGGGCATGAGGCCAATAGAGCATACAGCAAATGATCAAAGGCCAAAAATTATTATCTTTTATAATCTGAAATATGATTTTGACTCTTGAGTAGTTTAAAACAGTTGCATTTACTTTCCAATTTTCATATCAAAGCAAAATGCAAAGAAGTTGATACCACATCATTTGTATGCTTAATTTTGAACTATTTATTTTGATTTAGAAGTAGGATCAAAGAATTCCTCTTTGCTTGATAAGTAAACAGTGACATTTCAATCCAGACATTATCATATGCATTCCTGAAGGATTCATCACTCTAAGCATCTAGACTATGCTGACCTGAGGTCACAGACACCATCTCCCATTGCATTCTTAGAGCTATATTTAGACCACTCTTCAAAGATTCTAAGTTATGTTGTGTAGTGGTTATTACCCTTGCCATTTCCTAAAGCAATGCCATACATATACGTGTCCTTCTGTGTCGGCATCTTGAAAACCCTGGGCTTCCACAGGGAGGGAAGGGAATCTTTGCCACTATACTGAGTTTGCATGGCTGGGCTTTGGTAGTGGGAGGGCTACAGAGGTGGCTTCTGTGAGAAGCTGTCAGAAGTTTCCCTTATGTTTGACAGAACTTGACTCACGAGCTTTTTGCTATATTTTCTCTCCCCTGCTCAGCTGAGGGTGGGAGTGGTAGAGTGGTTTTGGTGGGCACCTGTCATCCAGCCAGGATCAACCCACCACAGCAAGAGCAGCTCCCAGTGCTACTGACACAGCTGTTCTGTAACCACATCCCAAAGCAGCTACGGAAAAGCTTCTAGAGTCGCAGTAGTGATTTTCGAGCATATAAACCTCTTACATAGCCATTACTGGACTTTTCCTGTGTAGTTTAAGAAACTGTGTGGGAGACATGTTATGGATACCTCCACTATGGCCACCTCCAATCTGCAAATACGAATCAGGACAAGCAGAGATGGCCCAGCTATAGTAGGAGAGTAATAACTTTGTCACACAATCTGTGGCGATTTTTTCCTGTCTGCAGAGTGGATGGGTGGTGGTATTTACAAGTACCAATAAATAAGTATTTTCTGAACAGCAAGGATTTGTGAGCTTAGACAATGAGATCAGCCTAACAGTGCGAACTTGTTCAGTTAAACCCACTGATATCCACTTAGAGTCCAGCCACCTGCACCATTCCTGCGCTATGGCTTTATCATTATATGTTTGCTGATGATCAGTTGACAAATGCCATTTCCAAGTCACACTGTATTATTAACAATAGCAGGGAAGAACTCTCTCTCACAATATGGGCATTGTCATGCTCAGACCACAGTCATGCCTTTCCATTTGGCTGAGGCCACTTTTGCCTACAGGAGCCCATGTTCTTCTGGAAATATCCCAAAATACCTTAAAGATTAATTTAACTTTTTTAGCTCTACCAGCAGCCACATTTCTCAAGCTGAAAGGAACAGCTGTAGAGAGACCACTCTCTGCATCATATGTTTTGAAAAATATGGACTGGATGAATTTGTGCTTTGCCTTTGATAGATTCATCACTAGCTGAGCTAACAGTGAAATTATTTTTCTTATTAGTACTACAGTGGTGACTCCTGACAAGTAAGTGTTTTGGACTTCATGCTATGTCTGACTCAAAGAATACATGGCTCTGTAGCAAACTTAACCTGACACTTTAGTTCAATATTTAACAACTGTTCTGTCTGGAGTGCTCCAAATCATTCATCATTATCTCATTCAAAATGACAGCACATCAGAAAGGGTGCTACTCATGCCTGTTGTGCCCCTTTATTAGCAGACCTATGTAAGAGAGTAATTGCAGATTATCAGTTTACTGTAATGCTCCCTACCTTTTCTGCACTAACACCCATGAAAGTACAACAGATAAAAAAAATCACAAGAATTTATAACTGTCTTCTCTGTTTAGCTTCTCTTTCTACTCTTCCATACACTAGAAAAGGACACCAGAAATTATTTACTACTTGATGAACATTTCTCAGGAACTCTCCAAAGTACAATGGCTAAACAACAGCTTCCCAAGTGATGGAATTTCATTATCTTCCTTGATTTAATTTAGTTTATGTACTTCTAAAGCAATTTTTTCAGACCTACAGCACACATACACACTTTCAACTGTCCCATCCTGAAGGCAGAGTCCCTGGTCAGTCAGGAGGTCAAGAAAAACAAAGCTCATGGGGCAGCATCTTTCAGGACAGACCATAAGTCAGGACTCCTACCTAGGTGCCAATTTTCATCAACCTTATAGGATTTATAGGATTAAAATCTCTACATCTTAGTATTAGCGATATTGTAAGGAAAATGAAAATATTCCTAAAAGGTTACTATCTAGTACTAGTGAATTTCTCAGAGAATAAAAGCTGTGCTAAAAGATTCTGAAAAAATGGCATAAGTAAATTTTTTGCTCCAAAGCAAAAAAAACCAACCAAAAAAAAAAAAACCCAAAAAACAAACCAACACAAAACAAAAAAAACCCCACCAACCCAAACCACCCTCCCGCTTTCCCTACAAATACATAAAATTTGCTCCAAGTTCAGATTTTTTCCTCCTGAACATCCCATCCTGAGTCTCCTGTACAGCAGTAAGAGGCTCTGAGGAGCCTACTCTCCCCAGAGAATCCCACTGTTCTCCTGATGGGAAGAAAGTGTTCAACTAAATTGCCACTGGGATTTATTTTTAATGTAGAAACAGTTGCAGTGGTGTAATCCGACAGACACAGATGGTAATCTGTCTAATTTGTACAGAGCCATTATTAGCATAACAACACGCTGTCAAAACAGGGCAATTAAAGAAATATCAAGAGCAGGTTTCCCTTTTGACTGGTTGTATTATTTTCTCAAAAACTGAATGTAGATTTTAGATACATTGCAGAGGAAAGAAAATAATTAATTCAATTCAGACCTCATAGTCTGGCAAAGGAAATATGAAACAGCTCCAGATGGTTCTGGAAGAAAAAGATGGAGTTTGAAAAATATGACAAAACTTTTGCTATCTGGACTTCAGCATTTGGCATTGGAGAGGGAGGGCATTATAAAACTATGTTACCACAGATGAATTCTTAATGTGTTAAATCTTCTAAAGTCTTAATTGGTATTTTCCTTTGGCAGCTGAGTTCTCACCATGTACACCTGGAGCAGTAACATATCTTAAACAAAGCTATTTTTGATATTTCAGAGAGTAAAATATTTATCAAATATTTTAAATATCTTTCTGTTCAATAGTACACCTTATATTTAGATCAATGGCAAATTGCTACTGTTTTACAGTAGCATGTCTGGTTTACCTGAAGATGCTTCTTGGACTTAGTTCATCTCTCTCAAAACTAAAATGCAATTTTCTCGGTAAATCAACCCAAAATTTGGCACCCGCTGTCATTGTTAAGGACCCACAGATAGTTTTGAAGCTGCTGTAAAAACAGCAGGATGACAAATAGTCACTGATACTTTTTTTGAGTTGGATTTTTTTTGGTTATTTTTAATGCACATATCAAAAAACTGTTATTCACCTCATGGCACCTGAGTCAAGATCAGCTCTAGTGAAGAGGATAAGAAATGACTCCCTAGGCAGAAGCAAATTTATCAGCAGTAGTATACTGAGCTGGCAGTTTGGTAACCCACAGTAGGGGCCTTCTCCTGAATAACACTGTCAGTGAGTTCATGAAAGTCTCCTGTTTCATTCAGTAATACAACACTGACAGAGCAGAAACTCAAGCAATTCTACTGCTATTAGTGTTGCTGACCTTCCTCACATTACCCATCTGGAGGCTAAAAAAAAAATAAAAAGAAAAAATAAGTGATGTTGAAGCACTAACGAGCTGTGAAAGTCAGGAAATATCCAGGGCACAAGGCTTCACATTTCTGTAGGTGTGTTTTCCTATTAGAGCAACATTGTCTTATTCAGAAAGGAAAAATTTCTTACAAAGCTTTCTTGTGCTTCAGCTAAATATATAACCTCAGAATTCACTCTCCACCCACACCCATCCACTACTGCCATAAGCACACCCATACTTTTTAATAGTAAATTTCATAGGCTTTAAAAAAATACACTTTGACATTCAGGGATACCAGTTGTTTCACAAACATGAAATAGCAATTTGAGAATATCAAAACAAATCTATTCTGTACAAGAAAGCATAGTAAATAGTTAAGAAAAGACAAGTTAGGGATCACTATCATGCAACCAAATTCTCTCATACAAACACACAAAAAAGGAGAAAGGAAAGGATGTATAGAACAAAAAGTTTTCATTGACCTGATTTGTCAGAGGTGTTGGCTGTGACTGGCGTGGTGGAGCAGCCCGTGTTAATCTTTGCGCTGTCCTTGGAAGAACCAGCTTTGGGTTTGTTTTTCGTTGCCTCTAGTGCTTTGACCTTCTTGGCATGTTTACTTCCTTTGTAGTGGGCCTCGGCCTGGCTCTACAAAGGAGAACAAATCAGGCTCACTTTTTTTTTGCACTTGTATATAATACAATGGATGACAAGGCAGAAAAGTGACACTTTCAATAGTAGGCACCATATTATTCCACCTAAAAAATTTTAATAGCTTTATGCTAACACTTTTCATGGATGTAAGTTCTTATATATTCAAATGACAGGATTTTAATGAATATTGCATGTTTTCAGTAACTTGGAAAATGAGACTGCAAGATTACATAAAGCTCTGTCGCTCCTAATGTAATTCTTTACTTCTATGGTACCTAAAGATTTAAAGGATCATACAAATATAAACATATCCAATTCAGAAAGATGCTACTCAATTTTCATGTGGTGTTCCCTAGTCTTTATTGCTTGCAGTTAGAAAGATGTACTGTGCTGAAACATAAGTAAATAATCAATTTTTCCTTCTGTTTGATCTACTACAGATCTCATAAAATACTTGCACCTTCATACTAATAGCAACTGAGACAATTGAAAAAATATTACTTCACTATTAGATAAAAAAATAAGGGTTAAAATGAGGAAACACCATACCTGTAAGTTTCAGGAGACCCAAGTACAACATAGAAAACTAAATGCTTGCCAGTATTGATTGCTTTATAAATTTCCTTGAATATTAGTTTTTAAATACTAAGAAAATTGGAACCTGAAGGACAGGGAGAAGAGGAGCTTTTAAAAATTATTATTATTTATTTTGTCTTAATCTGCCCAAACAGAACAGTATAAATATGTAGTGAGATGTTTACTTCACCTTTGCCTTAAAACTATCTTCAGAAACTAGGTCAGTGCTTTTGAAGTTGCACAGCTAGAGCTAGACATTTAAATATCTGCCCATTTTTTTCAGTGATATTGAGTCCCCTTCATTGTTCCTGACTCTATACAATCAGATGCCTCAACAAATCAGGCGACTTTGTTAGAAGCAAAACTAAGGAGCTACACACTTAATACAAACTCCAAAGCTTGGAAATTTCAGCTAATGAATTTAAGTGTTTTACTTGACTTCTTAATAAATTGATTTACCAAATAATGGGCAATAAAAAATTCCTACCCAAACCAGTCTGTTTTCATTACGTTGTACTACTCAGCAATAGCTTTGCATTATTAATATTTCCGAACACAATTTTAAAACATTATTTCAGGCATACCACTAGGTGCCTCTATTGAAGGTTGCATATTAACCAAAGAAGTTAATATCATTGTTTACTTCAAATTAAAGCACTCAGAGAAAGCATGCTTCTTCTAAGCACATCTTGGCACCTGGCATATAAAAACATCAGTGCAAGTGAACTTTCACTGTGTTCATGCAAAACCACATTCGTTCTCTCTGGTCAATCGATTATTGACAATTTAGTTCATTGTGTTAAATGAAGCGAGCCATGAAACAAGTCACATGCTTTTTATAAAGAGCAACTATAATATTTAAGGTGCTTGAACTCCATAGAGAGTGCTGCCATAACGAGAAAATTTGTTTTAAGTTCAGCTGAAATGGGCATTACAATACAGTCACCTTGGGACAGCATGTAATAACGGCTTTATCGCGTGCTAGAGCAGAAGTGTAGAAACAGCCGGAGTGGGCAAGAGAACAGACAGCATGTTGGACTCCTCACACAAGGTACTGGCACCATTAAACTGATGGAGGATTGTTGCTAAAATAGTGAAGTTCTCACACACCAGAACTTCTTAAGTGATTATACAGCACGTGAGACAGTGCTTTCCATCTCAGAAGGACAGTGTATGTTGTTGTGGGTGCATCTTTCCTTATACAGGAGATTTTAGTAAGTAAGCATTCAGTAGGAAAGGCTGCTAGATTAGTTTTATTTTGAATTCCTCTGAAAGTTAGATGTCTTTTAAAAACTTTTTTATAAAAAACAGCAAAGAGTTTACTCATCAATTGCTATTAAAATATTTCTTTGTTTTAAAACCTTTGAAATATTAACACGCATACAAACACAAATTAAGGATTATAAAGAAACAACTAACCAGCTATACCACTAGTACTACGTGCACTACTTAAAGGGACACTTGTCAACTTCTGGGCTGGATCTTTCCAGTTCTGCATGCGGGCAGAGAAGCACAGTCCTGTTTTTGCCCTGCTATGCCAATGTGCCTTATGAGGCACAGGAGTCCCGCCTGTCTCTCTCCACATTTGCTGGGTTTTATCCGTTTCTCTTAAGCTTTGCAGCTGTGACATGATGCACAGGAAGGGGTGTTTTCCACCAACAAAATTCAATAAACTATTCACACATTGCAGTGTACAAAAAATGGAGCTAAAAATTGGGGTGAATATATACCCTTTCCATTCCAGTACTTTTAACTTTCAATAATGGCAAGTACAAGATTGTCCACTCAAGCATCCTCAAGTTGATGATGTCCCTTTAAATATTTGAACTCTATACTCTGCGCATATGTGTGCTGTTGATAGGATCATATGCTGCCTGAGGCCAAAGCTATGACATAAGAGACATAAATGCACTCAAGAGAAAGACTTAGTAAGTCAATTGCTTGATAATAAGCCTTTCTGCTGATATTTGCAATAATAATGCCTGCAATATCAGTAATAACCTACTACAGTCTTTGATTCCCTTCATTCAATCCTCATATAGTGTACATGAGACCTGTTGAGAATAAACAAGCCCAGGCAGAATTAAAATTAAGATTTCCATAATAACAAGCGAAGCTTCATGGAAACATGGTGAATGGACTAATTTTTAAGCTTTCTAATTATCATAATCTATCAAATTCATAGTTGTACGTTACAAGGCCAAAAAGTACTGCTGTGACCAATCTAAGCAGGGGTTTGGAAATGCCATCCTTCTTCAATACTGTTCAAACTAGACCATATTCCTTTGGGGTAGGTGGGATTCTCCAGGTTGGATTTTAAAGTAGTTAGGGGATGCAAAAATCTACCTTTAAAAAATTGTTTCTGTGCCTCACTTTGTCAGTCAAGTAGCTACTATTTGTTTCTACATTGACTTTGTCAAGTTTCAGTTCCAGGGGCTGGATGTTGTTAAACCTTTGGTTTTTAGGCTTTCTCAACTCATCTCTGTTCTGTGAATAGAAACACAGATAATCTTTCCAAGCATGAAGTTATAGGAACATTCCTTAAAGTCTTGAAGTGGTATTTTGTAACCACATAAACATTATTTTCTAGTCCTTTCAGATACACCAGAAGTTCAGAGTTTGCTTTTTATGCACTGTGGGATAAATAATTTGATTTAGCTGCCTCTTGGTAACTGAAATGCTGTATTACCATGTTACATAAACCTTTGGAGTTTTCTGGAGTCATAGCAAGCAAAAGAAAAAAGGGCAGCGGTGGGAATCTGAAATTGGAACTCAAGTTCTGATTATTACTGATACCAATTATTATGATTATTAATTTCCTGATCATTAATAACTCTAATTTCAGAAAATATTTGCAAAAGCACCATATTAAAGGCAAATATATTTGTTCCAAGTCTCAAGTAAAACTTGCTTATGACACAAATACAGCAGTAGAGCAGAGGCTATGAGCTTTGTATATCATTGAAATACTAGACTTATTTTTGAAATAAGCCATGACATATACAATTTTCATTTTTAGTTAAGGCAAGAAGCTGAAAATTTATTTTCATTTGCTCTGGTAATCCAGAGGAAGTTGTATACACATAGGGTTCAAAAGTCATGTGCATAAAAGAAAGATACTTTACCAATTTTAATCTAAGTCCCCCCTAAAATACCAAATTAACTTAAGAGTAAACATCTTTGGGATACAATATTTTAAATAGATACTGAAGGTACTTTTTGATCATCATTAAGTACAACTAATTCATGCAAATTCTGTGTCAGCAAAACAATATTTAAGAAAATAAAAAAATTAGGAAAAACCAAAATGAAAGTCTGTTACCTCAAAATATCTTTCTATACTCATGTACTTTAATGATTTTAATTGCAAAATACTTTATTCCAGTGCATACAGCTGTGTTTACTGTAGAATTAATTCATTCTACAGTAAAATAATTAACCTGTGCCACAACTCAATACTATTTAAATGTTTATTTTTCATTTCAAAAAGATTGTTACATCTATTGCTTACATAGTCAGTATTAAACCTCATCATTGAATTATAATTATTAGAATTTTGAAATTAAATGCATAATTGGTTAGCAGGACACTTTTTGAGAAAGTGGAATAAGAAAATATTTCTATGAAAGAATTCCTTAACTGAAAGTTTAATTTTGAATTGAATCTAAAACTGACTGTGATCTACTAGTTTGATATATATACATTGCAACATTTTAAAAAAGAACCTGCCTACTTATTAGACAGCACAGGTCATCAAGTACTGGCTAGTAAGGTTTAATGAACAGGAAAAGCTTTAAACTGTAAAAAATACCTTTGTACTGACAGGCCAAATTCCGAAAAAGTGTTTATGAATTTGTCTGGCATTAGTTTTTGATCAATGGGATGCATATTTTATGACACTGAAAAAATATGTCTACATCTTTGTAACACCATGGCTTAGTGAATAGCTGTATTTTAAATTAATTTGCAAATAATTAAGAATATAATTGACAGACAACTATGTAATTTTTCCCCATAATGTTTCTAATTTATACACCTTAAATTTATACACCTTAGTTCTATCTACAGTCTTTTAGTACCAATTTAAAACCCCTAACCAATCAAACCTTATAAATGTTTTAATTTTTAAGAAAGCCTCTATGTTATAAGGATTAATGACTTGGCTGTAAGAAAGGATAGCTTTTTCTGCTCTTAAAAATGATACAAATGCGGTACTTTATTTAAAATTGCTACTTGCAAGTAAAAATTATTATGTTTAAATTCCAAGCAGGACGTTAAACTGTATTACTACATACAATAAATATACAATAGCCTTATATACTAGATTGCATTTAATAAAACACCAACTATTTAAATTATCTTCTACATGTTAACATGCTTTTGAAAATAAATATGAGTGACATTAGCATATTATAGTGCTTAAAACAACCTCAGCAGCTTTACTTTGTAGAAAGTTAGAAATGTTTATAAATCTGCATATATTGAAAGATCTAGATAACCAGGAAGGAGGTAGATCATATGGATTCATTGACAGCAGTATTACCTTTAAGAAAACTCTGAACTACAGGCAAGACTGTAGTACAAAAGATAACAGAATATTCCCCAACAGGAACAATGACTGACAGTGTATTTGAAATCCACATGATTCATTTTGACAGCTCACAAGTGACTGAGTTTTAGAATCTACTTGCGATGCGAATGACTAATTAACTGAATTTATTGCTACACAAAGAAACATTAACCTGATGAAAGGCTCGAGTAAGTCTAAAGGTTCAGTGTGTACGTGTGCGAGATCAAGAATTTTACAGGTTTATTCAAGATCAGCGGAAGCAGCCCTCCATTAGGTCTTCATGGAAATAAGACAATTGTACCATCAACTCTTCAGCTGAATGCCTGAATCTGCTACCACGTCATCCAGTCTGGCAATTAACATATACAATTAAATACATGTAGATCTGCACGGACAGACAGAAGGAGAAATGCAGAAATAAAGGGAGACTCTGAAGCATCCATGTGGGAAATGCTGGTTCATGCCTTGAGCTGTGCAATATTAGGTGAGTGCCACAACTAAATGGAACTGAACATGGTGGCTCACAGCTCCTATTTCTTCTGGCTTGCTACAGCACCTTCTTAAAGCAGGAATTCCACCCTGGATGGGAGATACTCTCAACAGCAATTCTAACTCTAACAGGCTGCCCAGTGAAGTGGTGCAGTCACTATACCTGAATCTGTTCAAAAACCATCTGGGTGTGGCACTTGAGGATATGGTTTAGTGGTGAACATGGTGCTAGCTGGACTTGATTATCTGAGAGGTCTTTGCCACCCTCAATGATTCTATCTCAAATCCTGTGTTCATTTGGTGTTGGTACAATTGGTAATCTCTAATGAAAAATATTTTGTTGAAAATACCACAAAAGCCTCTACCAGTAACAGTTCAACCATGGAGAATGAAACAATGGAAAGACTGAACAGATATATAATAATCCTGAAAATTTTCATTCTGTTATGGAGTACTTATGAATATTTTCCTGCATATCGCAAAAAAATTTTACATAAATTCAAGCTAAAAAAATAAACATGTCCTAAATATAGTCATAACTTACATTTTAGAAAAAATACCTCTCAACATCTGTGTTCCTGCCCACTTTTATACATCAAGTTGATTACAATGGCAGTGGTACTGGTAGAGAAGAAAACTAACTGTGCAAGACTGGAACAGAGAGGTATTTATGTTTGTAACATATTGTTATTTTAATTGACAGCAGGTCCTAAACTAGAAAGCTCTCTTAATAGTAAGATGTCTACAAAATGTTTGATCACTTAGTTTATCTGTTAGAGCCATTCTGTCAGAGTATGCACATTTATTTGGGTATATAAATTATGAAGAATTTAGACTAGAATCATAACTCTAATAAAAATTACATTATAAATTAGGAAGTAGTGTTGAAAAATATAGTTTTATCTCATTTGTTATTAATAATAGATGTAATCAAAGAAATATGCAAACCTGGCACGTTCATACATTTTTTACACCAAAGCTATGCGTTAGTTTTTCAATTCCATCCTCACAGATTTCTAAAACCTAATTGCTCAAAATAGTAAGGTAGATTATTATTAAAAAGAACATAGAAAAACCAAGGAGCTGTGAATATCAGCCATGTCGTAAGAAGTCAACTCATATTTTAAATACCTTACCAAACTTAGTTAAAAGCTCCATTAAATAGCTGTTATTTGAACAGAACTTCCATCATGTTATAAGCCTGTACCCTATAATCATGCGGTATTTCTGTCATGTTGGAGCTAACAACTTTCATCATTTTGTCAGTTCTGTCTACAAAACAGAAAATTACCTTCACAAGTTCCTGAGATTTATGCTTTTAATTACCTACTATACGCTTCACTACCCTCCGTACCCAAAGAATCAATATAGTCTTATAAATAAGAAAAATGTAAAATGTTTGACAGAAGACAATGACAGCTCTGTACATATTTATGCGATGCTATTGATTATTTTGTTTATTATCCTTTTGACAGCATGAATGATTAATTTAAATCTGCAAAGCCAACTTTTGGTAATACTTGTCTAAACTTAAAAAATTCACAGAATCACTAGGTTGGAAGAGACCTTCAAGATCAAGTCCAGCCCATGCCCTGACACCTCAACTAGATCATGGCACTGAGTGCCACATCCAGTCTTTTTTTAAACACATCCGGAGATGGTGACTCCACCACCTCCCCAGGCAGAAAATTCCAGTACTTTATCACTCTTTCAGTGAAAAACTTTTTCCTAATATCCAACCTATATTTCCCTTGGTGCAGCTTGAGACTGTGTCCTCTGGTTCTGTCAGTTGCTGCCTGGAGAAAGAGACCAACCCCCACCTGGCTACAGCCACCTTTCAGGAAGTTGTAGAGAGTGATAAGGTCACCTCTGAGTCTCCTTTTCTCCAGGCTGAACACCCCCAGCTCCCTCAGTCGTTCCTCACAGGACTTGTGTTCCAAGCCCCTCACCAGCCTCGTTGCCTCCTTTGGACGCGCTCCAGCGTCTCAACGTCCTTCCCAAACTGAGGGGCCAGAACTGGACACAGCACTCAAGGTGCACCTCACCAGTGCCGAGTACAGGGGCAGAATGACCTCCCTGCTCCTGCTGGCCACACTGTTCCTGATACAGGCCAGGAT
>VXAX01003616.1:72087-158140 GCA_013399835.1 Leptocoma aspasia
TGCTGGCTGGGTCTGATACCCTGGCCATCCTGTAAATTCTGTGTGATGACACTCAGTATAAACTGCTCCATTATCTTGCCAGGTACTGAGGTCAGGCTAACTGGCCTACAATTACCAGGATCCTCCTTCCCACCCTTTTTGTGAATGGGTGTCACATTGGCCAGCTTCCAGTCCTCTGGAACCTCACCAGTGAGCCAGGACTGTTGGTAAATGATTGAGAGAGGCTTTGCAAGCTCATCTGCCAGCTCCATCATCACCCTGGGGTGGATCCCATCTGGTCCCATAGATTTATGAATATCCAAGCATATCAGCAGTTCTATGACTGCCTCCTCTTGGATAGTGGGGGGACCATTCTGTGCCCTGACACCACCAACAAACCAAAGAGAACAGCTGTCCTGAAGGCAAGTAATCTTCCCACTAAAAACTGAGGCAAAGAAGGCGTTAAGCACCTCTGCCTTCTCCTCATCTGCAGTTACTAAGTTCCCTCCCTCATCCAACAAAGAGCAAGGGTTGGTCTTACCTTTCCTTTTACCATTAATATATTTGTAAAAACATTTTCTATTATCCTTTACAGAAGTCACCATTTTAAGTTCAAACTGAGCTTTGGCCTCCCTGATTTTTTTCCTACCTACTCTAGCAACCCCCTTAAATACTTCCTGAGAGACCTGGCCCTCCTTCCCAAGATGATACATCCTCTTTTTATTCCTAAGTTCCTCCAAAACCTCCTTGCCCATCCCGGCTTATCTGGACTTATCAACTTATCTTTCGGCACGCAGGGACCGTCTGTTCCTGTGCCCTCAAGATCTCTGTTTTGAAGCACACCCACCTCTCCTGAACTCCTTTTTAAGGGCTGCTCCCCAAGGAACTCTCTGATTAAGTCTCCTAAATAGGCCAAAGTCTGCCCTCTGGAAGTCCAATGTAAAGAGTCTTATTGGTGTTCCTCGTGATTTCACCAAATAGCGAGAACTCTATGATTTCATGATCACTCTGCCCCAAACAGCTCCAACCACCACATCTCCACCATCCCATCTCTATTTCCAAACAAAAAAAATCTAATATAGTCCCTCCCCTGGTGGGCTCACCCACCAGCTGCAACAAAAAGTTGTCCTCCATATACTCTAAAAATTTTCTGGACTGCCTCTTCTCTGCTGTATTAAATTCTCAGCCGATGTCTGGCAGGTTGAAGTCACCTACAAGAACAAGGGCTGACGATCCTGAAACATACTGCAGGTTCTTACAGAATAAGTTGTCCACCTCTTTTCCTGGTTGGGTGGATGATAACAGACTCCCAGTAGGATGTCAGCCTTGTTGGCCTTCCCCTCAATTTGCCTTCTGGTTTTTTAAAAAGATGAGTGCTATCATCACATCATCTTTATTAGCTTTAAATGCATTCAACAATAACAGGACCTTCATTGTCTCTTAATGCCAAATTGTTACATCTGCTTTTCTGATTTGCCTCCAAGGTGTTTCCTCCTGATTTTTGAGTCACCCCCTGGTTTTTGAGGTGACACCAAAAATCAGGGCTGACTTGCAGTCATTATCCACACATGGCCCTGGCCATGCCTCTCCCAGCTACTGCAAAAAATTAGCCCTGTCCAGGCCAGAACCAGAACCAGGACACTCACTCAAGATGATTTTTGGTTTTGCTAGAATGTCTGTAGTATATATAATTACTATCACCATACAAACCTGTGTAATTAATCCCAGAATTCTTAAAAGGAAAAAAAAAAGTATTTCTTCAAAGGTTAAACTAGATCTTTCGCAGCATATCTTGCTTCCTCTTGGTGGAATACACATACCATAAAATCTGACTCACAATCATAATCTGTTCCATGGAGAGGATTCTTCCTCTTCTACTGCCTAGTCTCTCATGGAAGTAAATATAACTGAGTTTTTCTCATTTTTTCTGAGCTGGATTATAACATGAGATCGTAGTTTGAAGTTCATTGACACTTTAGTCATTGCTGCACTGGAGCACATGCTGTGTCATCACCATGAAGAAATGAAAAAGTAACATGGTGTTTACAGATAATTTGATGCAAAGATGGAAATACCTGTGTTTATTCCAAAACACTGAAGCACATCCAATTGCAACTGTTAACGGATAATATTGCTTTTTTTCTTTTTTTTAAACTATTTTCAAAAAGAGTATGTTTCTCTGTATAACAGAATGGAGTTTATGCAGACTAGAATAAATATTTCATTGACAATACTGTTTAATCAACCTCATTAACTATCAATCCTTATAACACTATCCTTCCTAAAATAAGATTTCTAAACTAATTCAACTGTACTTGACTCCTGGTATCTACCATCATTAAAAACAAGTTTAGGAAAGTGCCCTTTTCTCTATTCCCTCCTCACATTTTTTGCCCATTTGACTTTCTCTATTCCTATACGTTTATGCTTTTTCTCCTCACTGAATCCCGCTTCTCTCTCTCACCTCTTCAGAACAAAATAGAAAGAAAGCAAATTAAAAGAAGAAAGAAAAGTAAACCACAAGGCAAACTCAATGAGTGGGGGTTCAATTCTAGAGGCAGACATCCCATAACATTTGGCATGTCCTCGGGTGTCCTTTGTCAGTTAATCAGCCTGTTGTGGATGTCCCAGACACCTCAGATATTTGAACAGCAAGACACTTAGATTTAGGCACCTAATCCCACTCTGAGTTCCAGCTAGGGTATCTTAAGCAGATCATGCAAAAAACTGTTGTTGAAGCAACCTCAGTTATCACTGCTGTATTGTTGATACTACTTTTACAGATATAATTCTTCTGAAGGACTTCAAAGTTCAGGCTATTAAGACAACTTTAGTTTGCTGTTACTTCAGAGAAGACATTTTATTTTTCTGTTTCATGAGACTTTAAGTCATCTCTTCTGTACTCAAGTTTTTCTGGAGTTGACAGAGACTGGAAGTGGTGCCCAAACTAGACGTACCAGAATTTATTAGCAAAAATAGACAACCTCCAATTTGACCAAAATGCAGTTGAAACTATTAAGAAAGGACAGGCAGAGCATGATGGTGAAGGTCTGTAAGCATGAGTCAAATACTATCATTTCTTTTTTTTTTTGGGAAGAGGACAGACATGTCAAGTTAAGACTAGACAAAATTTAGAATTTGTACACAGAGGTTTTCTTCATGTTGTACTTTTAAAAATTGAAGACTGGGAGATCCTGAAGAGTTCAGTTAGAAAATACTATTCAAGTTATATGGCAGAAGAGAAATCATTCTAGCAACTTTATTTTTGAAAATACAGAAGTCATCACTTTAGCACATGCTTAATCCCACATTCAAGACAATATATTTTTAAATATTTAAATTTTAAGGTTTCCTCCCATCTCTGATCTTTCTTTTCCTGCAGGTAGCTGCAGATCCCTGACTCTGAATCTGATGCCAGAACACTTTCACCAAAGCTAAACGTGCAGGCACATAAGCAAAAGAAACCCAAAACCTTTGCAATTCACTGTATTAATTTAGTGGGAGGTTTGATGACTATAAATTTACTAATCTGATTTTTTTTTTTGGTCTATTGATCCAGACCAGTGAGTGTCCACAGCAAGAGGAAAATATTACAGGCAAGGAAACCAATTTTCTTTTCACAGATGAATACCCACTGTCTGTGTGTTTCTTGTGCAATTGAAAAACACCACCAGAATGAGGTCAGCATCCTCAAACACCATGCAAGTAAAATTAATTTTGGAGAATAAAAATTTTTAAAAAATGACACTTTTTAGTTTAGCTTTTCCATTATTATTTCATTTAATTGCATAATTTAGGTCAGAGGAAGTTCAAAGGAATGGAACGCCTATCAACAACAAGATGTCAGCCTTGTAGAGCCAGAAGAAACTGCAAGTGTGGAGTGACTGTACTACAAATCTCATTCTGCAATGTGCTACACTGAAGTTTTAATGCAGATAACAGAGTTTGATGCTACTCAAAAGTATGTCACATGATGGAACTGCTTTCCTGAAAGCTGCAGCAGGTACAAGGTTCACACCTATATGTGTGTCCCTTCTTCCCCAGTCAGCAAACAAAGGATGGATTCTAAAGATTATGCCATGCCCTGAGCAAAATTTCACATTATTTTTGGTCCAAAGGGACCAAAAAGAAAAATACATGCAGAGTCCAGATTTTTATTTCTGCGCAGGAGTTCCAACAAGCTAAGAAAGAGCTGTGAGTCTGCAGAGCTTGGTTGAAATCCCACTACCATTCCCTCAGTGAAACAGTAACAATGCAGATTATGGGGGGGTCGGGGACCTGTCTTTCTGGATAGGCGAGAATAACATCCAAATAAAATAGGATCTCACTCTCAGAAAAAAAGATGCAGCACATGCTCTCAGTAAATAATTCTTAAGGTTAAATTACTGAACCTGAAGAAGAATTTAGAATCTTATGTACAGCTTCTCAGGAGAAGCTAAATAACCCAATGAAAGGCTAGAAAACTTTTAAAATAGAAGTACTACACTATGAAGACTCGTTCTCCAGATATTCCTGGATGTTGAGGTTATGAAACAATTGTGAAATTAGATTTATATTTAAGTATCTTCTGGTATTTGTAACACTGCTATAACCTTAACACTTTCCAAAATCAAATTTCTATGTTGTTTTTGGATGTCCTGGTAAACTAAACTGTTGTAGAAAGTAAGGTGCTGTATTTCAACATGTAAGGTATCACAGTCACAGTGCTTCGTCCTTTCTTACAACCATTCATTTCAAAAGGATGACGATATTTTCTAGTAACTACAGCTGAAAATATTTATCAAATTTAGAAAGAAAGAGCACATCACCCTATTGAATACACCTGGCCCAAAAGAAGAAGTGTGGCTGCAATTTGCCATGCTTTTGTGATACCACAATTTAAAGCAGAATATGATATGCACTTTTTGTTCTACTTTGTAAGTCTAGACAGGAAAAATTGCTTGGTTGATAGACATACAAAATGATGTATCATTTCAGCTCGTTTTTTGTTTGTTTGTTTCAAGCCACTCAGTTGTGATTCAATTTGTCGGCCTGAAGTGCTGTTTGTCCCCCTGAATGTCAGCACAAAGACAAAGTGTGTGACTCCTCTGGGACAGAACCCATCATCAGGAGGACCCCAAGTTCAAGAGGAGAGGGAAGAGTGAGGACAGCCTGAGCCACCTCACTGGTAACAGGTCCACCTCAGGAGCAAGATCCATAAGGCCAAAGAAAATTTTAGAAAACGTTATTGGGTCCTTGATCTAATAATCAGTAAAAGGAGATACCTGAATCAAGTATCAGGGCAGAAAAGATTTTTTCCCCCTTAAATCTTAACCTTAAAGTAGAAAGACAAGCAAACTAAATTTAAAATAACGACTTCTGAGATCAGTTAACTAAGCAGATATTGCCACTTCAAAGGAAGTTTAATAAGCTTGTAAAATGATGACAGATTTAGAAATCAATTTGAAGCTAAGATAGCACTGCTTCAAAATCCTTACCAGCCTAGACAAGAAAGGCAAACTGGGGAAAACACTTCACAGGACACTCTTCAAAGTGCAATGTTAGAGGCAGAGAAAACCAGGGTAATGGGTACGGATGCTTTACTGCAAATCTCTAGGAGCACAAAATACTCAAAGGCTTTGGAGGAGGTGCCTGCAAACTGTTTCTGAGACCAAAATTACGACAGAAAAATATATAATATTAACACATCACTTCGTGATTTATGCTTACCCTTGAGAATAAAAAAAAATCTGGGAATTTGAGTTAATAAAAACAAACTTAATGACTTTAGTAATAGTCTCCAAGAACAAATACATACTCCTAAACTGTCAAAGGTTATAAATTTCTTAGATACAGTTTCCTTGAATTTCTTTAATTTTCAAGCTGCTTAGGAAGAAACATTAAATGGTTATATAGTTTAAAAATACCAGTGTACTCTTTTGTAACGATTTTTAAAAATTAACCTCCAGGAAACAGTTTCTTTGAATTGCTCATACTCAAAATGACAGCTAGAACTAAGTGTTTATCTTTATTATAAATGAAAGTTATTGCAAGAGTGACTTTATTCAGAAATGGGAAGACATATCAGCAAGGACATACAAACAACATGAAAAAGCTATTTCTTCTGGAGGAACAGCAAATATGACCTGGAGAACTTACTGGGAAGCTTTTCTGCTTCACCTCCTTTTTTTAAAAAAAAAAAACCTCAGGCAAACATTTCTTTTTGCAATACCTGTTGAAGGTTATTGTACCGTCATATGGGATCTCACCTATGGACGTGGCATTGGATATCATGCCAGAGCTATCCAAGAAAATTAAGAGTTCATGCTTTATGGACTTCTGCCTCTGAATGGACAAAAAACACATCAGGCTGAGCAGAATGTAGATAAAAGTGGATTGAGTTATTTGGAAAAAAGAGATTTAGATTAATTATACTTAATGCACCAAATTAAAAAAAAAAAAGGAAGCAAAATAGGCAATACTCACATCAGAGTTAAAACGAAGCTGGCAGACATTACAGGAAATGACTTGCTTCTTCTTTGGGGGAATGGACACTCCAAATGTATGGTTTATGACTGCTTTTTGCACAGGATCCATCTGGAGAACAAACAATAACCAATTAACAACTTTTCAGGGCAATAAAGAGTACAGAAGAGTGTTTGTACCAGGAAAATTACCACACTTCAGAAAACATTTTAACACTGTAAAAAACGCGAGATAAGGGAAAAATCTGAATATATTACTCCTAAATTTGACTGAACCTTTTCAGGAAGTCAGAACTGATTATATCTTTGCTAAATATCAGGACTCCTGTTGGTCACGAATATGTTCAGGATCACAGAGGGAATGGGGAATGACACAGGATGTTCAGAAAACAGAGTTTAGAACTGCTACTGTGTTGGGGCCTCAGTCATAACATGCCATTCTTCCTGATGTGACATGAATACAGATTAAAATTAACTTTCTGATGCAAAAATACTCAACAAAATTTTATAATTAAAGAAAAAGCAGAATATCTGGTCTGGTCTCACAACTGAGTCTGCTCTCAGCAGGATGTTGAACCAGATGACATCTGAGACCCCTTTCAACCCAAATGATCCTATGAGCACCTGTGTATGTGTGGTTGCTCATCCTTATCTAAGATAAGCTATGGATTCTGAAAAGGAGAGGGAAAAAAATGGAAGTTTACAACAAAAGATAAGTGCTCATTTCCCCATTTTGTTTTTAAACCAGTTGAGAAAAAAATAATTTGATTTTTTATAAAGTTAGATTTTTCTGAAGCTTGCTTTGCAACCACAGTGATATTTTTTTCCTTTACAGTACTATTGGAAGAAACCAAACCTGGCTGTTTAATCCCAGGTGATACACAAGACACACTTGGTACTAAGCCAAGTTGCAAAAGGATGAGAGAACAGCTGAAGTAACTGATCCACTGAAGAATTAGAACAGGAAGTTACCTGCTTCTAGACTTTCTAAACATGAAGATAAAGACTTTAATGTTCCCTTAGTACAAATTTTAAGATTCCAGAGAAGCCTGTACTACTGAGGATTTTCTGCACATATATGTACACACACAAAAAAACAAATTGAAGAAAAACATACTGCATTGTATCTGCCTAAGAAGATAGTCTCCAAATGTATTACCTAACATTAAACACCTATTTTTTTTTTTGGCCAATGGCTACACATGTTTCTTGCTGCATTCATTTTAAACCAAATGCATGATTTTGTAAATGGCATTAGTAATAAATTTTCCAGAGAGTTAATTTAATATTTACCTTTTGCCACTAAATACTTTTTCATTGCCACAGGGGTACCACGTGACAATATAAAAGTAAAACCATTTCATCTGGAATGATCTACTAAATTATTTAATGATGCATTGTTGTTACCATGTATTGTGACAAAGTTGAAAAAAACCAACCTGAAATAAATGCCCCTGGTACCTGTTCCTTCTATTTATACAACATAGCTAGAGTTCAAAGTCTAAAAGCTTAAAACACAACAGAAAACCCCCTTTTTCTGACTTGTACCATTTATGGCATCGCCCTACATAGTATATCAAAATTATACATGCAGACTAAAACTTTTTTGAGCATCCGCTTTACAATAGATATGACAAGCAATATATATTGTTACATTTATTATACATGTTAAAATATTGCTGTATTATTAGGGAAGATTTGGCTGGAGTTTTTCTTAAATGGAAGATAGTATTTTAGTTGAAATATAAAACATAAGTGTTAATCAGTTAATCTAGAAGAAAAGAGTAATGTTCAAAAGTACCTCAACCATTTGGAGTGTCTGAGATCGGTGAAAAGAAAGAGCAAAAATACCCCCAAGCGTCTGCAGTCCCATTTAAAAAAAAAATACAAAGGGAAGAGGCAGTGATCAATGACTCCTCTGTGCATTCCAAATAACAATCCACAGCGCTAGCACGAGGCGAGGCACTTCACAACCACACAATTCAGACTGCACAAAGTCCCAGTTTCAAGCAGATGTAGCAGCACAAGAACAAAAATCCATGAAAATAATACAGCTCATCCTGCCTCCAGAAAGTGCCACTTGTGATCCCCAGGGGAGTGGGTAATGATCCTTCCCAAACCTGTGTGCAGGCTGGTCATGATTAGAATTCAAGAAGTGCAACATTAACAATTAATACACTTTAAATATATCAGAAACTGGGGTGGATTACAGCATGCTGGAAAAATAAAATAGTATCTCTCTGTTAGAAGATTAATGTTGCAGGGTAAACTGATCTTAGATCCCTACACAAAATTATCCTCTTCACTGCAGGGAGGGAAGGAGTAGGAAAGAGGGAGAGAATTATTTGTCATTTATTAGGAAATGACGCAGCATTGTCTGCCCAGCGGGGAGCACCAGTATTTAAGAACCAGATCTATAAAACAAAATAATAACAGAAGCTAACAGCTACCACAAATGCAAATAAAAATCTGCCCTACGCTGTTTATGCTACAGGGGAATTTAACAAAGCAATTCATAGTGCTCTGGTAGCCATAAGTAGTTTTAACAACCTGTTAGTATTGTTCTCCTATTTCAATTGGTTTAATAAAAAGTTAAATTTGAAAATGTCTTTCTAAGGAAGTTGAAGATACCATCTTTTTGCAATGAGTCTCGTTAAAACCACCCAGACTATTGAAGCAAGCAAGCATTAAGAGAATTCAGACAGAAATACTCTACACCTACTGAGATTTACAACAAGAACTTTAAAGGCACCTAGAAAATACAAGTGTAGCAACAGACAGGACAGAACAGAGGCAGCACAGACATTGTATTTCCTACTGGGTTTTTTTTATATTTTCCCACCAAAAGTTTTCCAGACTCAGGTGTTTTCTGTGTATTTGATAAGTTCCAGTGACTTTCTCTTGCATAGTTACCCCTGAAACTGATGTAAACCAGTTTGCAGTCTTTGCATGCACTCCAATGTCTACAGTCCTCAGTGCCAAGAAATAATTCTTTTTGTTTTAATATACTTTCATAAAATTCAATTTTATAAGATCCGTACCACATCCTGAATTATCTTGGTGGTACTCCATCACTCCGTGTATGGAAATAATTCCATTCCTTTCTACATTCTTGTTGCCCATCTCAATTCTACCAAAAAAAATCAACAATTTAATTAAATATATTGAAGATATAGACAGGAACCATACAAAATACTCTGGGTAGATCAGTATTGAGCACTGAGCGGATGTTTTCAAGGAACCACTATTATAAATCTGAGCTCTCACTCCCGAGTCTTGATGGGCAATTCCTAGCACACTACTTTCTGTGTCAAGTTTTGTGAATTTCTACTTCCATGTGCTTCACTTTAGAAATACCTAGATGTAACTTTACCAACCACTATTGTCTGGCTTGTCAGTCTCATCAAGGTCTTTCACACTTTTTATGTCTTTCTTATCTTCACTAACCCAGAGAACTTTGCCAATAGCAAATTTCCGCAGCTCATTTCCCTCCCAAGCATCTTTTTGTCACGCAAGAGTCCTCTTATGCCAATTTAGTTTTCTTAAAAAATTTTTGCCAAGGGGCTTTGTGAAAAACCTTGGTAATTCAGACTATGTAGATTTAAACATCCTTATTCACATGTCTGTTGACCCCTATAAACAGGCTTGTAAAGAAGGATTTATCTTTACAAAGGGATTATGTTGACAATTTACAGGCAGTTTACAGGACAAGGTATTCTATTATACTGTTCTTATTGAGGTACCTGTTCATTTGCCTGGCAAAAATAACCCTTTCATTCTCCATGGAAAGGGTTTTAAAAACTTGCATCATATTTGCCACCTTTTTTGTCCTCAGGTACAAAAGCAGTTTTAGATGAGCTGTTACACCTTATCATCAAGAATTTCCTCCTTGAATTCTTTTATCATTCTTGCTACCAGAAACTCTCCCTGCCCTGCTATATGTCATGGTACCACAGATTCATCTGGTGTCTCCTGGGAAAGGAACCAGACTACAAAGAGACATGAAAGTAGGCACAGGAAGAAGAGAAAAAAAAGTGTGTTGGGAGAAGTCGTTTGGGGAAACTGAAGTTCTTGTTATTTTGAAAGATCTCTTTATATACAGCAGACTGTACAAACACCAGTTTGTGAGCCTCAGAAATAAACTGCAATGATCCTGAGGGGAGGTAAGTGCTGTCTTTTCATAACAGAAGCATAACCTTAAACCTGAGTAAGGTTTAAAATTGTGACTGGCAATGAATGTCCTGTTACCTGTTATCATGATCTAAGTCTTGGGTCAAATATAGAGTTAACTGCTAGACAAGCTTTTGTAAACATAATATTGATAGTGGGGATAAGAGAAATAACTCAGTATCACTTAACCAGCAGGCATAATAAGCTTCTGAAAAACACAGAGAGTGGCCTTCAGCATACTATGTTGGTTTACTGTGATAAAAAGAAGTTTTAAACCATATGTGGAACAAACTGATAATATAATCCAGTATTTCCCTCCAGAAAAAAAACCGCTGGCATATATAAATTACCAGTGCAACATCTAAATTAAGTTCTGTAACTCCCTGTGTGTTTGAGCTCCAGTTGTTAGGAAAGCCAAGCACACTGCCACTGTGGACAATGATCATACACTGAAGCTTATAATAAATTCTGCCAGATATACACAGCCCCCTACCATAACTGTACATATTACAATGACTAAAAGAGTAACAGAAGTGAATACACAAACACAGCAAAGCACATACTCAAAATGCCCAGCATAAAATCAGAAACATTAACATTGTGATGTAATGCTTGGCATGCTTGCCTGACACAAACCAGCAAAAATCTGTTTTCTCCACATTTGTGCTGCTTTTGTTCCAACAGGGAACATATTTCTCATTTGACTAATTCTAAGCATAATTTAGTGTTCAAGTCACTGCAATTCTGTTATTCATTTCATTGCTTATTTTTCATCAGGAACACTTGCTCTACTGATGGAGCTCTGTCTGAAAGGAGGTTGTAGCAAGGTGAGTGTCACCATCGTTTCCCAGGTAACAAGTGACAGGACAAGAGGAAACATCCTCAAGTTGTACAAAGGGAGGCTTAGACTGGATATAAGGAGAAATGTATTGCTGAAAGGGTTATCAAGCATTGCAACATTGCCCAGGGAAATGGTGGAGTCTCCATCCCTGGAGATATTCAGAAGATGTGTACATGTGGCACTGAGGGATATGGCTCAGTTGTGAATTTGGCAGTGCTGCCTTAACGGCTGAACACAATGATCTTAAGGGTCTTTTCCAACATAAATCACTCTGTGATGTGAACAACTTTCTTTTCTTGCAGGAAAGCCATCAATATTCCCTGTGCATCAGCTCTCCTTGAGTAGCACAGAGTGTCTCCAGAGATGTATTTCTGTAGTGTGGGCTGCAGCTCTCCAAACTCTGCCTCCCTACACCTCTGTCCCTATGCTTTTCACAACATTTTGGGGGTTCTTAAAAAACAGGCAGATGTAAATGGCTAATAACCAAACCAGAGGTGACTCAGATTCTTAGCAGTTGATTTGGAGACTCGTGCAAATACTTCATTGATCAAAAAGAATAATTAATTTACAACATTATAGAGTTTTTTTATTGCAGTCCTGTGGTCTAGCTGAGGGTTGCTTGAATCACTTTTTTATTTTTTGAGGAGGCTCTCTCCATGTACTTACACATAGCACATCTGCACAGAGCACAGAATCTGGATCTCAGGGAAATCAAACCCAACCATACTTGGGTTACAGAAAGTCCATGATTTTACTTTTTCTTTTTAAAGTGCTGAGTAGATGTCTCTCCAAGTGCAGTTAAACATAAGCATCCACTAAGAAGGAATTCAGACCACAGGGACTAGCATCTCCCTTCTCTTACACATGATTCCTAAAATACAACAACAACATTGTACTCTGAAGGCAAATCTCTCTGAATGCACCTTCTCACTGTCTTTGTCTGTCCCCTCAATTTGGCAGCAAGCTCCAGCTTCCCTGAGGAAAACAGTGGCTGTGATAGCTGTGATGTCCACACACTTCTACTAGTCAGTGTAATCAGGCAGGAAGCATCTTAAAAAAAACCAAAGATCTTGCTGTAATTCACTTGTTAATGTCAGATACTACAGCTATCCACAAAGAGTTGGTGAAATAAGAGTGAGTACTGAAAAACAAAAAAGGAAAGAGACACCTTTGGCATTTACACTTCTACTTCATTTTTAGTGCAAGACAACTAAAAGGACAGCCAGAGCTGGAAAAAATTTTATATCTTAAAAGAAGTATTAGAAATACTAATAAATTCAGCTTCCTCATTCTCCCTTTAGATCAAGGTTCAGCTAATTTTGCTTTTGCAAATTCCACATTATTTCTGTTAACAGAGTTGCAGGGCTATATCCCTGGACTTCAGAGACCAAATTTCCATCTCCAGCTCCTAGCAGCTAAATTTCCCTCCCTACATTTTTATATCCAGTCCTATGGTATAAGGCAGAGCCTCTGGGTGCTACCCCCTTGCATGTTCCCCCTTTAAAGTAAAGTTTGCATGGAAAAATGAAAAAGAGGCTGATTCTCTTTGTGTCCCTGTATTCACAATCACACAGAGCACTGAAAGTGATTTCTGAAGTGATTTACAGATTTAGGTTAGGCCAGAAGGAACCACCACATCTGATTTCCTGAAAAATTTATGGCATAATTTCATTCACTGAAAAGGTTCCGCTCTTCCTAATACAAAGTCCAATAATTTGTAGTCAACCAGAGCCTAAATTTTAGGTGGAAAAAAAAAATCTCAACAACTTGATTTAAAAGTTTCCAAGCAAGTTAATTTACATCACTGGGGAGGCAATACTTTCTGAGTTATTATAAGCCACTCAATCTAGTTGTGCTTTTCTGTTAAAGGTCACTCAAAGCTCAGATACCTTCTGAACAGTGCAGGCACTCACACACTGCCATCATGTCAGCTCTTAACCTTCTCTTTGATAAACCAAACTCCTTAAGCTGCTCACAATAAAAGCCTTGATCACTTGCTAGCTTTTCTCCAACTCCTTTTCATGTTTTCAATATGCCATTGAAGCCCAGGTACTAAAGTCAGAACACATGCTCAAATATACTTTCTCTTTAACTACCTAATTACATCCTTTCTGTTTTAACAAGAAATGCATTCATCATCGAGTTGGGAAGCAGAGCCCTAAATCTTTACTGACATGCACATTTATCCCTCCTGTGTGCTACCACAAGTAATCTCACCATCACACATCCTTCTTCTCCCCCTTAGGATGTTTTCTGACCCAGCCTCCAGAGGGCTAAAACAGCACCACACTGGGAATCTTCTGCTGAAGCAGTGACTGCCTTCAGTAAGGTTCGCACACAGGAAATTGCAAACCATTGTCAGACCAAGATCAGGAGGCTACTGATGAATCCCTGTCTCATCAGTAGAATTCTCTTTCTCCTAACCCAGTTCTGAAATCATGGGTTAGACCAACATAACCAAAAAGAACAATTGAAACAAAGCCAAGGATTTTCTAATATTTTGCTTTTCTGGCCTCCTCTGTCTTTGCACTACTCCAGTTTAAATCAAGTAACTGATATTAAAAACCAAAATCAAAGATAAATAAACCCTCAACTCTTCCTACCTCTCTCTCTTCTTTACATGTAATGTGATACGATTAAGCACAGAGGTCAAAAGGTAACTGAGAAAACACCTTTAAACTATTTTTTACTATCATTTTTTTCAGTGCTATATTTCCTCTGCCCTTCCTTCTCTTCATGTGTGCATATTTATTGCATGTTAAAAACAATTCTGGGTTAGAAAATCATAATCAGGATAGCCTTAGTCTTAAATTTTCAGAATTTTCTGAAGATTAAATACCACTGCCGTTTGCTGTTTCAGAGATCTTTGTATAAAACATTATGAAAATATAATATTTGATTCCTATAGAAGTACTTGACCCAAAGTAAAAAACTGATGAGACACCACAGGAAAAAAGAATTCTAAATCTGGTCTCTGCTTCTTCTAAGGCTTATTCTCCAGCAAGGATATAAATACATTAAAGGATTGAGTTTGTTATGAGAACACTAAAAATAGATTTGACCTTTATGGTAAAAATTGTCGAATTTTCTACTCCACACAAGACAGGAGACTTTTATGGTCTCTGAAAGAAACCTGCTGAGAATGTTTTAGGATAAAAGAGAATTCCCCACCAAACAAATGGAGAATAAATTAAAAAAAGCAACTATCTGTGGCTCAGTGATTTTTGCTATATGAAAGTGAACCAGCTTTAAGTATTGGGCAGCTTCTTCTTTTTTAATCCATCCAGATTACTACTGTACCATTGTGCAATACTTTGTCTGTATCTGTAAAATGAACTGCTGGGACCATGGCAGACCAAACCTGAGAAAAAGAGTAAAGTCCAAATCCAATGGTTAAGCTAATGCTTAAGGCATAAGACAGTTTTCTTTCCTTCTGTAGCTATGCTGGCTCACAGGTTTAACTGTACATAAGTCATTTCATCTGAACCTTATATCATTCATTTGTAAAATAGGGATAAAAATATTTGCAACCCCATAAAAAAAGCTGAAAGGTCTAAATAACATGTTAAAAACCATCTGATAGGTGATATATAACTGCTATTTATTATTAAAGCTGCTGTTTTTCAGAACACTCAGCTGTGTTCGGCTAAACAAAAAAACATTACTGTCTTGGCTTCAGATCCAGGAAAAAATAAAAACTTACCGTAATTTGAGACTTGCTGAAAAGCAAATCAATAACATACTCTGAGAGCAAAACTATTCTTGTTACAATACCTATTACCAAGTGGCAGTAAAATAATATAAATATGTAAAATAATATGAAAAAGAACCTTTCAACAAAATCTTGCTGAAAGATTCAAGCCTAAGAGCTTGTACTCAGAAAAGGAACTTAGATAGCACATGGGGCAAACAAGATTCCTGATTTTTCCTTTCATCTTTGAGATGGTTCTTAGCTATGACCCTTTTCTACTTAAAAGTCTCCTGTAAGTGTTGATGAGTTTTCCTGCTTCCAGGCTGCTCCAGAACACCAAAACACAAAGATGAATGGTATTGCATTAGGTACACTTGCATTTCCACTACAGTTCTGAACTATGCTGAGAGGTTAAGGACAAATTCAAAGTTTTTGATTAATTCTGTGAACAGGAGAGAATGAAGACACAAGAAATCTAGTCTTCTGAAATGAATGAATATCATTACTTTTCACATACTAAAAAAAACCTAATAAGAGGATAGAATTTATGAGTATATGAAGACTTGAATAAGAATGTATAAAATGGCTTAATATAAGTGAGAAGCAAATCAGAACCAAGAATTGCCTAACTATTTTCACAGCTGTCTTCTGCTTTTCACCATATGTAAGAAATAAGGCCTTTTGCACTTAAAAATTAATAACGATATTTCTGATTTGGGTTTGTTTTTCTTGTTTTTGTTTTGGGTTTTTTATCAACAACATATACAACATAAACCAACTTCAAAATGCTTTTGATTAAAAAAGCACTGTATCTAGATACAAATCTTTAAAGGATTCCTCTAATTAAGCCTGTTCTGAAACTTAATGTAGTATCAAAGTCTGTTGGTTTAGGTTTTTTCTTTATGTTTGGTGGGTATTTTTTCTTTAAATTTAAGTAAATGAGAAACAAAACCAGGCAGAAACCTGTCTTGTCTAACAAATACACAGGCAAGAAATGAGATCCTCTTTCCCTAGTGGTAACCTGGGGAAGTAGCTGAAGTTCATGGTGAAACAGGACAGACTGAATATAGAGAAGACAACTATTCAAATCAGCCTTGCTCTGTTACTTGAAATGAGCTGGTTGGTGCTCCAAACCTGGTGTTGTTGGTTTCCAGGCATGCAAAGGAAAGCCAAGTTTCACACTGTGGCTTTAAATTGCCATAGGGTACCTTCAGATTGTTATGAAGCTGACTGTATTTAGATTAAAAGACTACAAGTACACCCACATTCCAAAGGAATGAGTATGACAAGAATTAAATTTTAGCTACATTTTTATAATATATTAACTAATAATTGTGGCAGCAATTCTCAGTTACGCATGGAACAATATGACAATGCCTTCCCTAAGGCAGGGAAGGAAAACTCACCATGTACAGCCAGGATACTGCAAAAGCAGCCACTTCATCAGAGATATGGAGAATTACTTTTCTTTAAAGCTGCTCTAGAATTTTGCTTAGAACTTGTAGAACTTAGGTTTGTTATTAGGAACTAGCAAAATCTTTGTAAGCAGAGTGGTAAAACACATGTTACTTGTCCTAAACTACAATTCTGTGACTGCTTGCTTTGAGGGGAGATGTTCTAATCACAGTCTGTTTGCAAAATATCCTTCAGTTACCGAATGCCTAAAATATTTATGGTTAACAACCCTCTCCCTTCAAAAAGCTTTCTTGTATCAGGAACATACTATTAACTTGAGAAGAAAGCAATTCAGTGCAGATAAAGGCTTCTGAACTTTCCTATGTTGACTAGTCAAAGAAATAAATATCGCTGAAATGTAACAAAGAGTAACTCCAAGCTTTCTGTTAAGACATAAAACACATACTCAAGGACCAGATTTTCTAGAGGACTCAGCAAATTGTAGGATTTGTACACAGAAACTGTATTCTTTAAAGAATTAGGATGACCTGATTACTTTTACATGCAATAATGGATGCAATGCAGCAGTTTAGGAACCATTTTTCAAAATCCACATGGTGGATGCCAGACTTCTGCAAAGGGGTAGGGAAAGGCTGCACCTGGTGATTTCTGTACTTCACCAGTGCGTGTCAGTGCACCTTCTCCTCAGAGACAGGGTTCCCTATCTGGCTGCTGATCTGGAAACTGAGAGAAGGAAGCTCATCCATCCAATTCCTCTTCGAAAAAATACAAAAGCAATAGGAAAATCTATAAAATAATTCATGTTTGAATTTGAAGAGATTTCCCCTTAAAGCCTGACTTTATTATTTTAATAAACACTTTTCCCCCCTCATAATTATATGTATGATATATTAGAAGAAGAGGCAGAAAAGTTAAAACCTAAAGCTTATTTAGGCTCACAAATTTTACAGAGCTGCTCTTTGAGAGATTCCTGACAGGAACCAGGGAACCTGCATCTTTCTGTTAAAATACCAGAAACCAAAAAAATCTGTCAAATTCAACTGACAGCCCCCTGGTTTTGGCAGCTTTTTTCCCATATCTAACTCAGTGTATCTTACCAGGTGTTTTCTTCAAGTTCAGAGGTTTTTGAAAGTTTCAGGAAAAGACTCAAGTATTTTGTGGGAAAAACACACCACCTTCAATAAACATTTTTCAGGGCTTCCACTGGCTGAGAAGAATTTTTCCAAAAACTCCTAATAAAGCTGAAAGAGTTCTCTGCTGCTTTGCCTCAAAACTGTAGAAAGACAAAGAGGGATTCCTGGCTTGGTAAAAAATGCCTAAGAATACAAAGAAAAGGGACTACAAAAAGTTGAGAAAATGATGACATGGAGAGTAAAGGGGCTCTGTAGCCAGGTACTTGGACAAGAGATAGCAAAGGCTAGCCACAGAACAGAGGTCTGTGCTGACAGAATCTGGGCTTAATTATGTGGTACCTGAACTTCTGCTTTCCTCACCTGTATCTCAGAAAGTACCTATTACTTTTTTTATTCCCTTAATAAATGGCAATAGGATGACTCCTTATGTTGCGAATTGGATGATTCGGGCTCTGACTTGAAAAATGTAAACTTTTATATCTGTAACAACTAAAAGTGAAATGGGAATATTTTTAAGGTTACAAAAGAGGGATAGAAGGCAAACCTGAAGTCCTTGTGTGCCTGCATTATTATCAAGGGTGTAAGAGGTTTGTAAGAAAAGCACTAGCATTTCTTAATTAAAGAAACCCCAACCAACAAAAATCCTTAAGAAAAATATCCAGCTACCCTGCAAAACACCACTCCTAAGTCAATTGCTTAAATTTCCTTTCTGTGCGGTTAATGAATGTAAAGTATGGCTCTTTAAAAATTTTAAATCCTCTCTGAAGTCAGATGCAGAGGACCAGAAAAGGTCACTTCCCTCGAGCACTCCAGAAAAGGGGAAATCAGAGCACAGGACAGGGTACTTGGATAAAAAGGATGGCAGATAACAGGTTGGCAACATCCAGTTGGCTGCATTTGTAATCTGTTCCTGCCATATACAATCCCGAGCTGCAAAGCGTAGTTTGGCACTGCAGCAGGGTGTTAAATGGCTGAATTCAGACCCTGCTAAGGAAAGAGAAAGCTCCCAAGCCACAGTGTCCTGCCAAAAAGGCAGAAGAGGCACTTGGCGCAGAGGGACGAGTGAGGCTGGTGATACGGGTGCCCTGTGCTCTTATCTGCTGAACTCAGCTTCTGCCCTGGTGATTACTGGGCCCTTCAAATGAGAAAGAAATAGACAGCAAATAAAAATGTGAGTAATAATTGAAAATGCAGAAAAGGAAAGAGAAAATTAGTTCCTCCCAGTAGTTGTCTTGGGGGTAGGCCAGGGATACTTAGTCCAGGCAGGGCTAATGTTGGAGAAGAGTCAGAAATTTCTGACTAAGTTACTAGTCAGCTCCTCTTCCTTTCCTGTAGAACATTCCAGCTGGCTCACCTTCACTGGCAGATATAAAATATCTCTGGTCCACTTTGCAAGGGGACTGAGAGAACTCTGCTATAAAGAATCAGCATAAAGCTACTTGAAGAGAAATAAGATGCTGAAGCAATAACTAGGCCACATTAACCCATGTGTCCTCTAAAACATGAAGGGTATAAACTAGCATTTAGAAACCAATCATGGGCTAGTTAGATGCAAAATGTTTCACTAATGTGAAAGCTACAAGAAATGCTCTAATCTTTGATTACCCCTGAGGCCATAACAAACTCAGAAAGAAGCATACGAATTGCTGATTATTTTCTATGATGATAGAATCTGAAAAGCTGCTGATAATGTTTTTGTGTAGATTGACAGGTCTCTGGCTGTACTACTTCAACTAAATGTGAATCGTGTGGTACCGCTCTCATTTCAGGACATGGAGGAATATACTGGAGTTTTGAGATTTCTTTTTCTGGGGAGTACACAAAGGGGAGATAAAGTACACATAGGGAGATGAAGACAGTGATCATGAAGTGATCTTGATCTTGCAAGCTAAATCCTGGCTTTCAGCCACTTTAGCACATGTACCATGATGTGATCACAAAGTATCCTTTCATCATTCAGGACACAAGATGGATGACAGAAGATAAAGAATGAGGGAGGTTTAGAGAAAGAATGGTACAGAAGGTAAAGCTATGTGGTGGAAACCAGCAAGTGTAAAATTCAAGATTATTTTATAATAACACACAACAGGGATCACAGTAAACGTAACTTTGATTTCCACTGATGATATAGTTGACTTACATATTTTTGAATGTAATAATATGCAAGTTGTTAACCTGTTAAGGCATTTTTAGAGCCATTTTAGTATGCTGAAAAAGAACTCTGCTTAAACAATACCTACTGGTCCACATCCATCTCAAACTGGAAGTACCAATTTGGGAAGTTCCTATAATGATGCTTCCCAATTTTTCATAAACAAGAACATTTTAAGTAATAATAGCTGATAATTTGATTCAAGCTCTGCATTTCAGACAGAGGGGTACTGAGCAAGACCATTTGGAACCTGATGCCAGGACAAATGTGATGTCACCTTTGGATCCACTGCTGCAGCATTTCTGACAGAGGGTTTGTCCTTCCACACAGCAGCTCAGGTTCAGACTCTGATCATGCCTCTGCAGCTCTGACAAAACTACTCGCTGCTGATATGAAAAGACCAGGGAAGGCAGCACCTATTCTGCAATACCTCTTTGCTTGGAATGCTTCACCCTGCCCTTACAAGATCACCTTCTGGCTGATCTGTTGAAACAGAAAAGTTTTATTTCCCTTACAAAGGAATAAAGATAGGTATCCAGTGAGTTAGTACAATCATTCCCCAAATAATTTTTCCTATATAATAAGTCCTAATGAACAAAGACAAATTTAATTGCGGCATGAATTGGCAATTACTATACATACATCCACAGCATATTTAGAACTATTAATGATTTCAAGAGAAGCAAAAGGGAGACAGCTTAAAGTAAATCACACAATTCCATCAAGAAAATAAGATATGACTGGGGTAGGCATTTCTTTTCCAAAATCAGGGTCTGCTCAGTGCTTCAGCTGAAAGTACCCCTTGTGGAGAGAAGCTAGGGATCAAAACACTTCCACAAACAAAATGGGAATACTAATGTTTTATCTGGAGAATCACCATGTTCTCAGAACTGAAAACTGTCAAAGTTAACTAAATAAGAAAGGGTTTACCCCAGATTTTAAATATGTTTCCATAAACAAGAGTAGTTCTTTTGGGAAAAAACTGTAGGGGGTGTTCCTTTGAAGATGTTTGTAGTTACTACATTTTACCTTGTTTTTCTGCCTTGGTAGTAACTGTATTAAGCTGCCATGCAGAAACTTTCCTTTTAGAAGGCCACTGATGTTAAATTAGAAACCACCTCCTGGCAAAGTTTAGAAAAACATTTCTGACTCTAACAGCCATTGAAAATGCAGGTGGATCCAAAGAAGTTTTGTATCAGAGCATTTGTTTCTGCCACCTTCAGTGAACACATCCAAGCACAACCAGCACCCCGAAGAGTCCCCTCAGTCCCTTGGAAGGCAAAGAGATGAAGGGAAGAACACTGGAGGTTTCCCTGTCTGCAGTTCTGGACAAGTCCTCCTATGAACGAAGTGCATAGATTTCCTGATTGATCCATAAAGCAAATGATGGCTTTTTTGGCTCTTCTAATATTCACTTCCTGCTATTTGGGTGATGCATATGTTATGGATCAACTGGATTTAGCTTTTCTAACTCAAAATCTTCTTCTGGAAAAATTGTTTTAAACACTTTTACATATTATTGCCACCACTTTAGAATGAAAAAGAAAAAAAACTACATATACAAAAAACCTAGAAATCTACATTTGCAAAGGCTGTGCTAAGTTAGAAATAAAGGAAGTGCATGACAGGTGGCATTCATTGTGCCTGTCAGTAGATAATCATGAATGATTTAGTTTTCCAATGAGCTTTGAAGTCCATTGTGAAAGACTCTTAAGGAAAATCAATACCTGCAAGATAAATGGCAAAGTCTGAAAATTAGAAATAGAGACGTACTGAAGCACTGCTTCTTAAAATAAAAAGTTTAAATATGCAACGTCTGTGGTGTATAGCAGCATAATTTTATACAATTATCAAGAATTCCAAGGGAGGAAGTAGACACCAAATTGGCAATGTTTGCCAATTACCCCAGGTCTAATTTTTAATAAAACCTACAGAAGTTTGGACAGGCATGACAGTTGTGAAGGATAAACATGCCAGGAATTAAGCAAATGAAAGGCAACCCAGATAAATATAAAGTAGGCAAAACCAGTGTAAATATATAAATTAATCTGTCTCTAGAGGCTACTGCAACTCTGATATTCAGTAATACCACCAGAAAGCAAATAATGGTTGGTTAACTCTAAAACTACATCTCTAAAGAAAAGTTTCTGAGTCATAATGAACAGTTCTGTGAAAAAGCCCACCTAGAAAACCCGTGCAACTGGAAAGCAAACAAATCAATAACAAACAAAATGCCTGAGAGTATTAGGAAGAGGATGGAAAAATAATATCAATTACATCATGCCTAGATATGGTAATGACACACTGCTTCCTTAATATAGCATTGAGTTTTGAGCCTGCTCTTTTAATGTACCTGGGGTTTTTTTCTAATCTTTTATATCTTTGTGCAAATGCACATCCCCACTTCACCCTGATAAATGCACATTTTTCACATACATGTTCTGCAATGAATTAGTAATATTTGCTGCTGCTCACACATTGGGCTGCTGACACGTGAGAGGAGCTGGTTCATGTGTCACCTCACAAACCCCCCCCCATCACTGCGCGCTGCAGCACAAGGACTCTCAGCAAGGTGCATTTGCACGGCATGAGGAAAAATAACGCTGCTGTTGTTTTCATTTCAGACAGTTAGTTTGTGAAAGGAAACCCTTGGCAGTGGTTCAGCTGGTGACTGTGTGGTGGTGATGACACTGCCCTTTCCGCCCCCCTGCAGCCACAGTGACAAGTGCAATGTGCAACAGTTCAGGTGACAGTCACCTACAAACACACTGTGCCTGCTGACTGGGGATAAATGACTCAACAGTTTCCTTCCTGTTGCCATTAGCTTAAACATTTAAGCTAAAATGTGATGGCAAACAAGCATTTTATGACACTCATTGCCTTTTTATGAGTTGATAAAGAAGTGAGAAGTATGGAAGAGAATATTTTTTAATTGCTGCTCTGATAAACATGAAGAGCCACAGAAGTATTATTTTGGCAATTTCTTTTTGTTTAAAAAAACCCCCAAGATGATTTACCATAAAGTAAAAATAACGGGTTCACATTTTTCACATTGGCTGGCTGTGCGGTTTTACACTTTAATGTTGAAATTATACAAAATTAACAATATCCTCCAGTTGCTTTCCTGGTTGTATTAGACTTAGCTTGATTCACAGCAGTGTAGGATTTAGGTCTTACTTGTCACATCTGTAGCTTTTATTTTTTCCTTTTTTGCAGCATATAGAAATACACATGTCCAGACAAATGCTCCAAATCATTCTATCGTTTCTCAAATGTTTAGCATAGCATAGGGTTGTTTTTTTCAATGTGCAAACACCACCTCAAGAGACCAAGCTAAAGATCAGTCAGCCCCATTCACAGTGAGAAGGCTGGACACCAGTCCAAGCCTTTCATACAGGGGAAAAGCAGCCACCATAGCACAGGAAAAAGAGCTCTCTAGAGCTGTGTAAGCAATGCACTGTTTTAAGGCAGCTTCAGTACTGGATATTAGAACCCGATTGGAAAGCATACACTGAAACTAAATGTGGAAACACCTTTACTTACTGTGTTAAAATTTGGGAAGAATCCAACAGCAGAGCTGCTGTCCACAGGGAAGGACATAAAGGGTTTGATATCCAGGGAAGGCTGCATCATCAAGGTAGGTGTGCGCACAAGGGTGGGAAGTGTAGTAGTGCCTGCCAAGAGCAAACAAAACCAGGAATTCAGGGTATTCTCCTTTCTGCAACACACAACTGCCAAGAAAAAATTATACAGGGGATGATGAAAAGGCTGTGTAGGTGTTAGTATCATTAGAAGGAGCCTGTTTACACACAGTACAGACGAGGCAGAGCACTTCCCTATGGCCATGGATACTCAGATGCTGAAGAGAAGACATATGGTATATAAATCACACTGGCAGGCAGAGTAAATCCTTTCTACAGCTGCAAAATTCTTCTTGTGCCAAAAAGGCCAGGATGGGTGCCCATGAAAGTCAGATGCTTTTGTAATTCATGGTTGCCTACTAGATCAGCCAGCACAGATAATACATGTATGCTGAAATCCAGAGGTTTGTTTCCAAATAATGATCTGCATGTTATTTTTTCCCTCTTCTGACTAACCATCAGGTGCTACACAAACACCATTCATTGAACATGTAAAAAATTGCCTTTTTTACGGTGCAAGACAAATATTAGAAAACAGCCAACAATTAAATAATCAGCTAGCATATAGATGAACAAAATTCTTCACATTCAATTCTAACTATTTTGTAAATTGGAGCTCTCCAAACAAAAGTTTTCTAGAAATCTGGATACTGAATCTTTTTCTGTATACACTTAAGAATCATTGCCCAGCAAGATCCCAAAGGAATAGGCAGGCACAGACATCCAAATATTCATTTTTAACTAGCTATCTGCCCTATTCACACAAGAAGTGTGCCTAGCACACGGCTCCCAGCTATGCCTGTGGGAGTATTTTTTTCCCTGGAACCATACAAAATAGATTTCTAATAAAATTTCCCTCATTGAAATACAAAGTGAAAGAAACCAAAAAACACCAAAAAACCAAAAACGCCACAAACAAAAAAAAACACCCCTCAGTGTCTCATTCCTGGGTTGAATAAATAATTCAACACCGACAGGAGCAGTGGAACATAAGTGTCCCACACTTCTAAAGGAGGGTGAGTCACTCTCTGTCTCTCCTACCTCTGTCACAATTTCTCCATAATTACCTCCTTATCCCACTCACCAGTGGCCAGCAGCTGGGAGCATAACAGGCCTCTTAGGAGCTTCCCTTGTCTCAAGCACAGCTTACACAATACCTGAGTTTTTTCTCGTAGAAGACATCTGAGCTTTTCTAACCCAGCCAGGAAGGGGATGGGCAGGAGGGAAGGGGAGGAGGACTGAGAAGGACCTAGAAGGAGGGGGTTAGAAAAGCAAACAAGCAATTTTCCTTCTCTTCTCCCATAGAATCAAATCATTTTTATCCACTTGCCAAATGCCAGGCAATCTGTATGGGCTTCATGAGCACCAATAAGGGATCTCCCTTTCTGCCTGCTAAGGACACACAAAACTGAAGGCAAAGGAGAGATTTTCCTCCTTTTCACTGCCCTGTCTCCACAGTCACAATTTCAAGCCCATCTTATGGTATCCAAGAGGAAAGCTAAGTTCAGAAGCCAGATGGGGTTGCATGGATTTTTTGGATGAGCAAACACTTATAACTAGCCCTGAGCTCAAATTTTGTTGATGCTGGAGAGACAGTCATTTTGATCTCAGCTGCAGCCTAGTAAACATTATATTATGGTCTAGCACACGAATAGCAGGCTGTAATCTATTCTCTGTTTCTTCTATAGGAAAAGCATGATGATTGCACAAAGATGGGTCAATGACAGCTATGCAGAGAGAATGTTTCATACCATCCCAACAGAGCTGCACAACTTGAAAGGAAAAATATGCTTGAGAAACTTTCCCAGAATATTTTCTCCCTTCTTCTATCCCAATACTTTCATAAATGTCAGGTTTGTTCCTGCATAAGCCCATGAGACTAATTGACAGTTGTGTCTAATTAACTGTACGTCAAAGTTTATTCAAGTGGAGTCACAAACGTCAAAAAGCGAAAGGCTAACATGCCTATAGTTTCTTATTCATATCCATAATGGAAAAGATGAATCAATTGGAAAGCAGTGTGTCAGAGAATTTATCCAAAGAAAGTATCTTCAACTGCAAAAATGATGATTATTTCTACTAGCTGGCTCTGAAACAGTAGATTTACAAAATTTGGATTTCAGAGTTGCATTCAAACAGGAACTATGTTGTATTAAATTACCTAAAGGGCCATCATCAATCTAACTTCCACAAGTTTCTCTTTGAAGTTCATAAGCAATTAAAGATCTGTGAAGTTAAAGAAGACCTGTCCTCTCTTTACATAAATGTATTTTAATGAAGCTATGGTTACGTATTTTGACTCAATTTTACAGAAAAAAAATAACAGAATAGACTTAGATTGTGACTGACATTTGAAATCAAAGTTACTTTTCTGATGCTGTCCTTATTCAATGTATAGAAAGCATTTGGCATAAAATCTTTAAAGCATCCTACTGAAAAACATGCAACCTTCTTTGTACTCCATGGTTGAGCGCAGAATCTTTCATGTGAAAAAGACATCTGAAATCTCTCTCTAGTTTTGCATTCCATGGTGTTTCTGCTGCCAGAGTAATTTATAACCAGGAGACTAGATTACATTTGGAACCCACACGGAAAAGAAAACACATACACCTACCAGACTGATTAGTGAAGGCATTAATCATAAAAAATATGTTTGTTTTGTTTCCCAATTTATTACTTCAACAATGGCCAGTCAAATATTGATAACCCTGTTGGACTGAAGTTTGGCTTTCAGACCAACTTCAGGTGGGTCTGAAAGCCAAATTCTGATAATTCCTTCACAGCCTCTGAAGGAATTATCAGGTCAAGGTGACCTAAATTAGAAGTAGAAGGACTTAATGAAAAAAAACATCAAATCAAATGCAACAGGGCAGTTTTACCCTGGCATTGCTCCCAATGGTCAAATAGATACTCACCACTACTCCACCAAATCTTTATCCAGATCTGAACTAAGCAGGAATACTGGCACAAAAAAGACGTTGCTGGCTAGCTTCATTATCTTCATGAATTTAACAGATGTTTATCATTTCATTAACATTTTAATGATAAAGACAATTTACCACGTCAAACTCAGATTGTTTTAAACTACCTGTAAATCTTTGGAATAAATATAACTACTTTTTCTTGTAAAGGCATTTGCTTATTTCAGCTTCATACTTGTTAAACAGTATTTTATAACTTCAATTTTGATACCCACAGCAGAAGTTATCTAAGTACTGGGAATGCAAGTTATGGACAGACTTTGCAAAAGGAACTGATCCTCACTGGTCCCTTTTACCTGTGTCAAAGGGGAGGAAAATAAGCTTTCAGATGACCCAAAATGTCTCATTTTATTAAAAGTTTTTCTTTTTCCTACACATATTTATCTGAACAAACAAAACCTGTGTAACAGGTGCTGCTCCTCTTTAGCCATGTACACATGACTATGCATGCACTGCAATGCACTGGGACACTGATCTTTCTACAGAAGTTAGGAAAGGTTGTAATCTTTACCCCAATTTAATTGGCCTCTAACAAATAAGGTGCAATGGATTAAGCAGCACAGGTGATATTTCTGGGGAGCAATTAGAAAGTCTTGTTATCTACCACTCCTGTGGCAAGACATGTCCCCAGGGCCAGTGAAGCAAGATGTAGCCTATTGCCAGCAAGGGGACAGGTGACACAGGGACTTGAACAACCTCTACCAACAATCCACTGCTTTTCCAGCTTCACAGAAAAAAACAGAATTCCAGACTAGCAAGACTGCAGTTTTGGCAGAGGGAATCACAGTTAACTTTGGCCATGGTAAACAGTCACTGGTCTTCTTCTTCAAGTAAAAGTGGTGCCAAGTTCAGTCAAATCTAAGTGCACAACTTCACCCTCTGTATCTCTTGAAAACTATTTGTGACACTATTACTTCTGTGATTTTTCTTACCAAGTGCTTTTCTTTGTCACTGAAAAACACAAAAAAAGTCTAATGCCTGCTCATTAATTCCTCAGATTTGGGTCATTATTAGACCATTATACAAAAAAAAAAAAAAAAAATTCCATCGCAAAACATACTCATATAAAACACATTCGTGAATTATTTCAGCTTACTTAAAGAAATGAATCATGTTTCAGACTTGAAAGCATTCTCTTCCAACGTATTCATTAAAGGCAACAATAGAGAAATCTGAAGCCATACTCAAGTCTCTCCTGTTTTCCTGTTACCTAAAGATGTTACTACAGTATTTTAATCTTCCCATCAAAGGAAGCAATCTATACTCAGAGCAAGAAAGTGGAAGAGTAAGCATCTTAGGACTGAATAAAACTATTTGGGCAACAAATTTCTATGCACTGAACAATCTACATCCACCTCAGATTGCACAATGGTTGCATCTGTTTTAACTTGTGCCACTGACAGTATTTGAGAAAATTCCAAAGGGACATTGAGATATTCACATCCACCACTACTTATGTGCATTACACTGGCAGTTTTCAGTTATGGACACTGTGCTGCCTTTTTGTCTGCTCCCTTTATTTTCTGACCATTTTCAGCTATGAGGAACCTTTACTTTCTACCATAATGTTGAGTAGTCTTACCTGGCTCCAGAACAGTAGCAATGTAACTGGTATGATGGGTCAGTTCTGGGCTTTCTCCTCCCTTCACCTTTGTAGAGCTGTGTTTTAGAGACACTGCTTGGGCCAGCAGTACCCCTTTGAGGGTGGATGACAAATTGCTCATGCCTTTTGTTTTGCCCATGCTGGCTGAATTAGTTAAGGCCTGCAGCCAGAGTGTGCACAGCCACCCTGGCTCTAGACCTCACACTGCCATCTCCAGTTACAGCATTTTCCTTCTGAGCTCCAGAAGGTGGAAGCAACTCCCTGGAAGGATTTTGAGACAATTCTGCGTGTGCTCACCTATGAGCTTTTTCTGGGACCCTACAGTGTCAGTACAGTTTATTATTTTGTCAGTGGAAGTTTTCAACATTCTCAGAAACATTTACTCTGCATGTGGCTAAGAAATCCAGTTTTATAAACAGGTTACAGCCAGAGGTAGTACCTAGGGCTTTCATATTGAATAAAACTCTCTTCAGCTCTATTGCCTATGACTCACAAAAAAAGCCCAAAAAACCCTAACCACTGCTAAAATAGCCCAGCTTACACAAGACTTTCCTACACTTGCTTATATGCAACTGTTTGGAATGATATGCAGAAAAACTTAGGCTTATAACAATCCCTCCACCTAACTAACTACATGATCAAAGATTCACAGTTTTCTTCCCTTTTATCTGATGCCCCCATTGCATCATGCCTCAGTTCTGCTTCCACCAGTTTTTTTTCTCCCCCTACCTGACAGGTAAAAAACAATCACTTGCAAGTCACTACATTTTGTTGTCTGGGCATTTATAAGACAGTAACCCTTGAGATTTTCCACAATGCTTAATATTAGTCATTTTTCCTTTCCAGTATGATCAGTTTAGAGGGTTTAGAAACTTTCTAATTTCATTTGTTTACTTACAGCTATACATGGGTCTTGGAGGATGTAATCTGTTTCTGTTTATGTGTAAGATAAACTCATAAAAACAAGTTAAGTGCAAGTAAAATAATTGTGAGTTTCTGAACAGCAGGTGTTGATATCAAAATGCGTAAGGAAAAAATCTATTCTAGAAGTATCCCACTAATAATACTCCTGAAGATGAATATTAACACGTGCACCCCTCTTATATAACAAAATTAGTAAATACAGAATTTTAATTTATTTTTTTCACATTTCACTCAGCAGAACAAACATTTCTTCCTTATAATATCATATTATGAGAAATGAGACCTACGACACCCATACGGATTCCAGTCTGTCAAAAGAAGTTGTGGAGAGATAAGACCATTACTTCAACAAATTTTCACAAATTAATGTGATGTTAAGAGATAACTCACTACCCTTATTTTTACAAGTAACTTGAAGCAGAAGCCCAGAATATATGTGACATGGCACAGCCCTTAGCTGACAACAGGAAAAATGCTAACAAGTTTTCTGCCCCTGGGCACCACACCAACTAGAACACTCAGGAATGAGGATGCAGCTCCTTTGGGAATTGACATGATTAGCATCAGAGCTAGTGATACACATATTTTAAAACCTGAAGAGTGTACTGTATTCATATCTCCTAAGCATTATTCAGATATCAATAGTCCTTGGCTTACTGATGAATTTAAAAACCAAACTACACACACCTATCTGTGCCTGGCAAATAAAACCAGGTAAATCCTCAGAAGATGTGCTGCTTTGTTTTCTCAGGAGCCACAAGGAAAGGCAGAAAGAACTGGTGTAGAAATCATGGCTACTCAACTAAAGAAGAGCTCCTGCATGGAACACTCATAAGGCAAGGGATAAGAAAGCATTGGTCCAGGTCCAGACTTCCATAGCAACATATGGATAAAAAATGATATGCCAAATATTCTGCACTCCATGTGGACTTTATTTTTTTTAGTAGGTGTTTCAGGAAACCCAGAGGCTTTTGATGCAACTTCACTGCAACATATAAATTATCTATATATTGTAAAGTAAGTTCTTCATGCTCAAGAATAACTTCGCTAAAACATTTCCGATTATAAAAATAATTCTCTCCCTAAAAATTAAAACATGATTTCCAGTATGCTTCAGCATAAAGTTAGTATTTCCATTATTACCCATATAGAAATTGTCTATGAAGGTGTATTATCAGAATTCCATATTCTCCTTTTGTATAAAATCGGATACCTGGAAATGGGGTATTTCTATCTTTCAAATGCATGTAGGCTTCCACTAACTAGGTCAACACCAAAAATAAATTGAAATCTGGTGCTGCTGAAATGAATAGAAGTTCTGGCATTTAGTCAATCCAAAAAGTCAACCATCACTCACCTAAAGCTGATGAATATATATAACTCATCTAGACAAGCTGTATAGCTATAGCTATATATTGCATGTAATCTCATGTAAGAATTTTAAAAATAGAAAAAAACTTTACAAGTAAGCATATCTTCATTGGATCAAATCCTTCCTCATTGAAATATCAGTTGGTTATTTGGAATTACTTTGACTTCTATTAATTGCTAATATTCCTTTGCCTAGCTAATTATTTTTCATCTCCAAAGCCTTATGATAGAAGGGTGGTCATTAAAAAAAGCAGATTATAGATCTTAAATGTTATGCACATATTTGATAGGAAGATAATGAAAAAACTGATATTGAAAATTTCTCTTATGATAATATGAGCATGGAAAAAAGCTGTGTCAATACTTATTGCCTTAATCTCTACATTTAGTATATCAAAATCACATATATGGACAAATAATGATATCTACTGGGGAGAGAGGGGCTGCAGAGGGAGAAGATAGAGACAAAACAATAGGAAACTGGAATTTCAGTATTTTAGAGACAAATATGTCAGAAAATTAATTAAAAAAAAAAATCTTACTCTTCTTGCAATTGTACTGCCTTTCTCATAGTTTTCAATAACAACAGGAATCCCCACAGGGTTTTTTATGGAAGATACCAGAACAGATGGAGTGGGAAATGAAGTCCAATAATTAGAAGTGGAAGAGATTATCTTGCATTTTCCCTAAATAACTGCGTTACAATTGCCTGATCATAACATCAGGAAGAGCCCTGTCCTTCCTGTGTTTGCAGGACGTGCGACTCACTCTCTGTCCCCTCTCTCATGCAGCTGTCCCTCCGTGTTCCTGGGGCTCAGGACCCCCACACCTGCACAGTGAGCAGCAGAGAGTTTATAGCAGCTGTGCTTCACTGATCATTTCACACATTTTTTCTCAGTATTTACATTCCCAAGCCAAGTGAACACCACAAGCACTATACTGCTATCAAAGCAAGTTTGTTAGCGCTGGCTCCTCGTCAAGTCTAAGCAATTAAATAAATTACAAAACATGCTTTATTATATTTAGAAGAAACATGCTGGCTGGAGTACAATTGCAATTTGCTATTATCTGTAGATAGTAGGGAAATATTTGCCATTAGTTTCTTAAAAGAGATAAGTCTCTAGACTTCTAAAACAACCCAGACTATTTATTTGACTGAAAAACAGAATGCCATGGTCAAGCTTAACATGATCAAGCTCAATAAACTGCATTTTCTCCCTAATAAAACAGTAACAACTATGAATAAATGCAATGTTCTGGCCTACATTAAGGTCAGCTGAAGTTTTGCAGTCTATCCCTATTTCTTTTTCTCAGAATCCCCTGGATGGGTCAAGCTTCTCCCTCTGATTTCCACAGACTGAGTGAACAGCATTACCCCCTCCTCTGTTCTTATCTGCTTCTTGGAAACACTGCTTTGGACTTGTCTTCACTTTGAAGTTTTCAAGTATAAAAGAAAAACCAGCTGCATCTTTTTCAGCTCGCTATTCTCCTGCCATCTGGACTAATGCAGATCTTTCTGAAATCCTTAGGATCCTTAGGATCCAAATAACTTGATTTATTTAAACCAGCCCCTGCCCTTGCCTTTTGTACTGTCCCAACCCAAATGCAGTAAGAGAAGGTGTTTGCTTTGCTGCTGTCACCCTTAACTGAAAACACATCAGGTAATACCTACTGAAGCCACAATCTTGTCCAGAGCATGGGGCGACTTCTATAAGAGTCTCATTTCTTTCCTCAGTGCATGTTCTTTGGTGCTGGGCACCAAGCCTGTAATTGTCCCAGGATTAAGCACTGCACTCCCTTCCCTTCTGGTAACACAAGTTTTGTTACAAACTGAAGCTTCCCTGATAAAGAAAGGAGCAAAATATCCCAATATATATTACCTTGAAAGTTGCATAATTTGGAGGAAAGCTCTTAATTGCAGTTAGTCTTTTAGAGTCTGTTATTTCTTCAACTCTCATATGACCTGATTTTTCTCAAAATCCAACTCCTACCCATGATTCTGGCACCACCGAGGCCACCATCTAACCCTCAGTGAGCGTCAGCACAGTCTTTCTTTCAGGAGCTGCTGAGCTGCTACCCACAAAACCGAACAAGTCTGTCACCAGGAATGCTGCATTTGTTGTTTGTTGGACAAACAGATTTATGTTTGCAGCTGGTTTCTTGCTCCTTATTCCCCTTCAATATGCCAACCCACTAGCTCTGAAGTGCTGTGCACAAAGGTAAGAGGAGTCTAGACACATACATCTTCACAGATGTGTCTAATCCCTTAACCACATTAAGCAATTTCCAACGCTCTTGAATGTCATCATAGCTCAGATAATTTCATGCCTCATTTGCTTTTCCTGCATAATACACAATCTCCTATACAAAATATAGTTACTCAAAGTTGCTTCTTGCTTTCTTTTTTAAGTTTTTCTATTGATATTGCCCCATAAGTATCCTTCAGATAAAAGATTGCTGCAAGAACTAATTTAGGCTATTCAAAGAGGTCTCTTGAAAACATTGGCAATGGAAACCCAGGTTTCCACCAAATGAAATCTATTTTCCTTCCAATTATAATTTTCAAATTTTCAGAAATTTCAAAAGAAGTTTGTACATTTAGTCCACTCCTTTTCTATCCAAACCATCACAACACCAGTCACAATCTTCCCCTTACTTGCCATCATTTCCATAGCTAGGCACATGCTTTTAAAAGAACCACTACCTTTCTGTTTAGAAATAAAAACCAGTGATACAGAGAAGAAAGGCAGATTTCAAACCCTTCATGATATTGTCCATATAGTTTACACATGTTCCACATTGAATTTAATTGCTCTGCCACAGGATAGGCCATGCAGCACACAAGCACCCGTCCAAAAGAGATCAAACATGTACAGGTTTTCTCCAGCTGTTGCCCCTAACTAAAGCAACAAGAACGTCTTCATAGCATTTCCTGGAGGATTTTAACTTCCTCCTAATCAGATGACATACTACATCTACTTCTTTTCAGACCCCACACTCTTGAACATCTATAGCAAGGGACAAGTCAGAGCTCAAGCTTTACAAATTACCAGCGTATCCTGTAGCACCATACCTGGAAAAAAAATACTGCAGAGACCTCGCCCCACAGATGAGAGCAGGAGCCAGGCTTAGCACTTCTCTCACCTAAGAATACAAAGAAAGGTACTTGAACCTGCCTGCAGAGAGAGCACAAGAGTTGCATTATTTTTCTAGCTTTCTAAAGTTCTGTAGGCCATTTACAAAAGGAAGGCAAGTACTACCAGTTTACCAGTGCCTTACAATATTCAGAAACTTTGTATGTTTTTGCTGTGACCACATAATCATGAATGATTTTAGCAAATCAATAATAAAATACAGACCATGTAGTCCCATAAAGGCTTCCCACTATTATTCAGTGCCACGATGCTTACTTAAGTCACTAAGGGTATAATCCACCACCTCTGCAGCACTTAGACATATACATATATAAACAAACAGCTTAAGACTCAGAGGCAAATAATAATTTCATTTCAACATGGTGCTTTTATGACTTCAGGATGCTGTGAAATAGTGAGCAACTATCAAGCCTGAACAAACCTGGGCTGTTGTAATTGTGTTTTTAGCTTTGATGATCTGTGAGAAGAGCACACCGTGTGTCTGAAATGTGCCCCCTGATTCTTGGGGCTGTCCTGTGCAGGAGCTGGACTTTGATGATCCCTGTGGGTCCCTTCCAACTCAGAATAATCTGTGATTATGCAGGTGTTTGCACTCACAACTTGACCCTGGAAGGAGGGCAGCCTGCTATTCAACATTAAAATATAACCTAAAAGACTGATAAACTGAATTTCACTGGCATTTTCCCTGCTATTCTTCTTAGAATTAAACTTAAAAGGGTTACTAGCTAGCTGTCTGCTACAGAGCTGCATTTAAAATAACTTCTGGGGGAAGAAAAAAACAAAAAAGAGAAAAGAAATGGTGTCTGTTTGAATTTTTTGAAGAGTTCATAAAAGGGGACCTCAGAGCACAGGGTTACAGACAGCATGGGGTCATGGCATTCAGAAGATCAAAGCCCAGAAATCCTGGCTCTCTTGAATTAAGGTGTGCTGCTTTACTTATTCTCAAAGTCAGCATTGATGAATAAGTAAGAACTTGAAAATTTACAAAACTAAAATATATGCTATCTACCCTCTATTTACACAGGGAGAATGAAGACAATATATTTCAAATTAACAGACCTGCTAGCCCAGACTGCCACACTTGTGATATTATTGAACATGAATTAAACACCAGTATCTGACTGAAAACCTTATTTTGCCTTGGAGTGCAGCAGTGCTCCAGCCCTGCCAGGGCTGGTACATAAAGACTTTTAATGCTGTTATGGTTTCAAAGAATGTATGACATGAACTTTGAAAATTCTACCCTCAGATTACCTTCAGAAAGAGAGAAGAAAAAAAAAAACAAAAAAGGAAAAGCAGGTAACAGAATGTTTCTGTTAAATTAAATTGAGATTGGACCAAACAAGAACTATTTTTACCCAAACATTTGAACTGACTTAACAGTTCTTCAACTGATATAAGCCTTTCAAAAAAAGGCTTCTTTTTTCTTCTGGTTTCCCAGAGACTAATTAATATCACTTTAATATGATTTATTTAATAAACTCAATGTAGTTAATCAAACTCTATGCTGAAAATAAAGACAAATAAAGAGAAGTTGAAAGCATTTTTAAAAATGTGCCACCCAGCCTGCACCTGCTTTCCATGATGACGCCAGGAGCAAGCTGGTCAGCCCCACTGCTCCCCTTCTCCTAACACTCTCCTTGAGCCAGCACAGGGAATCAGACCAGTTGTAAATAAACACAAATTAACAAAAGAGAAACTTGCCTTCAAGCAGACCAGTGAGCTGGTCGAGCTGAAGTCATGGCTGTGAAACAGAGTACCAAGTTGGCAGCAGCAGAAAAGAAAAATTCTGTTGAGCGCTGATGCATTTTATTCTCATCCAGACTCATCTGAACTAGCCCTCATCTTTCCTGCAGTGTAACAGTCAAATTTCAGGCCTGCCACGTTGTGTTTCTGGTTATTTCTCTCAGGATGGTATCTGTTTAAGCTGACAACACGGCAGCGTTAACTCAAGTTCGCCTTATGAACACAGCAATCCAGTCCCGCATTCACAGAATAGGGATTCCTGCTCATGTGCTGCTTTGGTTATTACTCAGCTCCTGGTTTCCTTTATATACTTTGGCATAATTCATTTTTCTTTTTCTTCAAAGGGAAGATAATCTATCTGTTCTTAAAGATAGTCTGGTTGTTCTTCTCTTTTAAAATTACTGTGACCCCATCAGCTCTCTCACTGCTCTGGAACCTCTTTTACAAGTACCACAGATCTGTATTTTCATCCATGCAAGTATCCCTGTGGTGTGTCTATCAGAGCCAGTGCTTTGAAAATTCTGGTTCATTGAGACACTGACCTGTTCTTGCAGGCTTTTTTTGTTTATATTGGCGACTGTCACATGAACATAACTGATCTTTCTAACAAAAAGTAATTAAAAAACTGGCTCAATGCAACCCAAACTTCTTGTTTTATCTGACTCACATGATAACAATCCAATTTCTAATTTGGTACTCTGAAAGTATTTTAAGTGCACTTTCAGAAAGATTTCTTTATGTTCGATGCTTATTTCACTCTCATTTTATTATCTATTTTTTCCCTACAGATTCATTTTGCTCTTTCTTCATCATTCTTAGCAATTTAAACCCCTTTCCATTTCTTACCTCTACATACAGCTCTTGTGCCCAAGTCTGTAGGAACTTTATAGTTTAGCCAAATTATTCTTGCCACATTTCCTAACTTACCTCTGCCATGAGACAGTTTGCAGCTGTGTTCTTCTTAGGGTTTCTTTAGGAGAACTTTCAAACCCTTACAGTATGCTTGATAAAAAGCACTATCCTGATAAGGATATCTTAGAGAAAAAAACTCAATCCTCTTTTCAGAACAGCTTTCACTACTGGTTGTTTGGTATGTTATCATGTTGCAACATTTTGCTGCATAATTAAAAAACAGGCAAGATGGCTATTCTGTCTTTTTTTTCTTCTACTGAAAAGCAAATCCCCCTCAGTCCTAATAAATAATGCTTTTCCCTATCTTAAAAATAAGTGTAAGATTTCACTCTCATTTTAAAAAACAATAACCAATCCTTCATATTCAGTATTCTAAATGCTAGTTTAAAGATGAAGCTAAGCATCAGAAAGACTCCAGCTTGCCTCCTGGAACAGGTAACGTATTTCCCTTTCACTTCTAAATCCCTGGTTATATACTGTGGTAAATAATTGAGCCTGTAATTCTGAGTAGCGAGAAAGAAGCAATGAGCCCTTCACTTTTTTTTTCTCCCTGTTCTGATGCCTGATATAAGAATGTGCTGAAATTCCCAATCACTGAGCTTTAAATTCACATTCAAACATTCTTATTAATTCTCAAGAGTACCACACAACTTTAACCTCACTTCATACTGTGTGACTGGCAAGACTGAAGAGAGGATTTTCTGACTGAAAGGCAATGCACATTTAACAGAAAGCATATGGTTTGAAATATGACTTTGTATTTCTAAAATATTCAAAACTTAACAATGAGAGTTGAAACGATATAATTCAAAGAAAGGGTGTTTTGGTTTTGTGAAGTGGAAAGAACTGGAAAAAGCACAAAGGAGGAAAAATACTGCTATTGCAAAGGCGTGGCTTCCACCCCAGTGATGTTTCTAGCAGCTATGATGCCACTCTCAGCAAAAGGGAAAGCAAAAACACTGAAATGCTACCCAGATTCTTGGAGAAATAATTATTCATGTAAGATTTTGAAGTCACAATTGAAGGCATTTGATGAGTATACATTTAGACACAAAGAAATCTTTAAAATACTTTCTAATATAACTCTGCTTTTCCCTTTTAATTGCCTATCTTTACAAAACCAAGAGAAGCAAGCTTGCTTTTATAAACTTGAGATCTGGAGCTATGATGTGCAATGTACAAAACTCTGGCAAATAATTCAGACATGGACTTATTACCCTGGTGCAAATCTGTCATCATTCCTTTTAATTCCACAGAATCACCAGGATTAGCAGCAGTACAAGTGTGAAATTTGGCTGAATAGCTTCAGCAGGAGGAGCTCTGTGTAGAAGCATCAGCTGCAAGGTTAGGCACTATAGAGAATTTTTCCCAGTGCAAAGCAATAGCAAGACAAGGTACCAAAGTATTTGTTATCAGTTTCACGTTGTCAGTTTGATGCTGCAGCCACAGAAACCGCTACACGCTCCTTGTTGACTAATAGTTCTCAAACTGCTGCACAGGGGAGCCCACTGAGGGCCTGAAACATGCCAACACCAACTGGAAAGAGATGAACAACTGAAGTTCCACAGAGCAGCACTTGTAGGAGGAACCCTGCGAGGGAGTCGTGCGGAGTGACTTGGAGTGCAGGGGAGCATCACAGCCCACCCACGCCACTGTTACCACTATCTGCCTCCATTTCTGTGCAGATGTCTGAATTATAACATCTTACAGAAATATCTGCTACAGTAGCATGCTTAGTCTGCAAGGGAAGGATGAAACACTGGCTCCTCAGTTAAGGTCAAGGCTGGTATGTTTCTGTGAATGCACCAGACATAGTTTCACAGTTCATCATGCACTCCAGAATGGGTTTAAAATATGCCATGTATCTCCCCAGTAGATACAGCCTTTCAGAGTGAAACCACACCCAAGAAAACACTCAGTGCCATATAACCTAAGGATTCTAACCAAAGTCCCTAATTCAGGAGCTGGAGCTCCTTAAGCATGTGATCAGGTAGGCAGCTCTGAACTTGCATTCTGCATTTGCAGTTCAGTCACCTGAAGAAGGATCCCACATGTTTTTTTACACAATCACCTCCAGGAGAAGCAGAAGTGATGTCCCTCCACGTCCCCTGGTGGTACCTACAACCCTTGTAACTTCTGCGTCCTTTTTCCAGAATTTTCAAAACAGTTATGTGGAACTATTTGATCTGAGTCTGGGAGAAATTTCTCCACTACTCCAGTATATGTCTGTCAGCAGAAGGAAGATCAGATAACTGAATTTAGGATTAACTTGCTTTTATGCATTTTGACCAGGAAAACGCATGATGACCTTAGTTGGTTCCAATGAGAAGATTCTTAGGCATTTGAAAAAGCATAGTCAGATTGGAGAAAATAGAAGAATAAGTCCATTTGCCAATAGGAAAATCCTTAGATTTATGAGAAAAAGGTAAATTAATCTACCTCAAAGCCGCAATGCGTATCAAGTTTTGGTGGTTTGGGGATTTTTTCCTTTGGGTTTTTTTTTTTTTTTAAATTTTATTTAAGGTCCATTTTACCATCTTTGCAAAGACCACTTTTAATCTTACAGTTTTCTGCCAACACAGAGTTTCAGGCTTGTACAACACCTTTTCGGACATGAAATTCAAACATTTTTCTATTAAACACCTTTAAGAGTTGCACAAAAAAAAAAGTCATTCAAAGCGAAATTTAATCCTCAGCTATATTTTCTATTACAAAAGAGCATAAATGTATGTCACATATTTTAAATGCTTTATGGAACACACTTGAATTATGGAATACACATGAATTGATTACTGTGATTGATTGATTAATGCCTCAATTGGAATAAAAAAAAAGAAAGAAAAAACAGGAAAAAAAATTGGTTTGTCCTTAGACAACACCAGAGCCAGAATACAGAACAGCCATAAGTATTTTCTTTTTTCCCCCAGACTTAAAAGCATTGTTTGCAACAAAGGATTTCAGAATAGCCATCATTTAACATGAAAAAAGAAAAGTAAATATGTCTCCAATAAAAACTGAGAAACAGTCATCCTGTGACATGAGTGCTCATCTGCAGCAAATTATTTAATTATTGGGATCCATTATGAAAGATAGGACAAATTAACTTAAAATGGGAATAAGAAGAAATCATAAGAGCAACTGGATTCCAGTGTGGCAAGCATCAGAGAACTGCAGCTGACTTTGAGATTTCAAACTTTGGTGCCTAGAAGAACAGAGGTTTGAACATGATGAGCACTGACCAGTATTTCTATTTCTGTTCATGCATGCTCAAATATAACAGTGGAAAAAATCTGTAAATCAATCTAAAACCACCCAGTCTTCATATGTTGGTCTAGGTGTAGATTGATAAATCACCCTGTCGGGTAGTGGTAGAGTTAAAAAGACTTAGACAAAAACTACAGAAAATAAAAATATCTGGACATTTTGTCTGAAAAAATTTTAGTGCCCTTGGTCATGCAGTGAGAAATACAAGAAAAAGGTATAAACAGTAAAAATGCTTGATGTGCTTCCAAATAATATTTGAGTTGAAAGAGCAAGGGATTGACCTGCCAGAGCAGCAATTAAAGTGAAGGAGGGAAAAGCCTAATAGAAGCTTAATAACCTGGTCACAGCATGAAGGACAAAGCTCAGACTATCCACGTATCCTTTACATGAAGGAAGGACTCATAAGCCCATCTCTGATAAAGCTTATTGTCCTGAGCAGCAGGTATCTCTTAACCGGGAAAGGATTTACAAATTGAAAAGAGACTGAAGTAAAGCAAGCTCTGGGATGTCTAGAAAACACAAAAAGTTAAATATGGACACCCTTGGAACAATGCGTGACAGATGTAGAGGCTAGAGGGGGTACAGGTATTTAAAAGACTTCTGAGACTAAGAATTCTGAAAGGTTTTATAGAATAGAGAGAACTGAAATAAAGAGATCTAAGTGAGAAAAACAGGTCTGAACATCATGGAAAGCTTCTTGACATCAAGATTATTCTGAGAGATATTTAATGTTCACGGTGGCAGCCTTTTTTAGCTGAACCAAAGTGCAGAAATAATCTCCTAAGAGATTTTGAGATTCTCAACAGCACATGCATTTGTATCAAGACCGAATAAAATAGTGCTGTATGTACAAGAGAATCAATTCTGCACTGGCAAGGAGAGGATTAGATGGCCAGCAACAGGTACCAAGATTGCACTTGTTAAAGACAATTTGCAATAAGGTATGGATAGTCAGTGTTAAACTTTTATTTTATGAAGCACAAACATGGACTTGCTTCATTTCAAGGATGCCATATCTTTCAGAAAGTTTTATCATGAGTTTTGATCAAGAGATCAATAAAACAAAATTTCACAGAAGCAAATAAAACTACAAGCATATGTTACCAGCTAACATCAATGAGAACCCCAATGCAATGTATTTTATCAGGTCCGTTTTACAGCAAAAAAGTGGGTCCTTCCTCCACAGAGTTGTCAAAAGCTTAACATTATAACATAGAAACAGGTAGAAATAGTTCTATATTTCTCTGTATAGAGCAGTAAAATGCTCTAGCTTAAGAAACAAGAACACATTTCTGTTTCAAATTTGCATTTTTATTTTTTGATGGTATTTGCAGTCTTTTTCACTGGAAGTGCAGAAGACAATATAAACACTAAGAGTGTTTATTTTAATTCTGGAATTTTGTACCTATTCCTATGGAAAAGTACTTCAGAAACACTTTCTACAGAAAAAAACTTTTTACACTTCTGTCAAATCTGGTTGTTGACAATTGAACAATTTAGTAGTTCTCAATACAGGAGTAGTTGCAAATTCTGAGAAAAGAAGGTTGCTAAGATTACCTCTCACTCTGCAAGTGGAATTTTCCACTTCATATAAATACTATTTTTGTCAAAGCGATTTGTACAGAGTCATGATACCACTGCACATGAAGTGGAAACTTCCACAGCTGTAATGGAACTGGGAGCTCTTGTTCATGAAAAACTTTTATTTTCAAATTAAGGACAAACGTGTGTCATAGTCAAAAGCAGCATTGCTTATCTTTGCAGTAAATACAAGATTTACAAATTTTATTCCTAAAAATCAGTTGTATCTCATTTTAAATGCTAATGTTGCATAATGCATTCCTAGCAAAGTTCCTGATAAAACACCCTGAGCACAGCTGCTAGCTGCCATGTCCCTTACATCTACCATAACAATCAGCTTGCATGCAAAGCACTGTGAGCTGAATCAGCAAAAAGCAGAAGGAGCTTTCATTTAGGGACATGAGGATTTGTACAAGTGGCAACAAAGGAAGGTATCTATCCAATAACTTATATTCACTCTTCTAGAGTGATAGCAACTTTCAGCTACTATTCCTACATGTAGCAAAGCATTTTGATTAAAATCTGATCATTGAATCATAGAATCTCAAGTCATCCAATCCATCTACATGAAATAAAACAAGAATCTACAATGTCAAACACCACATTATTTGAAAATCACCTTACTATAAATAGCACTCAGAACAGTGGGAAAAGAAGCACAGGTAAGTGAAAAGCTGGCAGAGAAGAGAAGAAAAAAAAAAGACTAGCTCCATGGAATTTTGTGTATTTTCCATACACGTATCTCTCAAAAAAAATCATATCTTTTAGCAGAGCTATTGATGAGAAGATATGAAAATCCTTAGTACATGTCACAGTTAAAGGAATGGTCGGGAAGATTGATATTTGCGGAGCAGATAGAAAATAATGATAAGTGCCAAGATCTTGCTCATAGTCTGGAACTTTAATTACTTGAAAGAAAATATAGAGGAAAATAATTAGAAAGATCATGGCTGTTAATGATGCAGAATAATTGATGGAATTATAGCAACTGCTTAGGCATTTCAAGGATCATTCTTCAATAGCAAGAAAGCACTGTTCTGTCTAATAAAGGTAAGAACAATATAGACACATCAACCACTTTTCCTTGAAGGTCTGGAATCCCACTGCTCCATGTTTTGCTTAAGCTGGAAAAGCCACAGTTACAAAAGTATAAATATGTATTTGGCTTGCAAAGAAAATTGTCACTGGTGATAAATCATAGCAAAAAAAAATTATATGCAACTTTCAGTTTTCAGAAGCATTTATAGGGCTGGAATTTAGTACAATAATAGCTTTGCTTGTAGATTGAACAACTGACAGAATTGGTGAGGTTTAACACATACAATACGTCAAAGGGAACTGCTCCCCAAAGGAGTCAAGCAAAGGGAAGAGGACTAAAATGGGATATAAAATTTCACTGATAGCAGAGCCAGCAGATTTGACTTCACAGAATCCCTCAGAGCCTGAGTGGATACTGACTTAAGCAGGCGCTGCTCAGTTGGAGGCCAGGCTGGAGTTACCTGGTGGCCTTCAGTTCCTATGACAGACACATTTGGCACTTTTACATACATACCTGTCCTTCTCAGGAGAGCAAACAGGTACAGAAAAACCTCCAGCACCTGCAATACGAGCGCTTTGCTGAAAGGAGCCTGTCAGTCTCAGGAGCTACGGTTGCCCTGTCCCTCATTAAAAAAAAGTTCATTTCATTAAGTGCCCTGGCAACTACCTATGCTCTGGCAAAGACCAGTTCAAACAAGGGGGAGCCCCAGATTCAATAAATGAGGAGAGACTTTCACAAAATACAGAGCACTAACACAATACTTTAACTGGAGAAAATGGCACTCAAATTCAGCTAATCTAAGATTGCAAAAGGTGTCTTGGTACACACTGCACTGAAAACATGGATACATACATATTAAGAGGCAGAATTCCCACAGTACATCCAACACCAGTAGTTCGTATAGATTTGTCAAATATCAGACCAAAATTACTCAAAATAATAGTTTTATTTTCATTAACTTAACACATCTGTCACTACTTTTTCTTAAGAATGGATTTCCTTATTTAGCATGCCTCTATATAAAAACTACTATTAATTCCCATTCTCCTGCTTTAACATCAATCATCCTTTTACAATTTTTTTCTCTCATAGCTGGTTTCCAGCACTAGTCTCAGCAGTGTTCAGTCTGACTTTGTCATGGCTTTTCCCCCCGGATTTTTTTTCAATTTTACATGAGAGTAGAATTTCCAAATCCCTGACAGCATGAGATTAAGATCAAAAACTGATTATAATCCCACCTCAACCCCTTTTTATTTTTAAGAAAAGCATTGCCTTTTCTTTTTTAACATACTTCCCTTTTCAGATCAACACTGAAGTTAGATGAGAACTTCAACTTCTATCACCTTTAGGAACTGACTCCACTTTTCTAAAGCAGCTCTTGCGCTCTGTTCCATCAAGAAACTGAGAAGAAAGTTTGAGCTGCTCTCCAGGTGGCATATATTGTACATACAAGGAGCTCTTCACTTTTCATGCAATTCATTCCTTTAGAGAAGGTAAACCACGGTTTTGAATTTTAAAGCAGGACCTCATATATAATTTATAAAAACTGCCAATTGCATCAACCTTACTTTTTCTGGTGTATTTTCTGCTTTAAAGTGTCCCATGCTGTTATACTTCAGCCAAACATGCAGTATCAATTACTGGCTGTAAGTGACCCTCCACTGGCATCCATTTTGTTGCTATCAACAATCCCCTAAACGTTACAGATTTTTGGCTGACAACATCATCTACTGCTTTGTTGTTACTGCTTAAAGTTGCCATAGAGACAAAAGAACAGCTGAATACCAATCTTAATGCTCAAGAAATGGTTATTCTTTAGTAATAGGATGCTACTTGCCACTATGGAGTCTCAGGTTCTAACGGAATTTATTTTCAATAGTGAGTTTTGAGTCAGAGCCTTGCTCAAAAAAAAAAAAAAAAAGGCAAAGACAAAAGAGCCTTGTGTTTCCTCCTGGCCACTGTAGTTCTGCTGCTACTGAAGAGGCAAAGGAGACTGTCTCCCTGCTGTGGCACAAGATAAACACAGCAGATGTTGACTCCAGCCCCATACCCTGAAGGATAAAACAGTCACTGCAGAAAGACCCTTACCTTATTCTCTCTTCTTACATATATATTTTCTCTCCTTATGGCTCAATATGGGAGGCAAAAAAGAAGCTTCATGCTTCATCTTCCTCACCAAGTAAAGTGCTTCACCACCTCATGCAAAGTGTGCTGCTTCATCCCCAGAAACACAACACAACCTAGGAAAAAATCAGGGATTCCCTCCTAGAATTTTTTCATCTAGCCATACAGATATGCTTTCTCTCCAGTACAACCCTTCCTATACAGACTGTGTGCAGAATCTCAGACTAACAGCTGAATCCCACTGCTCTCTGCCCATAATCCATTAACTCATATTACAGTATAACTTGCAACTGATGGGAATTGAGGGCACTCAGCTCTGGGATACTTGGCATCTTTCAGATTCCAGTCCTAGGTTTTGAAATCCTTCCATCTCCCCACAGCTCCTGCTCCTGAGTGGACAGAACGCATGGGATCAAAGTACTACCTTTTCTATCTTCAATCCTGTTGTTGAGGAGTCAGAGAATTTCTGAAGATAATTATAAATAACAGATTATCCCTGGTTTGGTACAAACAAAAAGCAATAAATCAGAACCTTGTCCTCCAAAGCCATTCCAAGACAGAGCAAGCAGCTGTCAGGAACAGCTGAAAGAATATTTTCCTGTCCAAGAGCCTTCACCTCACCCTCAACTTGACACTGCTGCCCTCCTCCCAACACCTTAGTGTCAGCATGAACACAAAACCTACTCCCAGGGGTTGCTGCCTGATCCTCTCCCAGAAGCAGGAGCAGCTTTAGCCCCTCAATTTCCTGCCCCATGAGCAGACCCTGATGTGTCTGTTCCTGCAAGGTGCAGGATAATAGTCAGGAGGAATATTCTAGCAAGATAACAAGTAGTAGGGGATAATGCAGAAGAGAAGGAAGAAAACTGAGATACAAGTGATTCTTCCTCCTCCTCACCAGGCCTCCCTGCTGAAAGATTCCTGCACGCCCTTTCCCAGTCACTGAGTTTTCTTGTCTCCCTGTCTCTGTTCCCCACAGCCCTGACATCCCACTTGAGGCTCCTTTCACCTCTACCGTGGCCTCTTGTGAACCCTCAGCTTTCAACAACCTGGCCTCTGTGCCAAAATACATTTTGTTGACACTTCAGAAAGAACACTTCACACTGGCAATCATGAGCTTTTGCTCACATTGGACAAAATGCACTTTTACTGAGAAGCCTTGAATTGACTTTGGAGCTCACACAGGAGCAAAAATATTAAATGTTAATATATGAAAGGGCAGGCAGGATGTAACAGTGGAGGTCTGTTCCTCCAGCTTGGGAGTTTCCAGCTGAGTGAGAACATTCTAATGATAAACTGAAGTTAAACACGCAGATTGATTCTAGTTTTACAAATTCTTTGATCTACACCAGAGGCGATTAATGTGGAAATAAAACCCTTATAAAATCACTATTTTTGTTCTTTTGAACAAGAAATTTTCTATCAGTTGAGGGAGAAGAAGATACAATTCAGCATCTCAGACATCACTCATCTAGGGGCTAAGGGGCATGATGTAAACAATCACAACAAACAAAAGGAGTAGGAATATAAAAGCAACTTCATCAAAGAGAGGGCAAGACCATATTTTAAATAAGCTCCTTGCCCACTCAGGAGTTATGTTAATCCAGCCTCAGCAGGTCCTGCTCTAGGCTTGCTCAATCACACAGATTGCACATCTTAGGCAAATCACCTGGGCAGATGCCCAGCAAGAGGAGAGCTCATTTCAAAAAGAGAAAGTGCTCTCCTCTGATGGAGGAGAGAGGCAGCAGCCCCTGTGACAGGGATGCCCAACAACAGCACACACTGGAAGAGCATCCACCAGGGGCAGCAGGAGGCTGAGACCTGGGCACCATCCCACCCACACTGCAGCAACTGCTGAATTCTGAGTCTGAGCCAACTCACAGCCCCAGCTACAGACAGAAAAATGCAGTCTGGCACACCACTGCCGACAGATTGCCAAGTCCAATTCTACACCTCTCTGAAAGGGAGAGCTGAGGGGAAAAGACAGATCTTAATAATAATCATAGAATTAACTAGGTTGGAAAAGACCTTTGATATCATTAAGTCCAACCTGTGACCAAACACCACCTTGTCAACTAAACCATGATACTAAGTGCCACAGGCCATCTTTTCATAAACACTTCCAGGGAAGGTGACTCCACCACCTCCTATGATGATGAAAATAATAATAATAATAAACAATGACATTTCTGATCCTTGTGCCCCCACAGTCAAGACTGAATGGAAGAGAAAGCAGTCCACACACCATGAAATGAGGTAAAACTCAAAGGGAAAAGTAAACAAGTTGAGTGGCAGCCTCAGACTCAGTCCCAATGATACTTTTATCAAACATGTTTGGAATTGCTCTCACCTTGGGAGCAAAAGAATCCTCCCTGAAACATAATTTAAAGAAACGTGTGATGGGACAGGAAATAAAAGGTTTCAGTTTAAAGGGCTAAATGGAAAGACTATTTTATAGGGGAAAGACTTTTGGAAAGACTTTTGAAAAAAATTCCAAATGGAACTCAAAAAGAAAAAAAGCAAGACACTGATAAACATCAAGGACAAGTTGTATTTGAAGACTAACATACATTCATAACATACAAGATATAATGAAAGGTGTGTATTTAAAACACCCTTTAAATAGATACTTCAAAAAAGTATCTATTCACACAAAATTGTTGTGAGGTGCACTGCACTAGCACCTATGTGAAGCATAGCTTAATTTATTTAAGGAAACCTGAGGAAAAAAACAGACATGTAACTTCTTCAGACAAAGTATGACTCTTTCCTCCACATGACTGAAATTATTACAAACTCTTGACTTGCAGTGCTAGCAGTTTGCCTAGTATATCAGCTACTATATATTTCTATTTTTAAATACCATAAATAAAGAACAGTATCTGGATAAACCAGGGGTGAAGGAGTAGGGCTCTCAGACTACATAAGTGCAGAGAGAGAACTGCATTTAAGACAAACAGTAAACAGAGGTCAAATACATTAAGTTTTATCAAATCAAATCACAAAAACAAATAACAATGCAGAAACTGGCAAGTACACCCACATATCATCCAGCAACTCCTAGCAATAACCACTAAAAGCAGAGATTTCACTGCTGCCTTGCTGTATTATAATACTTATATACTTATATACTAATACTTATACTTGCTGTATTAGCTAACAAGGTCCTTGCTGCACTAGTCTGTGAAAAGGTGACTGCCTTGGGGTGAAGGCACACATGTGGGAAGCCTTTCCCTCAGGAAATCTGGCAGAGAGAAGCTGCAGTGCTGCCCTGGAGCAAGGGGGCTGGGCAGAGCATGGGAGAGCTGCCACAGCCACCATGCCATGGCCTTGCAACAGCTCAAATTAAGAAACCTTGCTGCCCTTCTACGAAGTCCATCTTTTTGATCCTTTTGGTGTGAACAATCATTCCAAATGCAATTTAATTGGAGTCTGTATATTTTCTCAGAGGTCAGTAGCAGATACATCATTATTTATGTTGATATTTCCTTAGGGAATTAATCCTTAGGGTACCATGGTTTTAAAATTCTGATGAAAGGCCTTAAAATTCTCCCTGGATTTGTATTCATAATTGACACTATTACATAACTTTTAAGTACTGAATGACTCACAATTGGATACAAAATACTGACTTTGTCGACACTTTGTTAGGCTTCTTAATATTTCTTACACTTTCTTTGCTCTAAGGGTCTAGGATTTCAATCCCTGATGTTTGGATTTACAAGAAGCAATTCCTCTCTTTCAAGTAGAAGCATTTCCTTTGTTTAATTTTAAAAAGCAAAGACAGAGCAGAGATCCTCATTTTTGTTAGTCTTGCATAACTACATCTCAAAGTACTTCTCAGGCAGCTGTAACAGAAAGATTTCCCAAATCTTACAACTCCAACTAGGAGCAAGATAAATCCATAGGTTTGCAGACTCAAAATGTTAAATGTATCTAGATGAATCTTTCCTATTTAGACCAAGTATTACAAAGTTTGAACGTGTGTTCTGTGGTTAGTTTTTCTGTAATCAGCTCACCCTCCCAGTTCACAAAAGCTGCTCATTCCTGTTAACTCAAAATGCTACTCAGATCCTGGTAATGTACGTTTGGAACATTAACACTATCACTAGCTCTTAAGTATCACATCACAGTATAGCAAGTCTTTAATTTAATTAGAATCCTGTAGAAAGAAAGTTATTTACTTGTTTTTTTTTGCTTGTTCGTTCCACTATTATTAAGCTGTAATAGGATCCCATCCCTTTCATTATTTGATACTATTTCTTAACGGCCAAAATTGAACAGGGACTCAGAAAGTAAAATGATAGTGCTCTTAATGTCCCACAAGCAGACTGCTAAAACAGTAAAGTGATACCATTTACAGCTGCTGGAACTAAGCATTTGGCTTAAAGACCTCTCATGTAATGAAACGTGTTTAAAAGCACCACATATGCACAGAGAATGCCACTAAAAGTAGCTCCAAGGCTGCTGCATGCAAAGGAACAGCAGCACCCAAATGGCAGAATACCCAGTGTCACCTTTATGACCCTGGTGACCAGGACACAACCAGTCACTAACTTCACTGCAGGGAAAGCACTGTTCAAAAGGTATCTGTGAGTTGACTTGAAATCAACGATTTTTAAATAAATATTTTAATGAGGTTATTAAGACTGTTCAGTTCAACCAGACAACACCATTCCTACCTCTAATACCAGGATTAATTTAAAAGGAAATTACCATCTGAACCCCTCGCTGCACCACAAATGTCTGGAGGCATAAACACTGTAAGCAAAGACTGTCCCTTAGTTTGATACACCATGGTTATTATTAGGAATGACGAGATGGAAGAAATGAATGGTATTTTAAAAGCTTAGTATTGGGAAAACCAATATCCAAAGCAATCTGTTCAATAAAGCAAAAGGAAAGTGACCCATGGGAATGGCAGGAAAACCGAATAGCTTAGAACTTTTAAGGGTAGATCAGAAAGTAATGAAATTAGTGAGTGGAGCCTATTTTCATGTGTTTCAATATCAGTTTCACTTGTATTTCAATTGTATTTTTAATATTAAAAGTTATAAAATGTATTTTAAATGTGATAATTACCATAATTTTAAAATTTAAAGAGCACAGAGCCACAGAGTAATTATGTAGTCTCTAACGCTGCTCATCTTGAAGTATATCCCTTACTATTGAGTATGCTCAGTGAAAAACTGACTAATTTTGTTCTACAGCTAGAGTTCTACTTAGTTAGAAATGTACATCACTCCCCATGGACTCCTTTGCACTCAAGATGCAAAACTAAAATGAAAATATCCCCCCTCTTATGAACTTACTTATCTTCCATTCAAACTGGACAAAGACCAGAGATTGTGGATGGCTGATCCTATTTCTATTCTCACACATGCTCTTGTCCATTAGATTAATTCCACTAGCCTCAGAGGAATCATATGAGTACAGAACAAACACTGAGCAAGCCAGCCATGACACTTGGAGCAGAAGCAGGAAGCCTGTGAGTGTGACCTGCAGCACATGAAGCAGCTGATGGGCAGCGGAGATGGCGATCAGCCTTTGGTTTTAAAGCATGTCAGAAACACAACATACTGCTTCAGAGACCAGCTCCCCATCCCACTGCAGCAGGCAGCAAATCTTCCAACAAAACCAGCATTACAAGATAAACATTTAAAGGACAACAGTCACAGGGAGCCGTCTAAAACCTGATCATTCAGATTTATAGCTCAACAGATACCATAAGCTATAAAAAGAATGGGGAAGAGAGATGGACACCCTACTCCCTCATCTCCCAGTATTCCCTACATCTTCTACTGGCTGAACAGCTACTCTCTCATTGCCACAAAAATCACACAAGCATATAATTACTTTTTAAGTTAAACCATATGACTGAGTCTATCCTTATTCCTCAATCTTTTCAAAAGCTTTAAACACTGTGAATGACTCTCATTTCACGTGCTTTCTTGTTCTGCTGTGCTACTGTCTGTCATTTCAGGAAGCTGATCCTAAGTTTTCAAAGACCATTTCAGAACTACTCTTCAGACCTGTTATTGACATTTCTACCTCTTTCAGTTGTGCCACCACAACACAGTGACAGACTTTAATATATGGTATCTCAAGTCACTAAAAGCAGTTGGTAATGTAAAAGAATTGGTTCTTTTTTGCACTGGAAATAAAACCCATTAATCAGCCTAATAGCAGGCCTGGAAGTATTGACAAACTCTATTAAGAATTAGCCACCGTTTCAGAATTCTTCTAATTTGGTATGTACCCTGAAGTAAACCTAAAACTTCCTGAAGTAAAAAGAAACCCAAAAAACCCCAAAACAACAAACCCTCCTAAAAAAAGCCAAGCAATGTTGAAAAAAGTGTATATTTTCACATCCCTTTTTAAAAGTAATCACTGGATGTTGCTATATAAATATATAGCACTTTTTAAAGGAGAAGCTGATCTGTGGCTGTGACAGCCACTTGCTGTAACTACTGCATTCTGCCCTTTAGTTTCATGAAGGCCTCCTAATACATGGCAGCAAGAACTACTTTCCCCATAACCCTGTAGGGCTCTATTCCTAAGTAATCTTAAGCAACATAAAAGTAATTTATGTCTCCAGAGCCTGCAATACTTATAATCCTATTTTTAAATGTATATATTGTATACAAGGATATATTAAAATTCAGTATTTAAAACAATGAACAAAGAGTACTTTAAATTGAACACAACTATATGACAAGTTTAGCATTTTGGGGGGACAGTGTTTTGTTTCAGGGTTTTACTAATATCAGCCTTTTCTCAATCAATCAAAATAGGCTATTCTAGAGGCTTAGCACACCATTCCAAGCTGTTTAGCAGTGTGGTGGGTTTGTGCAATCTGGTGAAAGGTATGAATCAGTGCCTCATTGAACAAGAAATACAGGTAACTAGGAGCAAGATATAGGAAGACAAACTTGGGCATTCTTTTGCATTGGACAAATGCCTTGACATTTAATAGTGTGTGTACTGTTGTACAGTGAAAAAGGGGAAGAGTTCAAAAAGCAATTTCCTTTCCTCTATTCTGAAAGCTCTGTCTTTCCTCAGGTTCCCCATAAGAATCTAGAAAGAACAATCTGATTCTGTACTTATCAACTCCATTTTAGCACAAATCACAGCATCACCAAGGGCATACATTTTAGTTACTGTGTAAATACCTGCTAGAAGCAGAGGAAAAAAATTAAAAATCATTTCAGGAGTAGTAGCTTAGCTACACATGAAACTCTCTCTTTTTACACAATTACCACACAAGCACAGCCATACAAGGAGGGTGCTAAAAAAGAAAGCAATGCAAATGAAGTTCTGCATGGACATGAAGATCCAGGATGGCCAGCAGGTGGGTTTTGGAAATAACATACAGGAAGTACTCTGTGTTAATCATGGTGAGATCTGGTGAGAAGTTTCATCACTTGTGGATAACTGTGCTTTTCAATGTCATACCAGTCTCTACCTCTTCAAATGCAGGAACCTGCTTTAACAGGGAACACTGGACATTGGTTTGGATTTATGCCTGAAGGGTGTATATGAAAGTACTTTGGGGTACACTATCCTTTGAAACAGGGAAGACTGAGGTACATTTCTCTTTGGAAATTACCTAATAAAACAGATTTCAACCACAAAGACTAAAAAATCAAATTTGGTTTAATAGTATTAGCTGAACTTCACTATCTGGCTTCTATTACTACAACAGGCAACACATTTAACTACGACGTTTGCACGTTACTTTTTTATTGCAAGACCACGTTTCTCAGTGACTTATGTCAGTCTATTAGTTGACGTTTTCCTTGCCTAGTTTAAATTTCTGTTATTGCTTTAAATTTCAAGTCACTTGTGAGAACAGCTATTATAAGTAACTTGAGTGCATACAAGCTTGAACAAATTAAAACTGATAGATATTACCCAATTAAGATTATCTGATGCTGTCCACTGCAATGGATTCTTAAAATTTTGAGGGAATTTGTCACGTATTCACTGACTGTTGGTACATGAAAGCCTGTCCACCTAATGGTTTATTGATGTACCTTCTGAAGTGTCAAAAATCATCTTTCCCTATCCTTACCTTTGCCTCTGAGAGATTTCAGCAACCTCCCAGAAACTCTGACCAGCCTCTGAAAGGAGCATGTGACTTCTAAAGCTGATGCCATAGCCAAAACCTCCTGATACCTGGTCCCTACGACCACTGCAGCAGTGGAAAACACCATCAGAATAAGAGAGCAAATTGTCCACTCTCAAACCCAAAAATTTAGCTCAGCCCCAATAACCCAGTTGCCTCCTCTCATTCCAACAGACAGTTTTTTCCCAGGGGTTTGAGGACAGGCAGGTTTTTCTGTAAACCATTCTCTGTAGGTAGCACATGTGACTGGCAATTGTTCCTACCCACTGAACTTAGGGAAAAACAATATTTTTCTGAGTTCTTGCAGGCAGGATAATGAAAACGAGATACAAAGACACATTTAGCTTCCTCTTACAGGTTCCTGGATTCAGCAACTTTTTGCTTGAATTGAAAACTGCCAGCTTTTATTGTGGGATAATAACATTAGGCTTGTAGGTCAGAGAATAACAAGAAAAAAAAGTAAACTGTCCCCTGTCCTTTCTTGTCCCTTTCTGGTTTGCACTGAGGTCAGTGCATTCTTGCACTTTTACCTTCCCACCCACAGTGAGGACAAAAGTCTCCCTAAAGGCACACAGGACAAACAAATAAACATGACGGCAAAGAATTAGAGGAATATATAAGTTAATCATATATAAACAAACTCCTTTTTTTTTTTTTCTGCACAGCAAGCTGTATCAGGATCAGGTTTTTCTTTAACTAATCTTCATTAGAGTCTCACCAAAACACTACCGATGGACCTGATCAAAATCCCAGAAATTAAAGCAGGAGAAAACTGTTCCAAATATAACATACTAAAAACCAATCCCTTGTTTTAATTGCACAACTCCAAACCATGGCCAACAAGGTTCTGCAGAATTCAAGCCAAACCCACCCCCAACTAAACAGGTCTAGCTAAAAGTAAGTTGTTGTTGAGATAGATCCTACCTTCTTTTACCAGTTAAACCAACATTTGTAGGAGAGAGTGCTGCTTGTCTCTGTGTTCTTTACTCTATTGATTGTTGTGTAAATATTAGGCTTCCTGCTTGTGGAGAAACTACTGCAAAGTTTCTTTCAGTTCTGTTTGCACATTTCAAACTTGTGCGTGTTTTAGAACAAGGAAGTTTATGTAATGTTCCTGAGAAAGTGCAGTACATCATGGCTCATTTTAATTCAGGTATGAATACATGACACAGATGAATTCACAAAACACTCCTTTCATCTGAAATTTGAGTACTAACCCTTTTTCCCCTGAAGGTGTAAGCAGTTTTAAGTGATGAAATGATTAGATTTTTCTGCTTCTTTACAGCAGTACTAGATTGAAACACTTTGGATGAATCTTTCCTGAATTTATTCAAATATGAATACACCATCAACCATAAAAATATTTGAATAAGTCATCCAAAAGATGTCAATGCTCTCTACAGCCATAGAATATGATTTTAAACTTTGCTCAAAGCATTTCAGTATTACAGCACATAAAAGCATCTTCTCCCCAAAGGCCAAATTTTCAAGTACTGAACAAACCCAAATAGTCCTCTGCAAAAATCAAGAAATCTGTACCTGCATCTGGGATATTCATGTATCTAAACACAAATCTTTGACACAAATTTTATTTGCACACTGTTCACTACCAGTGCTGCATTACCAAAATTCTTGCTTACCTATATGGCTGGTTTCATCTTTCCTTTTTAAATTACTGTCTTTAGAAGATATCATTGGGAAAGTGATAGCAGACTAGTTCGGTAAGTATGGATTATCCTTCTTTACTCAGACACCTCCCACAAGTTCAGAGTCCTGTTCAAACCCCCTTTTCCGGGACCCTTCCTGACCCCCACTGCTGTCTCTTGTCCCTGTGACTCAGTTCTGCCCCCTGCTTCCTTGAAAGCAGGGTCAAGACAGTCACTGGTACCAGTATGGGTCAGATATCTTCCCCCATCTGCCAGCACTTGTATTGCGCAGCTCTTGCCAAAATTAGTATTTTATTTGGTGCACAAGTTTTCAAGTTTTATTGGGTTTCCCTTCTAAACAGATTCTTTCTCTCAGTGTAAGAGAGCTGCGTGTTCTGCATAGAGCAGTTGTGATGGGTTGAAACTGGCACTTTTTTGGTTAATTGAGTTTAGCTTGTTTGGGGGTTTGTTGTTCATTGGGGTTTTCTTTTTGTTTTGTTTGTTTGTTTTTGTTGGATTTTTTTTTCTACTTTCTGAATAGACAGAATTTTCTCCTTTGCTTTAATCCCAGTCCAACTGTCTCCAAAGGCTTGACACCGTTTTTTTAGACCCTCACTTTTCTCTCTCAGCTGGCAAACCATTTTTGGGCCTGCCACCTGGTAGCCAAAGCTGCAGACAGATGATGCCTGGCCAGCATGGACTGTCCACTGCCTATGCTTTGCCTCCCAGGAGACAGGAACAACCCAAGATTTTTGGGCTGTCTGCACTGCCCTGCAGAGTGGCCCATTCTGTGGGCTCTCAGATAAGCCATCTGGGAAGCCAAAGATAAACGTGAATCTAGACATTACCATGATGATGGTAGCACAGGGAAACTGTCTGGTGATATTTGACAGAGCATCTTGAGGCTGAGTTGGACGTGGATTGCTCCACTTTCAGACAGAATTAACACATGTCTAAATAGAGATTGCTGAAATCAAGGAAATTAACAACAGGAACAACCAAATCACCAGATTTCTCTCAGGCTTCTCTGTTAAATCTGCTGCAACATGTATTTCTGTGCAACACAGCAAATTACTGTTGTGACTGTATCTGAACATACAAAATGACAGAGAAGCAAAGACCTAGAAAAACCAGAAAGTGATTCCCTACAATAAAGAATACAGGACCCAAGGTATAAAATTATGATCATCAAACACAACATAGAAACAATGTCACAGACACATAGAGACACACGGAGAGAAAAAGGACAAGGGATAAATGCTTATGAAGTAGCTGTATTAACAGTCCTGAAGCACATACAAACATACAACCTAATTTGCTGAAATCTCATCAACTCAACCGGACTAAGCTAAATTCTGCACTAATCTTAAATTCTGCCTCACAAAAGCACCTCTCCAGGCTGTTTTCTTGCCTTTAGAAAGTTGGATAAGGTGACAGTAACAAAAAATTATGGTCAATCACGCATCAATTTAGGTAAAAAAAGACAAATATTACGTAGTAGTTTTAAAAGCAATGGAATCCTGTAAGATGTAATTTTGTAATTTACTACATACCAAGGATGATCATGCTTACACAGAACAAAAAGTAATTTAAACATTCAAATCACTGAAAATGAGCATTCTATTACTATTTATTTCAACAGCTAAAAAACCTACCAATGACATTCCTCCAGTCAAGACTGCCTTGTATGAAAAAAAAAATTAAAGGTGTTTTCTACAAGCTAATCATCTAACTATAAACAGGACTTTGAGGATAGAAGAGAGCATTTATGTTTTTGACCCAACAAGGCATTCTAAGAGGAACTTTTTGAATGCATCATGCACATTTTAACTCTACAGTTAAGCAATGCTGTATAATCTGCAACACATTAACAATTCAGAAACTTAATAATTTCAAGTTGTTCTTTAAAATACACATGAAGGCATTTCCCGTTTCAAATGCTACTATTTGTGCTTATTTAAACCATTATATACATAATATTAGTCAACAGAGTTTAGCAGCATAATGATAAAAGAGAATTAAAGATATGCAATAATTAAGCATTAATTTTTTTACAGCGAACCATCAGTGGGCTCACAAATAAGAAACATTTATTTTCATATTTAAGCAATACATTCTTCCAATGGTCTTACTAATAAAAATTTTCATTTAGAGCCTTCCTTCAGAAAATGTCACGATTACCATCTTAACGGGGGGGAAAAAAACTTCAAATGCTGATTTTGGCATTTGTATTTCTTTGACGCAGTTTACCCAAAGATAAAAAGTATCTGAAAAAATAGATCACAGTCACCCTCAGTGCTAAGATTTCCAAATTTGACTACTCTGTTCCTAAACTGCAGCAAATGAGTACAGCTTTCACTAATGGATTGCTATTAAAAATAAATCAGCTAAACATTTCTCCTTCCATACAGCTGGAGCAAGCATACAGCGCTCTATTATGCAGCTGCTTGAAAGACAGATTTCAGCCTCCACATGGAATTACTTACCCAGAAGCATGTTTCTCTTCTACAGTTAGTTCAGCAGAATAGAAAGTTCTGCACAATAGATGTAGCAAAAGAAATGTTCTCACAAGTTCCTTTTTGACTTGGTGCAAGCTTTGAGTAGGGTTTGAACTTGTGCTGCTGAAGAAATATTGCTTGCTCCACAAAGCTGCTGGGACACTTTACCTCACTCCCATTGGTGAATGATACCTCTTCAGGCTATGCACAAGTGATGCAGACAGGCAGCAGCTGGTGCCACCTTAATTCAAGGTAACAAAATCATAAAAAAAAGAGAAAGCAGTCACTTCTGTAAAGTTTTTTAAGTTAATATATTTTAGTATATCTGTCCTGCAATTGGTTTTAAACTAGTTGCCTATCTTTCAGCAAGAGAAAAACTCCTTACAGAACAAATACAGTTTGTCAAGGAAAATCTCTACACAGTGGGCAAGTTTTGCAAAAGTAAATGTTCCATCTTTCCATAATGTTTAATTTCATTACAGCTGAATTTGTCTGCTCTGATACAAAAGACTTCTTTTAAAGAAATACAAACAGGGAGCTGGTTTGGGACTTTTTATTTAGCTCAAAAGTCACCTAAAGACCAAATGGGACACGCAATAAAAACATTCAGAATGCTGCTGCTACTGTGGCAAGTACCTACTTTCCAGTAAAACTGACCACAGACTATTTGCCTAAAATTAAAATTAACTTTTGCTATGAAGAGAAAAAATACCCCTTGTCCTATCCCTCTTCATATTATAGAGGCAAAAGGCAAACAATCTCAAATCTGGGACTCAAATCATGAACTTCAAACAAAGAGGAACCTCTCTAATCTGCAGCCCCTCACTTTGGGATGTGCTGTGTCAGCACACCTCAGCTGGAGTCTGCACAGAACTTCCAACTCCCGCAAAAGAATTTTTTTCAAGCACATCCTAGTAAGAATACTTGACAGAAGGAGTATTATTAAAAATAGTAAAAAAATAAAAATTAAAAAGAGGGAGAGAGAGAGAAGACATCCAATATCATTAGGAACAGATTTTTACCTGATGCAGTTTGTTGTTGTGCCAAATAATTCCTCACAGAGAACTAAAGATTGCAGAAGAAATCTTGTATGCAATCCTTCCACTTCAATGCTTTGTGTTAAATATATAAAGATTTACTTAATCTTCTCATTTGTTTTTTACAAAAGTGAAGGAATGAGAAGAGAGGTAAAAGATGACTTTAAAAAATAAACTTCTTGGAAGAAATTTCCACGCCTCTAGAAATACTGGGCAGAATCTCTATGACAAGATGAAATTTGTGCCCAGTCCTGAATAAAGTATATTGTTCCAATGACAACACTCTTCTCTAGTATGTGACTGTTGGTTACTCAAAACAGCACATATGAAAATTTAGCTTAATCTTATTTTATTCTGCAACCTCCTACTCCTCGCTTCCACTAAAGGGGGATTACTTTGATAATTACCTGATTACATGAGTTGGCAGCAATTACATAATTTTGTTACATGTCCTGAAATATTTGGTACTCTTTTTAAAAAAGTCCCCTTCTGAAAAAAAAAAAAAAAAAAAAAAAGGGTTATGGGCATTGCTAACAGTGGAAAAAATGAATCAGCTTTGACATAAAAAGGAAAATAAAAATCAAACCAAATTAAAAATAAGCCTCTCTGATTTTAAGCAAATCTTGGAAGATGTGACTCATTCTCATTGCCCACTTGGGATTGGCAAGATCAAACTTCTGTGAAATTTTATGTGGGTTTTATATAGACACTGGTGACTTCACAAGATGACCAGTATTCTCAATAAATACTCAGTTTTAGCCATTTATCTAGTTTAACATGCCATAGCTCCTCTCTATTTTCCTCCTAACAGCATAGAACACCCTGTCTTACAGAAGGCCAGACCTTGGTTTCAGAGGAAGGTCTTAGGAGACACTAATCTCAGATTTAATGTGTCAGCCTGCCCCCTAGCTCACATCTAAAAAGGGATCTCCAACCACAAACTGCCACAGTTTTAAGTACAGTTCCCTCTTCCCCACCCTTTATACAATGCTAACTCCCATCTACTCCCATTGACTGACAGCCACTGTCCCAAGATTTTGGAGATGTTCTGACTTTTTTTTGTCTGAGAAAGCCTCTGCAGAGACCCACAACAGCACAGAAGACCCCCCCACCCTATGAGCATGATGGACTCTGGGTATTGAGGGCATGGAATGCACTCGTGCAAGCACAGCAGAGGTGCTGTGGGTGAGCAGGAAAGCAGGGTGACAGCAATTCCTTTTGGAACAGCAGTCTGAGGCAGTCATGCAGCTACTGCATTATAGATGCAGATGTCACAAGGGTGAGGATAGGTGGCTAGAAGAGAAAAAGGAGAAAGGGGAATACAGAAGAGAAAGGTGTGGGGGGAAGGTTTAAGGACAGTATAATATGTACAAGAAGAACACAATGAAAGGGCAAATGGTATTATACCAGAAGGAGGGATTAAAAGAAAGCAAAAACATTAAGATGAAAGCAAATCAGGCAAAAAACAACAGTAAATTAAACAAAAAAATGAATGCATTTTTGTTTCCAAAAAGCTATGATGTGCTGACCTTCCAGAACACAGCGGTACAATGTTCACGGCAAGTGTCACACCCACACCACACATCTAAGCAAAGGGAAGAGAGAGAGACCAAAAAAGTATGCACATTAGAACCACAGAGCTACAAGAAAGAAAAGGCCTCTGGAAGAGGTTATCTGAGGGCAAATGCACTCAGGTGTCATTCACAAGCAGCTCCTATAGTCAAAGAAAGAAAAGCTGACACTGAACAGCTCAACTGCCAAGATGCTCAGGTGGTGGCTTTTTTTTTTTAAACCAAAGTTTGTACTTCAAATTCTTCTCCTCTGTATTTTCTCTCTTTTATGCGGAGGCAGGAGAAGTGACATCTTGAGCACTTCCAATAGATTACTTATGATCTCAGTTAAAAAAATTTACTAACAAACAAAAGTCACCCAGAATCCAAAAGCATCCAAAAGCAAAACATATTTTTTTCACTTGGATTCTATGCCCGCCCTGCTTCCACATTGCTTTGATACAGTCAACTCTCCCTAGCAGACTGGAATACAACATGCTTGGATTTTGGCTAATTAGAAACTTGGAAAATTGTACTGTCAGGATGTGACTCAAGAGAAATGGACAGCCTATGTAGATGTGCTATATTTTCAGATTGAGCACTGAGAAAAATAATCTTTCCAAGAAGTCCAAAATGTAGCAGTTTGGACTTCTGTAAAGCTTAGTGCCAAACACCAATAGCATCCTACTGACATCCATCAAAGGCTTCTCTGCATAGCCATGCTTGGATCCTTCAGGTTTTGTCCTTTGCTTTTCATGCACAGGCAACTCGTAAGGCTTGCTGTTCCTGTTCTCAAGGTTTTCTCTTCAGTGCACTGTATACTAGTCATATACAGAATTGCTACAGCAAATTTTCACTAAAGGGCAGTCTAGGAAAAAAATGGGCAATATCGGGTAATAATATAAAAGTTAAGAAAAAGAAAAAACTTAGTTGCTAAGGTTTGACCTTATTGTTATTGTACTACCCGTCATGATTCTTAATTCTCAACTTTGTCCACCAAATGTTTTCAGCAGAAAAATGCTACTGTTATGATCTCAGATAGAAGGAATTTCATTACTATTTCAATATTAATGAATTAATATAAGACTGGAATATCACACTAATGAACTAAAAGCACCCTCCAGAGACATTGACTTAAACCAATGACTAGTATGTAAAAGAAAGGACCTTTATTCAACAAAAAACAACGACCCTCTCCACTTCTTGAAATAAAGGATCAGTAATCCAAATTTTATTAAGCACAGGCAATGCCAAATCACCCATAGCTTCTAAAATTCAAAGCGGGGCTCAAAGCAAAGGCAAAGTGACTCAGTCAGGAGAATACTGATGCCCTGTCAAACATGCTGGGAATCTGCTGGCCATGCTTGAGTAGTATTTTAATATATTGCACTTAATACAATCCCCAAGAATCATCCCAGTTTGAAGGAGGAAAATAGAGGAGAGGTAGAACAACCTGATCCTACTGCACTGGCACATATAACAGGCAAAAGACATGGTCAAGCTCATGTCCAGTGAGTAACAGTTAAATCCCTTTTGCAGTAGATAAATGTCACAAGACATGACAAACTACCAGGGCTTTCCAGATGCATCTCAGAGCAGAAAAGTATTGGATCAAAGGAATTCAATTATTCTCCTCTAAGTCTTTTACCCTCATCAAGTTAATGACAGTGAATTGTGGTACAAACAGACACAGATTGAAAGCAGAGGCAAGCAACTGTATTCTCCCGAACTCTTAAATCTTAGCTTCCACCAAGACATCTGCATATCCAGTCACATATGTATTACAGCTTTTCCTTTTCCTGTCACCCAGCCCTCACTACGTTTGGCTCCAGGGCAATTCAGAAAAGCAGTATTTAACTCTGCCCAGATTATGCATTAGGTAGATGTCTCATGGCAAGCATTTTCTTGAAGTACATATAACAGGACTAATAAAACCTACTGGCCCCTACTGGTATCTTATACTTTTACTTACATGAAGCAAATTCTGTTTGAATATCTACTTCACAGATGCATCAAACTTACACATATATATCCATGAGTGCCTATACACCCATTAAACTTAGCATTATATTGCACGCCAGATGAAATAGTATATATTATATACTGAAAACACTACTCCTGTTCCAGTTTATGGTATTTAGAAAAAGAAAACGACCTACATTGCATCCTCAAAGATGACATTTTAACTTCAACAGCTCCTCCCAGGACACTGGTGAGATGACAAATATATTCCCCATTTTATGAAGCATAGAATTATTTCCATATGTAGCAACCAGATGTCACACTGCTTAACATCTGCACCTTTGTCATGATGGGGAATGGTGCAGCCATAAGAACTTAATGTCAGTTTAATTCTCCCCCTGAGCAGGAATCTTCACAGACAAATTCTTAAATCTTTTTCCAGCCTCAAGGACTGCAACAGGTTCTACAGGTATGCAGCCTTCAAAGTCCTAGCAAATACCCAAGGCGTGACACTCCAGTTATAAATGCACAGTAAAATCTATTTTTGCTCAAGCCATTAATCACCATTGCCCCACCTCACTTGCTACTTTGATCTAAGAATTTGTCATTAAAAGGTCTAGATGACAGCAAATGTTTTAGGATTCATCCCAGTAAGTAGTTACTTCACTGCAGTTGGAAAAGAGAGAATGATGAACTTATTTTCTGCTTTGGATCTTGTACTCCAAAGCACTGGAGAAGAGGATATTTCCCATGCAGTATATGAGACACCTTTAACCCTTCCACTTTATCACAGCCACACAGATTCTGAAAGACTCTTAACTTTCAGCTCTGAAACTCCACATTCAATTTCTGTACAACCTTCATACAAATTTAGAATTGAAAAAACTATATATTTGGAAGTGGCAAAATTTTAACAGTCATATATATCTCTTCTCCAGCATTTACTTCCCAAGTTCATATTTATATATGCATATATATTTGTCATAATGACAGAGCGTTCCTAAATAATGTGAATAGTAGGGAATCACAGAGGATAAGCAGCTTCAAGCTAGCCTAAATAAAAAATCCTTGATTATTTTTAATACGTGTATTACAATAATAGTGAGAGGTGTCAAAATTACATCAAGCTACACAGTACCAACAGCTCTCCATACACAAGTTAAGAAAGAATTCTTGACCTAAATTATAGCTCAAGTAATCAATACCAAAAAGAGATGGTATTGTGACAATACATCAACTTTTATGCAAGGTGAATTAAAGCATCTGTAACTTTCCCAAAGCCAAAAAGAAAGTATCTGATAAGTACTGCTTCATTATGACAAATCTCTTCTACTGAGCGTGTTCTGTTCTGATCATTTTACTTAGTTCAGTCATCTTTACTGGAGCTGAAAAACAGTTATTCCATCACAACAGACAGATCCCAGTGACATTACTCCTGAAGTATATATTTTTCTTTTAGAAAGTGATGATACACCATTAAAAAAACCCTAAACAAAACCCTCAAAGACTCACCAGTCCAATGACATTTGCAAAGCACTTTGTCACTGAGGAAGAGGCAACACTTATATTCCAGAAATTCCCAAATTCTGATGCAAAGAATTGCACACGGTCAGGTTGGGGAAGCTTTTGTCCTTAAGCAAAAGCATAAGCACTTTCAGAAAAAGAGGAAAAGGGAGCAGGGTACACAGATTCAGGTTGCTGAAAGAATTTTCTACAGCTTGGGCAGGGGAGCATATTGTGGAGTATGTTTATACCAGTAAGAACAACTGTCTGATTTCCATGGAAATTATTTGGCTTCACTGTTGTGAATACCTTGAAACACCGTCTTGAACTATCTTGAAATCCACTCCTTTGGCACTGGAAATATGAAAAATCAATAAAGGCCATGGGAGAGGTGCTATAAAAATTTCCATGTGGATAACTTTTTTAAATTGGTATCCTCTGTTGTTAAGGGATAACAGGCATTAGCAAGTCATCAAATGGAAGCAGAGCGTCACAGTCACAAAAATGTTACATTAATGATAAAGAAATGAGGAAGACATTAGCACCAACATGAAAAGGCAAATTCAACACAGCCTTCTGAGACATTATTTAGTTTGAAAATAGATTTGAATCCTGTGAATGACTAAGAGCTCAGGAATTATTAAAAAAAAACACAAACCAACCAAACAAACAAAATCTCCACCCCCTCCAGCAAATCAAACATACGTTTTTTTTGCAAGGACTAGTATCCAAAAAGTTTGAACATCGGCAAAAAGCATCAAGACAGTTTTACTGAGAGAGTGAAGGTATAAGACATAAGCAATGCATCCAGCTATAACATGAGCTGGCAGCTCAAACTGACTCCAAATTACCATCTGAGTTTTTTGTTAGGAAAAGCATAACATCCTGATACAAGAAGAAATAGAAAAAAGAAACTAAACCACAGAAAATAACACCATTCATGACTCATAGGTTCACTAATTAAAGGATCTTATTGGAAGACTTATCCAAAATACTAGTAATCTCTTCCTGTTCAGATTTTAACTTACCACCTCCCTCCTGAATGGACATTCTTGTTTAATGGTAGGTCACAACAGGTGACTCTACAGGTGAAATCACTTCTGATAAATTGCAGGGCTGGAAGCCTGTACAGCCTAGTTCTAAGCCAGGTGTTTCAGCTGGGTGCAGGTATGACTCTCTGAGCGTTTGTGTTCAGCCAGAGTCATAAAACAGGCTGAGGAAAATCTCCTGCTTTCAGGGGCTGAGTTGCTTAATGGGCACAATCCAAGAAACTTCATTTCTACCCATACTCTGTAAATGTGAAGTGAGATGTCTGCTCTGTGGACTGTATATTGGCTCCAATCTTCTCCCACACAGCCTCCTCAAGCTGGGGAGGAATTGCACATTTCACCAACTCCCTCCCCTTCAGTCCTTCCTCTGTTTGTCACTTTCTCTCAGTTTTCCTTTTCTTGGTCTTTCCATCTATCCTTTCTCTACTTAAATTCATACTCCACTGCTCATAACTATGATTATACTGGCCTCTCTTCCTTTGTTTTCTCTTCTTGAATACCAAATCCTTTTCCTTTCTGGTGATGCTTGAGTTAACAGCTGAGTTTTTTCTTTTTTGTGGGGTTTTTTTGTTTTGTTTTGGGGGTTTTTTTCCCCTTTTTCTTTCCTCCCCCCGGGATTGGCACAATACTTCATACTGGAGTCTGGGTTCCAGTATATCTGCAAAACATCAGATCAATGGCACCCACTTCAAAGCCAGCTGGAAAGCAAACACGCTCTTGCATCAGCACAACTACTTTTCAGACCATGGGAAGGGGGAAAGCTGACAGAATGGAACGACCCAGCACAAAAGAAGCCATGCCAGGGCTATTTTGAACATGGAAGATGCATGTGAGACGCTGACCAAGGGCTCTGCACTTCACTGGGAGGATTGTTTCTGTGGTCAGGCAGCTGCATTCATGTTGTAGGACACAGTCTGCTATAGTAAATTTTTTCTGAAGCAGATGGATGTTGTTACTCAACAAAGAGACCAGTCTCTCAGAGCATGGTGACAAGTAGTAGCTCATTTTTATTTCAGCCTTAGGTGTGAAAGTAATTTAAACTGCTTAGCTGACACAAGACATGGGGTTAATTTTTCTTGGCAGACAGCCTTCTTTTTTCAAAAAGTCATCAAATTGTGTACATGGGCTTTGCAGAGATGGCGTGTGTTCAGACACATCAGAATTAGAAATAGATTTACACCTATTAAAATGCAACCCTAAAGGTTTGCAGGTTCACAGATGCACACAGTCATTCAAATATTTCTGAGACTCCATAAATACATATATCTACTATAAACACAAGCATATGCTCCCAAAGCTGTGTATGAACAAGTGCAAGATATACAGAATCTTGGCTGAGTATTTCCAGGCATTGGATAGAAGAAAAACAACGGACCCCAACTCCAGGAACAGCACTGCAGCAGTGCTTCGCTGTCAAACCTCCACCTATACGGTTTCAATGGAAAATTCCATCAGTTTGCTCTGCAGCTTCCAAAGCTAACAGTTCTAAAAACATCACAGAAATTGTGTAGGTTATGTTACTACAGCTCAAAAACCACAGCAACATCTTGGAGCAACTACTTCATCCTGAAACATTAATTCTGAATCCTGTTATATTTTATAAGCATTCTGTATATATTCCGTTATATTTGCATTGTATAGGTGACATCCTCCCCTTCTCAATCTGGATAAAATACTAATCTTGAAATTTTAACCTCAAAGGTTCTTCCTTGATACCTCAGCTGCCTTTCATTAAATGCATTTGGGTATGTATTTCCTTCAGGGCATCTGAGATGTACCCGTTTTATCCCTTTGGGACAACACGCTTGCAGAGGACATCCTTTCTGTAAGGGGGTACTCAGTCAGCTAATCCACGTTCTCCAGAGACATTTAAAGCACTGACAGCATTAAGTAAGGTCATTCCAGGCACCTGTTATGAATTTTGAAGCAACCTAATTTAATTAATTATAGACTGAAGTAATTTGGATTTGCTCAGTCAGATTGGCATGTATTTTCTCTGATTTTCTTGAAATGAGTTTGTTTGGAATTCAACAGACTCATAGCACTGCAGTCTGCCACCTTTTTGGCTAAGTATCAACATACTGCAATGCATGACAGGATGCAGATTTATTCTCATAAAAACATAACTGTGCTTCTAATCATCATACAGAAAATAGATAAGAATCACAGAAAACAGATAAGAATCACATTATTTTTAATACAACGGACATGTATATGTATTTTTAATTTAAAAATAATATTCAAATTAGGTTATTTCAAAATTATTATTAACTAAATAAAAATATCAAAGCGCAAAGCTGTTTGACTAAGCCTTCCCTAATATGATGATTATTCCTGAGGGCTATTTCACTATTATCTGCCATTCAACCCAGTTTCCCAAAGCACTGATCCTCTGAAACTGCACAGAAGCCAAAAGAAACTGCAGATACTGCGTCCTTGGAAAACTAGGCCAGCTGTCTTTCTGCAATTCCTCAGCTTCACCTCAATTTAAGTCTGAGGTAGCCTTAAAAGAAATCACAACCCAAACTCTCTTTAAATGAATGGTAAAGAACCACAGTTGCAACCACGCCTGCTTATACAGTACTCATTTAGGCTGCCCTGACAGGCTGAATTCCCCCCCAAAATACAGGAAAGACCTACCAAGGGGCTTACATGTGCCCAGCTTGTAAATGACACTACAACACAGCTTTTGTTGAGCAAGCCAGTTCACTGGGGAAGCTTTGTGCACTGGCACACAATGAAACATGAAGAACAAACATCCTGGACCACATGTACTAAAACCAGCTGAATGAGATGGACTCTGCAGTACAGCCAGTATCTCCCTTAGCCACAGAACATTTTGGCACCTAACAGCCAAATTTAATGGAAAATTGAGACAATTTACTTTGTCTTTTAAACACCTAAGGACTCTCTCCTTGGAAAAGTCTTCTGGATAAAGGAAGACAAAATGTCTCTACCAATGTATGAAATTATTCCTATGAATCCCTCACTTTGCATATGTATGTCTGGCCTGCTGGGCTCAGCAAAAAAAGTGGTGGACATCACTCAATATTTGCCAGTTTAAAAAAATCGTAATAGTTGTGTTCTTAACTAGAATGTTGCAAGTTTAGAACAGCAGTTTTAATTGAACTGAGCAGAGGGCCACTTTATATAAATGAGTCAGTTTATGAAGTCTGCTCATTTTGACAGCTGTAGAACCATACTAAATACCTAGGAAAGACATCATAATGACTACCAATATATTTAAAATTCCAGTAAGGTCTTTTCTATGTCTCATTTAGAAACAAATGACATATAATAAATTGATATAAATAAATGATTGTCTGGACAGATTAACTGTGTAGCTTGGGTTTGCTGTCTGCTCTACAATATTACTGGTTAAAACAAGTACCTTAACAACTGCCTTCACTTAGTGAAGAAACAACCTCATCTGCTTTCAACGTATCTGCAATTATTTAATCAGGAGATAACCTTACTATTTCTGTATTTTGCACACATTTCTAGGTTTTCATGCCCATTGGTCTACTGAGCATGTCAGGTTATCTCCTTTCATTTCATTGATTTCAGGGGAAAATTTAGCAGACTTGGTAAAAGATGAACAAAAATGGCTGATCTTAGAATAACTTAATTTTTGGTTTCCTCTTCTCAATTTCATATTTTTTTAGATATAAAATAAGATCTTTAAGAATTTTCTTTAAAAAATTTTCTCCTGAGATGAAAACTTGAGAAAGAGTAAAACTGACTGGACTTCTACAAAAAACACCACACATGCAGGTAAATGAGTGTTAAATCATTCAATATATGTTGTACATGAGAAAATACTTTAAAAGGGAGTATAGGTTTCTTATAAAAGATAACTCAGAGAAAGGAAAAGCCTGCATAACTAACTCAATGTCAAATCCTACAAGCCAAGAGCTTACACCCTTCAACACCAGTGTGAAGAATACAGACCACCAAAGCATATTCTGTCTTTAGTGGGTTAACCTGCACAGGGCAGCCATTCTCAAATACATCACAAGAAAGATGTGAGTACCTCCTGAACCTAGAAAAGGACCCTTACAGAAAATTTCTGTCATCTTTGGAAATAAATTGAACCTTCAGCCAAGCAATTCTCTCCCATAACTGTAAATAAACACATAAGACTGACAGCAACAGAACTATGAAATATTAGTAGCTCCACATTAAGAAATCAGCAAAAAGGTAACTCAGTATTTTGTTTTTGGACATCTCTGATGTCAGGCACACAAGTGCTTTTCTGTCTACCCCTCCCAAACAGTTCCCGTTAGTTTGTTTCAGTCAGCATTGCTGGCTGCTGACGAGAAAAACTGACTAATGAGACAAGTGTTCCTTACCAGAGCCAGATTTGGATCAAGACTGAAACTTGAGATGCAATGAAGAGCCAGAGCAGCTTTGCCACAATCCTCCAAATAACCTTCTATTTTCATATATGAAACAGAGTGACATAAAGACCAGCACAGAGACACATCTTGCAACCTCACATCCACTTGTTGAGGAAGACAAATTTCCTGGCTTTTCCTTTACAGAGGAGTGGGTACCACCCATCCATAACAACTCTCATATAAAGAAGAGCACAAATTAGGAACCACATCTGACATTATTGGCTGTGAATCCAAACAGAGACATTGCAAAAGAGCATAACAAACTCTGGTCATTTCAATCACTTTGAAATCTCAGTATGGAAAAAAACCAATATGTTTAATCTTAACTAAGATTATTCTTCAATCCTCAGTCAACAAGAGCTTTATAAAGAGAGATAGAGATGTGATCATCCCAATCTACTCAGTGCTTGTCAGGCTGCACCCACAGTATTGTGTACAGTTCTAGTCCCTACAAACCAAGAAAGATGTGGACAGAGTGGAGAGGTCCAAAGAAGGCCCTTAATGGTGATCAAGGGTCTGGAGAACCTGCCCTGTGAGGAAAGACTGAAGGAGCTGCAATTTTCTCCCTGGAAAAAAGAAGGCTTAAGCGGGAACGTATAATAGAATTTCAGTGCTTAAAGGACAGTCACAAAGAGGATGGAGGCTCTCTCTCCATGAGGATCCACATGGAGAAGACAAGGTGTAAGAAGTACACTGAGAGATACTTCATCTTGACATGAGAAAAAATTACAGTGAGATGAAGAATTCACTGCAACAACCTCCCCAGGAACATGGTGGAATCCTTTTTGCTGGAGGCTTCAAGATGTGGACAAGCTGCTAGATAATCTCATCATGACCCGCTTTCCCAGGAAATCTTGGCCCAGACTGGTCTTTCAAGATCCCTTCCAACCTGGCTTTTCTTTGGTATGATTAATCGCTTTTGCAAGAATATGTTGTTATAAAGTTCATAAGTATGCACATATAAGCTGATGATACCAAAAAGACACTAAAAAAATAAAATCAATGTCATGACAAAAATGTGTCACAAGAATGTTAAATTAACACAATTATATCAGAATTTAGCTCTTGTTCACCTCTTTTCAAAATAGACATGTGAAATTATGATTTCCACAATTCTGCTTGTGCAGTGTTTGTTGCTTAAGCAAGTACCAGATCACAGACACTATACATAGCCCAGTCCACCAAAGATCAAGTTTTATCTAGTAATAGTAATGGATCTATATATACAGTTCTAGAGCATAAAAATACTACTAAGAAATCTCATTAAATCTATACTCATTAAATCAATCTACAAGGAAAAGTGGCCATCTATACTGCTAACAGCCACTCGCCAAAATCCCTGTAGACTATGTGAAATGAGTTCATTCTTTGTAGAGAATTCTGAGAAATGGAAAAGCCATTGTTCTTATTACTAATGATCACAACTCAAAATACTGTGACTAAAAATATTCAAGATAGAAAAATTCCAATAGCAATTCAGTTAATAGGCTTTTAAAATACCTGCATTACTCCATGTACTCTCTGAAGCACTGTGAAAGTGACATAGGAAATCCACTTCTGTATCCAAATAAAATTATTATATAATATCAGGGTTTGGAAAGGTGAGTATAAGAAAGCATTATTTGTAGCAGAATAGACAGTAATAGCCACCTGGGAATGGCCTTATTAACATTTTGCATAGGACTGGTGTCTTGTTGTGACATATATTCCTTAGTTTTACAAACAGAAGCTCAAAACCCAAATCCTTTATTCATCTTGTACTTCTCATTTTTGTGTTGTCTATCCAAAGAAATTTAGCTCACCAAAATAAATCTATAATCAGATTTCAGTGTATTACATTACTCTGATACATGTTCTTTCATCTTCCTTACCTTACTTCATGTGAACTTTATTATTGCAATATTGGCTACTGTTTTACTTAAATCATCTTCTCTCTGTTACATGTTAACACAGAGCAAAAGAATGTCATTTCCTCTCTGTTACATGATAAGATAAAAAGACAGACCATAATAAATTCTCAGCCAAGAGGTCTACACCTGCTTTAAATCTTTTTCTGTGCAGTAGAGATTTAGCAGCACTGGCACTTAAATGAGAAAGAAAAAGGCATTACAAAAAAAAATGTGGCTCAGGAAACGAGAGACCAGCTCATTAATACAAGAATCTGCCTTAAAACATGGACATAGCTTCCTGCTCAGACATCTTCAAACAATAAATCAAGTGGATGTTGCTAAGACTATTTCAAAGATTTCTTCTCAGTAACATATAGAGGTCAAGGGTTCACTTGTCAATATTGTTAAAACAGAGCTTTAATACTGGTCACAGTAGATGGAATTTTATAGGGAAGCCTCTACATATTATAATTAATTTTACTTGACCTGAAATGAAAAAAACCTGTAAAAATGCAAGCCCTATTTCCCCTTTATATCTTCTCTAAATTTGTTGTTATTTTTATTTTTGTTCCTTGCCTGGGCAAAGCAGAGGTCATACTTGAGCACCCTTAACCACCTTGCTGAAGAGAACACTAATGTGCAAGTTACCAAGAGCAGATTTATTTACATAATTTAAATCTGTACCAAATGAAGTAAATTCCACAACCTTAGTTTAATTTTATATAATGATATATTATTATGTTATTTCTTAGGGTTTTTTTCTAAACTTTTTAATAAGAACAAAAATTTTATGCTTTAACAAAATTTCCCTTCATCTTGATTGACTTGAGGATCTTTCCATCAGGAAAGGAAAGAAAAAAAGGAGGTAAATGCTAATTACGGCTCTGGTCCTTTTTGTTAGCTAGAAGTTTGGGAATCATAGCTTAATAAAGTAGCTACAGAATGAAAATCCTGCTCATTTGACATCAAAACTTTCAAAGGTGTAAGGGTAAAATATTTAAGAAAGTTTTCCCACAATAACCACAGGCAAAAACCTTAATTATGCTGAAACTGTGAGATCTATTTTGTCTTATTTTTTCTATCATGAATCTTCATTCTGAAACAGATACAGTTGTTTGAAAAATTCTAATTACATTATCCCTTAGTGCCTCTTGATCTTATGCAGACTGCTCTCATCGTTAACATTTACAAGAGAGCAACAGCCTCTTCATCTATAAAACATCCAAGTTTTAACAACATTATGTATGAAGGTGAAGTTCACTATGCCACGTGGGAACTGAGAATCAGGATGTATTTTAGCAGTAGCTATATGAAATTCTGCATACTTGCTTTTATGTCTGGATTTACAGATGCTGTGACAATTTTTAAATCAGCTAATGATCTGGTACAAAAGATCATTCTCTGAGATGATTCTGCAGCCCTACTATCCCAAAAGAACGGCTTCCTCTCCAAGTACAAGTATCTACAGACAGGCAAAAAAAATGTATTCTGCCTTACAAGCCACCAGGAGTGCCACAGTGAGAAACAGCCTGGTTTTTACATCAGTAAGACCAGACTCATTTTTCCCCATCCTTGTCAAACTCCAGCTCCTTTAAAAATGTCTATCAGCCAAGCGTGATGATGCCTATTGTAATTCCAGATGATTTCCAAGTCATAAGATTTGAGAAATAAATAATTTAAAGCAGATGAACTACATTTCAGTCTTGTCTAGATTATACAGTTAGTATGTTTACACTGATTCAACACCCATGCAAATTAAAATATGTATTGAAGGTTAAGAGAGTGAAAAAAATAGTAAGAGTTTATTTTTCAACTCTACACTACCTCCCTTTCTCCTTGAGTGGAGACAAACAGAACTGTCCCACAAACTCATCAACTGAGTTTAGAAACCATTAACTCAACCTACAAAGTCATCAAGATAAGAACAAAATCAATAGGATTGTCCTTCAGAGCTCTTTTCAGATATGGCTAATAAGTCTCTACAGGACAGCCTTACACACTGGCTCATTTTTAGTCAAATATTTACCCTGGTTGCAGTGCAACTTCTGGTTTGCTTTACAAATTGTCAGTGTTCTGGTTTTGACTATAGCACTACTTCTTGCATCTGGTGGGGCTGCACTGCTGTAAGGCTGTGCTTAGTGTACATAACACCCCAATCAAGCCTGGGTAATGCACAGCTTGCTAAGGAGAATGGGAAAATAATGCTCAAATAATGGAAGACAACATCTGGATATTATAATTATGATCCACCATCTAAGCCAGAATGAAAATCTACATTAGGGTTGATGTTAACTCATGAAACAGAAGTGCAGAAATTAACTCTCTTGGCCTGCAGCCAATGATGACCCCTCTATTGCACAGCCTGAAGGAAGGCCTGCACTCTGAACACACCAAAACTTGCTGCATGGATGAGTGGTGGGAGAGCTCTCACCACTACACAATGACAAGCCCTAGCATAGCTCATGTTTAGATATTGAACTTCTAAGGCTCTTTGCAAAGATTTTCTCACAAGCAGAAACCTTATGCCACCCCTGATGTGGGAAATTTCTGTCTGATGGCCACCCCATCATAAACCTTTTAATGTTGAAAATACAAACAAGCTCTGCAAACAGGAGCAGCTTCCCTTTAATGAAGGGAACACAACAGTGGTACTGCCTATAAAGGGACTAAGCACCAGCAATGACAGCACAGTGTGCCTGCTTATCATGTGCACACCTTGAGACAGCCACTGCTGAGCTAAGCTTAATGACACACCAGAGAAAACATTTGGGAAATAGACAGCAACACCTGCCACGGATGCAGATTGGCCTACCTAGCTTCTATTTTCAGCAATTTGGTGCTTAACTGCTATATTTGGAAAGGACAGAAAAAAAAACCCACCAGATTGTGTTTGGGAACCATGCAGAACGTTAAAATGCCTGTTCAAAACAAATTATCCAGACAAAAAATTCAGCTCACAGGAGAACCTGGAAACAGCTACAGGTTTCCTTTGGCAGCATGGGAAAACCAGAGTTATCATCTAGGCACACATCATTTAACCTGTGCAGAGAGGCTTTGCAACCTGCTGCACTTGAATAGATGCAGAATAGCCTTTGTCTAACGTACTAAACAAGGAAGGCTGTCACTGCTTCACAAATGCAGCTAAGGACCATCCTAGTCATCCTTCAGCATAAAAAGGCACCACAAAAATGGTCAGCAATATCAGTACCCCAGCTGAAGCCATCTTTGTTCATAAGGAGTACTGTCTGGAGGGGGTTTTTCTGATAGCATGTGAGTCTGAAACTCCTCCAAGATGCTTACAACAATAGCCAGGTCATTCTCAGCTGACAAAAGTGGAAGTAATTTGAAGGCTTGACAAGGGCCGTAAAGGTCATTAATGAGGCTGAAAAAAACAAACTTCCAAAGCCCCACCACAATGCCACGAGCATGACACGCACACACTCAAATTTGTTACACCTAAAGCCTCCTACCACACTACAATACATCCTATACATTTATGTTTTTACTTCTTCAAACCTTCCTTGCAATTCCCTCCTGTACACAGAAGAGAAGAACTGCAAGTAAATTCTCAACATATCTCTAAGCAATTATAAGGGCATTTGCTATGACACTGATAAGGAAGTGATAAGGAGCATATAATGTCATGGACAGAATATTTTACGTGCACTTGTTTAGCTTACATATGAATGACTGAAAAGTAGTTATCAAATAATTTTTCTTGGTTGGAAGAGAAATAAAATCATAGTTTTATTTATGGCTACGACATACAATTGGCAAGCAAATCTGTTTATTTTGAGGTTACCCTAGAAAAGCATCATTATTTACAGGAAACAAAAGTTTGGGCCTTTAACTTTCAAAACACTTCCAGATGTTCCTCCAAAAAGTGATTTTTTTTAGTGGTTTATGCTAATGTTACAAAAAATGCCATATTTTAAACAGCTGAAAGTAAAATGCCACATTATATTATGAAAGACATCCAGGTATTGCATATCTCTCTCAGTAACTTCAACTAGCCTGTCTCTTCCACGCCTGCTAGACTGTCATCCTGAATTTTGCATATTCCAAAGCAAAATTCCTAACTTCCTCTGCTTGGACGTAACAGGATATAAACTGAAATAAGAACCAAATAATTTATGCTGTTTTTTATGGATATACACAACTCCAGTTGTAATTTCTTGAAATAATTTATCACTCCTGAGATGTCTAGTGGATCACTTCTCTGCTCACGTCAGTTTTGTATTCCGGAATTATTTTTAGTTATTTTTTAATGCTACATGTCCATATACTATGTCAAAGCATATATATCCCTGTAAAATGTTAAAATTAAAGACTGGTGATATAACCTATTAGACAAAAGGCTAATAACCAAATAATTTCTGACAAAAAAAATCAAATCATGCTTTGAACAACATTTTTAATGTAATAAATAACAGATAAGGAAATTCTTTATTCTTAAAAGCCCAGTTATGAAGAAACGGGCTTTGAATCAGTTCCATATGCCCATAAAAATGCATGCAGGACTTGATTTTTTTTAATATTTCTTTTCTGTAATGATTTATTCTACTTACTTTCAATACCTCCTTGGGATATGTTCTTGTAGCCACTTATTTTGTTGAGTAACATTCATGTAGTTTATGTACTTTTACTCTCAGACGTTGCTTAGGATTTACTTCCCCTTTCTGGTTTTTTCATTACTGAAGTATTTTAAAGCATTTCAGAAGTTTCCTGAGATACAATCTTTACCTCCTCCTATAAAAATAGCAGGGCTTTTTCTTATCCTTGTCTATACTACTTCTTATCCTTTTCTATACTACCTCAATGTCTTAACATTTGGAAGAACTGTGTTCTTCCTAGAGCTACTTAGATTTTATTTGCTTTTGGTTTATGAAATTTATTAGGTGTGAAATATTTTACTGCCTTATTTACTGGCTGTAGCTGATCTGCCTGGGAAAGCAGGCAGATCAGCTACAGGCACCCTTAAAGACAACAATATTAATGACTCCAGCTGATGTTCCTACTTTTCCAGCCAATGGAAATGTGAGCACTGTTCCTGCAAGCAGCATGCTTCCTGAAGCACTGCCCCAGTGCACTCCAAGTGTTCACTGCCTGGAGCCAGACATATATCCTGGCCTGTCACACAGAACTGCAGAAGGCACACTCTGGTCATCACTTACCAAAGAAAAAAAAAGTAATTTATATTTTTCATAAGCAAGACTACTCAACATAAAACCTGAATTTCCCTCACATAGAAATACTAAATTGGTCATTCAATTATGAAATAAAGGGAATTTAGGCAACATAATATCTATGACCAAGAAATTCAATTTCCCCCTTGAACTCAGAAAAACAGGTTCAAAACCTGAAGAAAAGTATTGTGCTACCATCTCCTACCAATTACTGTGCCATCCCAGTGTGCCACAGAGCCCTATGAGCAGTCACTTCAACATCCTTGACAGTCTATCACAGATACTTGCATTTCATTTATCTATGGTATATTGACCAAATAAATATGAAATACCATCCCAACACATCCAGACCAATACACAGTTTAACAGATTAGACAGATGAAAAGAAGGAACAGGCAGTGTACAAGGACATTGATTATGATTATTATTACAAATCCGTGTTAAAAACTCCAAATTTAAGTAAATTATATTTTTGTTGAAGTATAATGGAAGTTTAAGATTCAGCAAGCATGGCTTGGACCCTCTGCATTTAACACTGAGGACCTGGAAACCTGTGTGTTTGCAAAATGCACCACAACTTGAGATGGGAAGAGATCAGAGAGCTCCTACCTCCCTATCTCCTCCTTCACAGCCTGTTAGACTGCACACTCATTCACTAAGGGTGGTTCCTTGACTCATTCTTCCTTTTCAAAAGCAAATGCTCTCATGGCAAGCTTTACTCACAAGGCATGGAAAGAAAACAGCAACTTGTGTAAGGAAAACCACCAAATTTTATAGCTGTCTTGTTAACATATCAGCGACATCATGGTTAGCCCAATTAACTGATTTTTTCTTTTACATCATGAAATCAAGACTTAGACTACCTATGAATTTAAGATTCCCTTACTGGATATTAATTTCAGGCAGGTATTTTTCATTATAATTCAGCATATCAATTCTTTTTTTTTTTTTTCAAGGCACGTTATTAAACCTTTATGCTCCACATCCCCTACAATTCTTATTACCATTTGCATACCCTATGGTGAGGCTGACAAAAAGCAATGTAGATTTGACAAACATAAGCACAGGAATCTAGCAAGAAATTACTATGCAAATGTGTCTTGGAGAAGATAACATTAATAAATATTTGCTGATGGGCCTTTTGCTCCAGTAGGTGGCACATTTATAATGAAAACTTAGCAGTAGTTGAAGCCAAAGATCAGAAGCCTCAGACGTACATGCCACTGAGAGACGATGAAAGAGGAAAAACACTTCCACATGTTGTCATTTTAGAGGAACCAATCCAAGCTCACCAAGTTTGTGAAAAGTTGGGAGGAAAATATTTTCATCTTTCTATAAATGCTTTATTTTCAATAAAAAAGGCTTTTTTTTTTCTCAGCAGTTACTAGCAATCTCAATTAAAAAGGCCCATTAAAAAATAATACTTGTTTCCCAAAGGAAAAAAAGAGTTAGACTTCAGTTAATTTTGCAACTAAAGGAATGTAAGCCACAGGAAAAGTACAGCACATTTTTACTTCACTGTAGAGAAAAATCAATTACAAACCTTGGTACTAAAAGAAAAATCTAATATAAGGGGAAAAAATACTACCACGTGGCTACATAAAATTCCAACTTAGAGAGTGTAAGATGATGCTTCAGAAAAAAAAAGTAACTAACCTGAGGTAGCTCCTTGACTTCAGAAGGGGAAAGTAGAGGGAAGGCTTACACAGCAGGAGAAAAAGCAGGAAGTTCAGGAGTGACCAACCTTCCCAGACAATCAGTGATGTGCAAAAGAGAATTCTACTTATGTTTTAGTTTGAGCATTTTCACTTTAGATACTGCTACAAAATAATGTTCTTCTTTAATTCAAGCCCTGTTATTTTTAGATTTATTCATGGACAGCACTCTCAAAATCTTGAATATACATTCAAGACACATACCCTGACCCAGAAGTGAGAAGAGCTTAGATAAAGGTAAAGTTTCAAGCAAACTGCAGAAATAAATTCCAAGCAATACTTAAATTCACAGAGCTTTTTCATTCCCACTTCTGTGGAAGAAAGTTAAGTATCAAGAAAAAAAAAAAGCCCTATTCTGGCAGTATACTCTCTGGAATCAGAAATATTGAACACCAGCTTGCAAAGTATTAGAAAGATTAGCAGTAGTATTATAGTCACAGGCTTAGGAGCAAGTCTGTTAACAGTACTTCTTGTCAAGACAGTTCTGTGCAACCCAACTGTAAGCATTTAACCTCAAGTAAAAGGGTAAATCAGGAAGGAATTGGTTGTTCAAATAAATTAGTATGCTTATGCTATGTTTCCCACTCTTCCCACAAAGTACAGAAAGAAGTCTTTGTGGATAGATGGATGTAGCTGCTGGGAACATGCTCCAAAGAAGGCAAAGACTTTCCAAGGATAATAGTCTGAATATAATGCTGGATGATATTGTCTCTAAACAATACAGTGAAGTGAGAAAAAAACAACAGCTAATGAGCATGACTGTCTAATGTAGGCAAAAAAGATAAAAATTCAACAAAATTATTTACATGGTTAGATTACAGATATTCTTGTCCCAAAACCTAGGTAAAACTGTAAGGAAACATCTGTCAGGTAAATCATATACACAGTGTCTTTACAAGCTGATTAGATTCTTTGTTCTCCACTTTCTGTCTTCACTGAAGGTATGCTTTAGATCAATGAAAGCTTTTGAAACTACTACCAAGAAAATTAGGCAACATGATAAGCACACATCACGTACAGGAAATCAAATAAAGCCATGCCAATACAAACCCTACATCAATGTTAAGCTAAAATATTATACATTTTTTCTTTTTGAATTGGTAAAATAACTTTGAGTGACAAAATTCACCGCACATCCCAGACGGTACCAAGCAGCAGACACAGAGTTGCTACATAGCTGCCTTTTAGTATTTAAAATACAGTATTAGAAATGGAGTCCAACCTCTAAAAAAGGAGCAAAACAAACAGTCCATACCATAAGCAAGGAATTTGACCTGGAAAATGACTCTCCTTTCACTCTCTTTTCACAGAGAAAAGCTTGATCCTGTCAGCTGAAAATAACTAGAGGAGAGGAAAAGACAACAGAAGTCCAGAAAATCTTGGTAAGTATCAGTACCATGCTCCTAACTTGATGCAAAGAAAGAGAGCTTTATGAACTCACTCCTGGTTAAAAGAGTATTTGTTCCAGTTACAAGTATGTCATGCAGACTTTAAACACCAGGACACAACAGTCCATGACTGCGGAGGCAAAGTTGTCTTTCTGATTCATCAGCGAGTCACTGAGGCCACTGATGTAAAATCATGTTAATAAAAAAGTAATGCATAACCTTTTCAAATGTTACACAATCTCTGCTTGTAATTGCATCCTTAATACAGTGTCGGACTTGAAATCAAGATTCCTTGCCATTTTATAAGGAGAATGTATCTAATCATGGAGGTTCTTCAATAGTAGAGAGGAAAAGGGACCTCCTAGCACATAATTAGAAAATTCAAATTGGCAGGAAGATGCAGTTCTTAACTGCAAGGGTAAAGGTTTATTTAAACAATTCAACAGCCTAACAAGTAAATTCATCACATCCTGAAGTTCTTAAATTGAACCTGAATGTGTCTCTAAATAATGTGTTCTAGTTCAATTGCATACTTATTGGGCTTAACAGCAAACACTTGCATATTTGGGAAAGCAATTTATTCTCCTAAAGGAATTAATGCTAGAGATTATTTTGTCCAGTATTGTAGAATAGATAAGGCTTGGTGATTCCTTCAGTTCTCAGAGTCTATGAGCCCCAGTGGATGCACTGATTCTGACTTTGTTTATAGTCATACTATAACTGTCATACTAGACCATACGTGGCTTACAAATGTGTTGACTACCAAATTTCTTGGTAACAAGTTAACTTTGATTAGTGTAACAATAATAATTTGCTCATTATTTTCAGTTAATTGGTAGATGTCCCTTCAGACTTCGCTTTGTGCTGGCAGCTGATTCCTCCACACCACAGCAGTACCATCATGTTCCACTAGCATTCAGCAACAACATCAAAGGGAAAAGAAGGAAGGGGAAAAAAAATGTTTCTAAGTGATTATGGTTCCTCAAAGGCTCCTCCTCTGTGTCTGCACTGTTACTGGCTGTTGTTCTACCAACTATGCAACTCCTGAAACCTTGACTTTGCATAACAATTTGTCCTGACCCAAGAACTCTATTAAAAGTAGGCAGTAAACAACATGTTCATGCAATAGATGGCCTAGAAAATAATATACTGAGTAAAGGTATTTCAATTTCAGGCCAGGTAGCACAGTAGCACAGCAGTTTCTTGCCATTTATCATCACTCAGCTGCCTACTAAAAGCTGCTATTTTGACACATTTTAGGATATGTAATTTCTAGCTACATGTATTTGACCACTCAAGGCAGAATAAAAATTGCCATTTTTCATCCAGACTCCATGCATGCTCCCTGTCTGGGACTGGATGAGGTGCCCATGTATTTCTCAACTCCTGGTGTTCTTCAAGCAGTTTGCTTTTGCCACAGGGGGGTCAGTGTGGAGCAGGCAAGGCAGATGCTCCTTGCGAGGGGCTGTCGGTTCTGGGAATGATCAGCCCAGGCACAGCATGGATGAGACTCACAGACTGCTGATCTGCAACCAGCAGGAACAACACAGCCCTGCTCTCCACTCTGCAGATATTCAGTTAATGAATGACAATTCCTGAGATTAGGATTCTTATCTTGGTTATTTAAAGCAGTTAAAACAGCTTTGATGCATTGCATCAACCTTGCAAAGAGATGACTTGAAGCAGTCAGGTAGTGTGCTATCTATCAAAGCAACACCAAGCTTCCAAATGAGGAAAGCAGTAGAAAGTAGAAATACTTTTAAAATACAGATAGCTTTATCTGCCCAATTCACACACCGATTTCAAGTCTGGATAATCATAATAAGTATTTTTGCAGCAAAACTGCTGTTTTACGTAAAAATACGTAAAACTGCTGTTTTACGTAAAAATACGTAAAACAACTGAATTTAGTCTAAGGCAAAGTATGTGCCTGGCATTCCATCACCTACCAAGAATTTAAGCAACAAATAAACACATTAAGCATAGATATCATGCAATAACTATTAACCAGAGTAGAAGTCTAATTAACAGAGCTTAACTTAACAGAACAATAGCAACTCAAATATTTTTTCTGCAAAGGTAATCTGGAAATCTCTGAAACGGAGTTGCCTTGTTTGTTTTGAGAAAGATTCAAAGAAAAAAAGACAATTTTCCCTTGAAGGAGAAATACTTATTAGATAGGATGAATTATTAAAATAATAAGTGTTTGCAACCAATAAAAGCACAACAATATTTTTATTTGTTTCTGCCAGATTTGTCCTTGTTTCTGTTGATGGCTATCAAGAGCAAATCTGGAACTATACCACTTTCCATTCCTAATAACCACGTTTAAAATACCCAAAACCTGAGGCTGTTTTCATAAAGATTTACTCCCCAGTCAATACACTCTGGTGTTGCAGCTTTGGCTTTTCTCAAAGTTTCAGCAGCCAAAGTGACTGAAAAGCTTAAATCTTATTTTCAGAAGCAACCTGGGTACACAGGAGATAAATGCTGTTTGTGTTTCCTTAAAAAGAGGTTACTACAATGATTACATAATACATCAATTTTTACTATTCAACACCTCCCCAGAAATGCATCAGGCTCAAATGGCACCATTAACAAAGCTGGCCACAATACATGAATTTCAATTCCTAACAATAATCTTCTGTCCTTTCCAACTAGTCTTTTTTCTTGATGAAGTGATTTCTGTGTCTCTTTATCCAGATGTGCCACTCTAAAGCCTATGAATCTTCCTCACCTCTTTATTTTCTCCATGTTCCACTTAAGTTTGAGCGCCTGATAAAAAAAAAAAAAGCGCTTCCATTTCTGCTCACATTTAAATGCCCAGTCACAAAACATTTCAGGATGTCATCATTGCAAACACTCAAGGCTGAGCCAGAGGAGATGCACATGTGTGAAAATTTTGAATCCAGCTTGAGCAGAAAAACAGACAATTTAAAAAACTTCCTACACCAATTTCTTACCTTGCTTTCATCTCTCCACCCTTACTATGAAATATCCTGAAGAAGTTACAAATCCAGGCACTGTGTTTCAACTTCTGCCATCACAGAATGCTTGAAGCAAGCAAAAGGGAAACTCCCACACCAGAGACCTGCTCTGTCTTTTCTAGCTCAGTAAAAATATAAACAGTACCAATGTGAAGAGCTAGCAAAACCAAACCAAAAAATACAAAACTCAACACACCACAGTAACCTCAGAAGTCCCTTGACATGGAAACATCCTTTCATCACCTGAACACAGGTGATCTGAACACAGATCTCCTACACCATCCAGAGCAACCCATACACTAACAATTGGTATTACCAAATGCATCATAACACAAATTCTTGCCCAAAGCCTGACAGTTTCACAAGTTGCTTAAAGGGAAAATTTTGTCCGCTGAGCTTTCCTAGTCATATCCTTTCCCTCAAGTAGCTCCTGTAACATACTATATGAATTTTAAAACCTCAATCCCTAAGGAAGCTGTATTCCTCTATTCACAGAGTATTAAAAGGCCTTCCTCATCTCCTCCCAAGATCTGCACTGCTCATCAGAGACACAAACACTTGAGTGTAGTGTTCTTGAACCTACCCAAGGCTAAGGAATTTAGCCTTTCATCTGCCCTGACCGCTGGTATCAATACAAAAGCACCCACCTCACACCTCCGGACATCAAAACATACCCAACTTTCCTCACTTCCAACTAAAAAGTAATTTAAAAAAACATCCTTACAGGAACAAAAAAGCATATGTGAAAGAGGGAAGTTACTTAGTTTATTTTCCCTTCAGAGTGATGTTATGAGCACTGCTCAAAATCCAACAGAACAGAAAGCATATTAAAAAAAAAGACAATTTCTTGGCTGAACATTCTGGGTGAGATCTCCAGAACATCTCTGGCTCTTTAACCTACAGACAGAAAAAAACATATAAACTTGAGCTTCAGTAGTAAAGCTTCAACAGGGCTGCTACAGTGAACTACAGTTCTCAGTGCACTCAGCTCCTCTGGCAGGATTCATCAGTGACCTTCACTTAAAAAAAGCAAATTTCAAAATTTCCACTGAGACCTTAACTAGACTTGGATCCCAGAGTCAAGTGACTAACATGGAATTGCTCACAACATACCACTTCCCCAATAATTTCTTTTCCTTTTAGCTTAGTGTCCTCTTCTTCAGAATCTCCTTTAAAGTAATTTTGCCAGTAGAGAAGCTGCTACCCCCTGAACACTCCCAAAATGCAAAAGATCACCATACTTTAACACTGATGTCTTCCAAAGGAGAAGAAATTAAAATTACAGTGCCATGTGATAACTGACAGTCTGATACAGAAATAGCTAGAGAATGGATACAGAAGCAACAGAGCTCCACACCAGGAATTGAAGTAGTTTTGTCCAGCACAACAAACACACTAAATTTTGCCTCTCACTTGAATATTAAATGGCAGGAGAGGAAACATGCAGCAATAAAGACACTTGGAGAAGATGCAAGATCTTTAAGGGTAAAAGGACCTTTCAAAAACTACCCTGGAACAAAGTACCAACCAGACTGAAATCTGGCAAGCTTGTATTCATAATGATGCAAAGAATTACTAAAAAAATAAAAGGACAAAGAAAGGCGTTCTAGCTCAAGCATTTAGAGAAATAAACCAAATTTTATATGTCACGGTAGCAACATGTCACACGTTGTTTTCCAAGTGTTCATAATATTTTCTGCCTGGTAGCCTTTAAACACACACTGAAGAATAGCAAGCAAATTTACTCAAAGATCCTAAAATGACAACAATATATATTTAAGTTGCCAGTATGCATCTCTGGCATGACTACAGAAGCATCCAAACATGGTTTTGAAAAGGGAGCTTTGTTGAAGTGGGACTGCTGTGCTTTCCAAGTGCCTGTGACAAAGGCTCATCTCCATAGCTTCTACTTCTTCTCCTCCTCCTCCACGATGATGGAATAAGAAAAAAAAGGTGCACCAGCTTACATTTTCTTCTTAACTTCTGGGAACTATGACCTCCAGCTTTTTCTTATCCCAGGAAGGCATAACAGTAGGTGGAACTGGATCTCTCCTCAGCACTTAACAGAAGAAACACTACCGGCTCTAGAGCCAACCACATCTTGTACAAAAGAAAAAAAAAAGCAGCATCAAATTTTGCTCCTTGCAGACAGAACTGAGCAAAGAAGCAAAGATTGTATCATTAAAACATGCTTATTTCAGGATCAAGTCAGAATTGTGAAGACCTAGATTAAAAGCAATGCAATTTTAAATTGCCTGTGTACAAGAGAGAATATTGTAGGCTGGACAGAGTAACCCAACTTAAGTGCACAGTGTTAACCACCTTAACCTTTCATCAAGCATAGCTCCTAGTGAGGGGAGAGTCACAAATCTGGCATAGTCAGATAAACAACAAAAATCTGCCAAGAACAAGACACAGGTTAAAAATAAGTTTGTTCATCAATTTATGAACTATATGTATTAAAAAAGGTTTCACAAAGGTTTAAATAACAACTTATTTTGACTTCTGTAGATTCCTGAAGAAAGGGAAAAGCTCGTAACATATTCTAAAGCTGCCATCTAAAAATCATCCTGAATGTTTAGGGTGCTTCATATACGTTTTTCAAGTGCATTTTAACCTTAATCATTAAATAAGCACACAGAGAAACTAGCATTGAGAGATAGCAATTTTACATGCCATGGGGAAAAAAAGCAAAAAAATACTTATGAAGTATAAAAAGGTGACAATTAATTTAATAATTTTATGTCATGAAAGACAAATGTCTTCTGAAATACTACGACAAAATAATTCCAAAATGCTATCAGCAATGTCAGGAGTTAGGTCATTCGGGAGAACTTTCTTTTATTTGCATCACCCTAGGATCCCCACCACAAATTGCATTTTTGTTGTGGGCTGTTGTTTTGGATTTTGCTTGTTTGTCTTTATCTACAAAGAACACCTTAGCAGAGAAGCTATCAGCTTTGACAGAACACCAAAATTCTGGCACTGAACCATAAATTGACCATTACCATAAAAAGAACTGCTAAATGAGAAACTACGTGCTCAGTATAAAACTAATTTCATGCTTTCAAAAGCACACAGTGGCTTCTAGCAAGATAGTGGCCCTGGGACTTGCAAAGACAGATTGGCTAATACAAATGGTGTGTGCTCCTGATGCAGTCTGCTTAGCCAAGCTTTACATGTACTGGCAGTAAATGGAAATTCTCGAATCTTCTGTCAAACAAATACACACTTATCTATAACTTTGGAGCTGAAAGCTATAAAACAGCTGCCTCATAAATATATTTAGCAGGAAAAAGCATGAGCTGTCCTAGTTCCTCAGAAGAAAAAAAAAAACCACAGCAGTCTTTACATAGTAAGCACAGACATTTCTATAGCAAGCAAGAAAAAAAAAAAAATATTTTTCAACATATTTCCTTGTTTTATTCAAAAAATTACTATCAGCATACACAAATATAATCATAGGAGGTCTCACCTCACCAACTCAATATTTGCATAACAGCAGTGCTTAATAAGTAACTCAGATGAACTAATTTTTTTGTTCTGCTATAGGTGAAATTCTCAATAAAACCTCCTTTTTTTAAATACACAAGTACAAAGTCTGTTTAGTTTATGATAATACTTTCAAGCTTAAAGATTTGCTAGTAGAACTTCACAGGGTACCTTTAGCACACTATCTGTTCCCTTCAATAAAACTTGGTGCACTAAATCTCAAATTTAACTGGTTAGGGAGAAGCGACAGTAATTTTATACCCTTCCCAAAGAAAGCTGTCAGTGCAAATGAATTACTGGAAGCTGTTCTGGGCATGACAGATCATAACTTTTAATATTAACAATGACAGACATATCTAATATGTCAAATCCAGTATACAATTTATTTCATTCTTTACTTTTTTAGTTTATCTGGAGAATCCGACAGCTCTTATGTTTCACACATCACTGTAACTATACTTTGAGATTTAACAAGCCAGAAAGCAAGCTCTGGTAAAAGGTATTTCTTCACACTGCTAATAAGCTTCTTTCTACAACAATAACACAGCATCACTGACATTCAAAAAACATTTAAAATGCATAGGAAGTCACCTACTGGAAAGATGCCCTCTGCAAACAGCAAGCAAGGAAAGGGAGCTTGCCACATATTTAGTTACTTTAATACTGAAATAAGAAGAGAAGAAAAAGATGCATTATATGCCTTGCCATTTTTATTACCCTTTCCACTGGAATAACTAAAACAGAAATGCACTGCACATAGAAATAATGCCAAACATGTAAGCATCCACTCTTAATGTCGTAGCACAAAGCAATTCAGTGAAGTTTAATAATAAAAAACAGACTCACCTCTACTGGGAAGCCCACTCCACATTATGGCAACACTGTTTAAGCAGGTTAAACAGCAACCAAGTTACATAAACAAAACTTCCAGTATGTGACCAATATGATCTACGGTGCTACCGAGTGTTGGCTCCAGCCCTGATGATCTGTGTGACAGTTCACTGCTATACCAGAGCAGCCTCAAACCTTCCCAGATGCCGGCTTATTGCACTGCTCATTGAAAATCCTTCACACGCTGGCAACATTTTAGGGAAGGACAAGCACACTCTGAGTCATTTGTAAAGAAAGCAAAGCAATTTCAGTTCTGTATCTTCATGCGTACCGAAACACAGAGCACTGTCAAACTAGAAGTCTGCCTGAATTTATGCTGAGAATCAGGCAACCCAAGCCTTCATTATCAATGCATGGAATCAGCTACAGAGATCAAATTCAAACAAACCATAAAAAAAATAAAAGGATATGATTATGAAAGGCTCTACAGCTTCAGCTCCAAACCATACAGAACGAGGAATCATCTATCTAGACTGAGTAAATGTTAAAAATAGCTCTGCCTTTTCTACAATGAACACGAGACAGAGGAGAATGAGCAGCCTGTATTG
>VXAX01003616.1:158159-186955 GCA_013399835.1 Leptocoma aspasia
GGGGGGGTGTGTGAAAAATCCAGGAATAAAAATTAATGATTCCCTACAGCTTTTCTAAATAAGATTAATTCAAAATTATGCAAATGAAATAAGTATTTTTTTAACCATGTAACAGACAAAGTCTATTACATTTTAAAAACCAGGATACCCATTAAAAAGAATAATAAATATTTGGGTGAAAACATTTAGAATACTGACCCAACAAAGACTTGTACAGTCTAGCAGATTAACTATTTGTACCAAAATTAAAATATCACTAGAAGCATGATGTTACATGACCAATGCTTTCATTCTTCCAAAACCGCAGTAATTTTAAATTACTTACTATGAAAAATCTTCATGGTTTATTAAATTAATGATATTCCTACTCCCACATGGACTTCTCACAATGTACATCTTTTTTATCTCCTCAGGTACTTCATAGGTTTTCTTTTCCCCAGAAAGGTAAGAGAGCATGTGTTGCTGTGCATACTCACACCCAGAGGTACACAGCATAAGACAGATGTAACCTTAACTAGGCTTTCAAGAAAAGGAAAGACACGGGAGTTTTTTATTATATTACCTGTACAGTTATCCAAATATACTGCTGGGTCATGAGACAATAGTCAGAGAAATTTTGACAGGATCTGATCCCAGATGAGAAAAATTACTATAAAGAAAAGATATCAGTTTTCCTTTTACAAGGTAAAAATAATAAACAAACCTGACTTCATTATTTTGTTTCTTACAGTAGTTTTAGTACAGAAATCATGGCTAGAAATGCACATGAATAAAAATGTCTGAATTTATAGATCCCTTTTCATCTCAGCTGTCTACACCTCTGAAGGATCATATCCTTCATTGAGACAGTGAAGAAATTCTTGCAGCAACATCAACGCAACTGATTTAAGACACTCTCCAGGCCATGCCCAAAACGGTTAAATGACAAGGGATATGCTCCCAACTGAAGCAGAAGTTGTGCCACCACTGCTCCTGCCATTCTCAGCTTGAGACCATGGCTGGTGAGCAGCTGTATTTTTGGTCCTAGACTCCAGACCATCTGATTTTCTGATGTCTTAAATGCTGCCTTTTTTTACCACAGCATAACTGCCCTTGAAGAGAGGTTAAACTGTCCAGGAAGGCATTTTGCTACAAGAATATATCTGTACAATCTGTTGTGCAAAGTAGTGGCAAAGGGTCCCAAATATACTGTCCAATTTTATTTTGAAATCCTTCCACATTCCACCCAAAGGACCACCACCTATAAACCAGTTTTTTCCATAATAGGTACATACTTTGTTTGTTTGCTTAATGTCATTCATGTGTGCCCCACCTCCAAGAGAATGAAGTGGAGTATAGAAATGAATAATTGTTCTGATAACTTCTACCAACTTCAAAAGAGTTATGGTTTTCAATTTGCCATTAGGGAATTTTTGAAAGTCTTTTTCTGATGCAACTTATCAATTACTTTGAAACAACTAACCTCAATAAAATAATGATTTCCCCATATTTTTCCTGAAGACTACTCATGAGCGCACATATAATCTACTTAATATTTTCTATTAATTTTACCAGTATTTTCACAGTGCAGCTACTCAAAGAACAGAATATTATGGATATAGTGTGTGGTCATTGGCAAATAAAAAACCAACTTTAATGTCAGTTCTGGGCCTTGATATAAACTCCCATCATCAGCATTTTGTAAGGAGTACCAAGTACCCAAAAAGAATACAATAAATCTGCCTCATTTCAAAGCAGCTAATCATAATCCTGATGGGTCCCTTCAAATTCAGCATATCCTATGTTTCTATGATGACTTCTGTGAAAGAAAAAGCAGCAATTGCTTATATAATAACAACAATATAATAAATACATTTCATACTGTAAGAAAAATGTTATATACCATTACCTATCTCTTAAGTAAATGGTGGAAGAGACTCAAGTGATGCAAAGAACGTGGTACTATCTATCAAATGCAATCTTGTTCAAGAGACCACTAAAAAAGAAAAAAGTCAATATACCCTGTAGCAAGAAGCGAAACACTAAGAGTCTCTCAACAGGTCACTAAGCCATGTTTCATTAGGGGCATGCAATTTTCTGTTATTATTTCTATTATATTGGACACAGTTTTTCTTTTTAGCAAGAGTATGATTTTTTACAAATAGAAAAATGGATTTTACCTAGAGTAGAACAGCAAAGCGTGGAGCAATCGTCCTCTCACAAGGGGACAGAGAGGGGAAGCCCTGAGGAATTGCTCTGCTTTGTGGCCCCATAGCAGCAGCTTTCTTGAAACTGCTTTCTAAAAGGTCAGGCTGTAGGCAGCAGACATGGAAGGCAGAATAAGTGCTTTCTTGTTCTTCAGTACAACCTTTTATACCCTTCATCTTTCACGCATTGCACCTGTGTGCCTTCTGTTCCCTTCTGTGGTTGGTCAGTACCTGGGCACTCCCTGTCTCATCACCTTCGGTACTAATCCTCTGTCTTACACAGCTGCAGCCCCTTAGGGATGAGGCTCAGCCACAGCCCCACTCCCAATTACCACAAACTGTGTGTGCCTACATGCATGCATACATTTAATAGGACTCGGGACACAAACTTTTTCAAGATACTTCTGGTTGCTGCTTTGCATTCCTCTGAGTACTTGCTAGAATAATTCATAAAGATCTTCTGCAATAAAAATCGGATTATCCTTGTCTTTTTTTCGATTAATGAAAGACAAACATTGAGAAGGAATTGAGGACCTAGATAAAGAGGCTTAAAGTAAGCAAAAGTTCTATTCTCCATTACGTTGGCACAAAGCAGTCTTAGATGACAACTAAGCTACCTGTCAGAAAGCCAGTCTTGGCCCATATAAAGATTAAAACCTACATACAAAAACCTGCATTTAGGTTTAGATTCTTCTGACAAAAACCAGGGAAAAACTCCACTGAAATGAGAGCAGTGCACTGCAGATTCATTCTGTTGTAACCAACCATCACTTAATCCTGCACTGATCTGGTCATCCAGTAAGCTAATTTTGTTCAGTGTTTCATTAAAAAAAAAATCTTGCTCTCATGCATGAGGCCAAAATTGGGAATGTAGATTTAAGGCTGAGTATTTTCAATATAATTTCTCAATGTCTACCAATAGTCTGTTTAATTTTTTTGGCTCAAGATACTATTCACAATTTGTATCTCTATTATTTTTTGAAAACTAATATGCAAGTTAGCTATATAGTCCATGGATCCTATCAAGAATAATGAGTTCTTTAATTGTAAGCCTTTCTGCCTCCATTAACTTGATAGGTTGCCTAGACTTACAAACTTATATGGCACTGCACAAAGAGACAAAGAAGCTCTAATCTCTCTTGCCAAAAGTGGAAGAAGCCCTGCCTTGTCCATACTCCCTCGTTCTTCTCCCATGTTCTTCTCTCTCTCCAAAGTTGCTGTTTCACCTTCTCCCTTCCACAACCACTACTAGGCCCTTTTTGTGACCTGATTTAAGTCAAAAACACAACAGAAGTTTAGTAACTTACATGTTTATTTTGCTGTATTAACAAATCCCTGTTTGTCATTGCTGTGAAACAGATCACAAAACTGTGTGTTTATAACACCTCAGGAAATCCACCTGTGATTATTTCCTCAGTACTGCAGTGTTAACACAATAACTTGTAGCACTGCTCCTTACAAAGAGTCATGGTATAGGGTCCTACAGCATTTCCAAAACTGTCAGGCTAGGTCAGGGATTTCAAGAACAAGAAGGCAGAGGTGCTACCAGAATACACTGCATCCTGACATCCCAATCACACCTCCAGCCAGACCTACAGAAAGATCACATGGGCATTAACGAGTGCCCTAAAGCACATGTGCTCTTTAAAACAGCCTAGGACCCAGGGAAAAAGGGTTCTCCTTTGCCCACTTTTAAATTTGGACATTTTCTGTAACAAAAATCAAACTTCCCTACACATTTCCAGAGATCTGTAAAATCTGGACTTCGCCAGGCATTTCTAGTACACTTCCTTAAAACCACACCAACTGCTCCCATGCTATCACGGGGGCAAAGGAGAGAGAACCAGGAGACGCACCAGGAGATACCACCCCATGGAGGAAGCAATGAGACTTCGTGGAGCAAAACCGGTGTCACCTCGGAGGAAGAAGCGGGAGGAACACAGGGCAGCCATGCCCGGAGTTTTCCCTCCCAGCAGCGGGATGCTGAACGCGCGGCTCCGGCACGGCCCGGGCGGCAGCGCCATCGCGTGGGAACCGAGCATCCCGGCTCCCGCCTCCGGAGCATCGCCCCCGCCCGGCCTCAGCTCCCCGGCAATTCACTCATTAGCTCGCTGGCAGCACAGAGGAAGCGAGCAGACTTTAGTCAGCACCGAGCCAAGCCCCTGCCGCACGCTCACGACTGGCCGTGGCCCCGTGAGCAGCGGGAGCTCAGCCCGTGCTGTCAGCGGGGGCGGGTGGATTTCAGGTACCCAGAACAGCTGGGATCTGCTGCAGGCTCCAGCAAGGCCTGCTCACTGAAAAGCTTTAAACAGGCTCGCTCCAAAATACATCTCCCCAAGGCTGCAGGAAGCCACCTTTCTTTTTCTTCATAGGAAATACATGAAATCATTTCCAGCTGAAGGTGTGAAGGCAAACACACACTTTGTTACTTTCGTGAGAGTTCATCTATGTCCTCCTGACGGCAGCCTGTCTGTACCTCGTGTATGCGTGGCACAAGGGTCGGGATGGCCCGGGAGTGGCAGCACTGAAACTGCAGCCTGAGCTGCAGTAAGAGACAGGGTGGGCATGGCTGGTAATAAACAAGCACTAATATAAGCAATAGTGAAGGCTCTAACACCATGTGCAATGTACTTTCCAAGTAGAATACTCTTTTTTTTCCAGTTTTCAACACCAATGTAAAGGAAAGGAGGAGTTCAATGAGTGGATCAAATCATTGTCGCCTAATGTAACCTATTAATTTCTTGATTGTGGCAATATAAAGAAAAGCAGCTCTTATATATTTATTTTATATGAAATCTTACTTGCTAGGAAGTAATTTAAATTGCAGGTACAGGTACAATAGCAAAAGAGCTTGTATATATCAATAACTGGCAAGGCAAGATAAACTAGAAATAAACTTTTTATAAAAAAATGTTGTTATATATATTTATATATATCCTATGACAATTGCACCCTTACTCTAAATACAAAGAAGTAACTTTAAACTCATCTCTAAAATTATATTTAGACTTTAACTATATAAAAGCCCTTCATCTATACAATTAAAAGTATTCTTGCTAGGACCTGGAATCCCAGGTATTAAATCTTAATAATACTCCAATAGTAGTACAACAAGGACCTATACCAGCAAGTTAAAAGCAAAAACTTGAGCTTATAGTTGCAAAACATAGTAGAAGTCAAAAATTAAAAGGACATTTTCTAACAACCAAGGGCCACCTGTCACAGAGAGGGCCACAAAACAGAATGAATATGAAAATATGTCTCATCTCCATTTATGAGAAAGTCTACCAAGTGTCAGGGAGAGCTGGAGTCAGTGACCCATCAATTCTGTCACACAAAACCAAGACAGTTCTGGCAAGTCCGTAATCCTGGTTTCTGAAGTGTCAAGAAAAATTTACAGTCACATATATTTTACAGTCATCTCATTTTCCAGTGGGAATATTACTGATTTCACATTTATCTTTTGAACACAGGAAAACTCCAACCTGACACTGGAAGGAACTTTTGCAGGAAGTTTCCCAAGGTGTGCTGAACTGTTCACTAGGTGCTTTGTTAGAAGGGTGCAGCTATAACAGTGAAGTATGAGAGGGACTATTTACTTCCTTTGCATGTGGAATAAAGTCTTCACTGGTGAGGTGAGATTAATATAATTGCGCTCTTACCATCTGCACAATTAGTTCTGTTTAAAATGTTAGCTGAAGAAATGGGAAAGGAAGACTCCCCTTACAAGAGGCAATAACACTCCAGAGGACATGGATTAAAACTGAGCCTGGATAATGTCAATTTATAAGAAAATTAATTTCTAGTTATTTTTGGAGAACATTCTTTGAGAGCTGCATCTCAGTAAATCTTGTTTTCCCACTGGTTCTTAAACAGTATATTAAATTGCTTATGTAATCACAGTAATAATAAATTGCATATTATAAGGCATTTCTTTCTTTTAAATGCTATGAACACAATATCCCTCAGCTGGGAAAAAAGAACTCTTATTTCAACATGCACTGGACAGATCAGCATGACTAGAGCACACCTAGGATATAGTCTAATAGAGATCAGTGAACAAAGTACAAAGAAACATGAATTTTAACTCCTAAGCTATGCAGTAACCCCGAAGCATGTGCTCCAGCAAACACAATTGTATTCTGAGCATCAGAGCATTCTTTGAGTAATGGTGCCAGAGCATCAGCTGTGATCCCCAGGAATGACAGCAAAGGCATCAGATGAAGGGGTTCAAATAATAAAAAGCAACAAAAATAGAAAATGTTCTTATATGTTTGCGTTGTAGATCCACATACAGAGGAATCTTAAATCAATCCTAATGTCTCACAGATATTCAGTTATTTTAAGAATGCACACAATTAAGTAATCTAGATGTTATTCAATAGGAATTTAATCTTTTGAATCACAGGCCTTAAACAAGCGATACCCTCACACTACTTAGTTCTAAATCAATCAAAACAGTACCACAGACGTCAAAACAAGTAAAATTCAGTCAACAAGGAACAAAATCAGAACAAAGAAAAACCTAAACCCTTTAATGCAGCTTGACTGTTTCAATGCAAAACCAAATACAAGAAACCAAAGCCAGAGTCTTAATGTAGCAAATGAAAAAAAAATTACAATTAAGAAAACTTCTTATCTAAAGATTCGAGATCTGTTAGATTTTTCTCAAGTAGCTATGAACTGAGCCTAACACTGAAATAAAAAGAAACAAACTCCTCCCCAAAAACAGAAAAGCATATTATGTGCCTTGTGTTAACATTATGCATGCTAAATGCATTTTGCCCAAGACTTTTGTTTTGCCTAGTAAGTAAAAAGTCTTATTTTGAAATACTTCTTACTTAGAGGTCTTATCCAACCTAAACCGATTCTATGAATAAGAGTAGCTAAAACCCAGAGGGCTGAAAGCAGAAAAAATGAAAAGGCCAGGTCTGTAAATTCCAGCTCTCCTCCTCCATCATTCCACTACTAGATTTCATTTGAAAGTTTCTCCTGTGCACGTAGCATCCCTCCAGAACTTTTTTTTGGGAACAAAAGCAGATGACAAAATGTGTAAGTATTTGGATCCACAAGAGTTACTTTTAAATAGACCATATCTCAAGGTCCAACACATAACAGAATATTGCCTGGAATAATGGAATATTGCCTCAATACCACTTGGCTTCACAGGAAAAGAAATACACCAGTAATTCTGAACATGGCAAATTATTATTAACTACTGGTATTAATCTATATTAAGTTTAACGGCTATGTTGGTTGGAGAAGGTAGACGTTAAAAGCCTCCTCAGAATTCTTGGCCAAAATCCAACATCTCAAACTAATTATGTACCTGTGCTTGTACTTGCAAGCAAAGTGCCAGGAGCTGTACTTGTAGGGAGTTTTCCATTATTTAGCTGCTTCACTCTTTTCAAGTGAGATTTCCCGTTGTAATGAACTTGAGCCTGGGCGGCAGAGTTCAGCTGTATATTGCACACTTCACAGAAGGAAAACAGTATCTTCTTTTTTTCTTTGCTTAATTGATAATCCTGTCTGTCATTCCTCAGTCCTTTTTCTTCAAAGACCTGTAAAACAGCTGGTTGATTCATAATCCCATCTTCAATGATGTGATCAGGACTTAATGGACGTTTCATACCTACAAAGAAAAAAGACAAAAGTCGTTACTAGATAGCAACAAATCTTTATTATTAAAACTGCATTTTCTTTTTTAAAATGCTGTAAGGCATGACCCAGCAACCAGTTCTAACAAATAAGGTTCCAAACTGCAGAGGCATTACTTAATATAGAAATAAATGCATTTGTGACACACCACAGAGCTCAGAAATAATAAGTTGGCAATATATCACAGTCTGTGCACAGCATCTTGAAACAACTCATTATTTTGTTAAGCAAGCACTCTATTTTAAAGCAGATTTATTATTGCATCTGTAGCAGAGGTTAAGATTATTTTCAAATACATTTCCTCTGCCTCACTAAACACTAGTTTCAGACCTTTTTGCTTTCCAATGACTCTAGCAGTGCCCACTGCTTCAAATACAATTATTCAACAAAAAAGATGCCAACAAGAAATGTTATGGAAACACTGGAAGACAGCAGATTGTTTAAATGAGACTAATGAAGCCTTTCCACTTTATATACACCCAAATCTTCAACTTCATACAAAGATAGTATGTTAGGCCATCCATACCTTCACAACTCAAACTATTGTACAGAGGAAAGTCAGCTAGAGTTGTTCATCTTGTGCAAGCTACATAAAATCATGATAAATGACAGTCCCTGAACAACAAGCCAAGAGCCTGAAATATTAGCTTGCCATAGAGAATAAAAACCTCATCATCAAGCTGCACAAAGAACAGTTTACATATATAGGGAGAAAGTCCATATTTCATTTAAGGTATGGTGCTAAACCAGCAGATAAGAAATGGGGGGTCTAGGGTAGCTCATAGAAAATAATTTTGTTTTATTAGCTACACAACTTGTTCATTCTTATCCCCCACCACCAAAATACTCTGGATGGCAAAAGGCTGGCCCAGAGAGCAGTGAACAAAAGCAGCTCTTCCCAGGCAATAGTGCACCTATGCTCAGGTTTCAAAAGCAAAAGACTTCAAACACAAGGTCCCTTTTCCAGCCTGGGAACCAGAGCAGCACAGAACTTTGTGTACACCTACCACTGTGTTAGGCAGGAGCACTGAAAGACACAAACATTAAAACCAAAAGTGGCAGCAATCCTCCCCAGAAGAGTGCAGCATTCACAAGTAACACTAGAGTACCCCTCTCATAATCCAGTTAAGTTTATTACCAAGAGAAAGTCGATTCTGTTCTCTGGCACAGGAGTGTTCACAGAAAAAGCTTCAGAAATAGTTAGTCATTTATATGGTAGGATAGAGTATTTCATCACATTCTTAACATGCTTAACATTTTAGTATTTGTGCAGATTCCTTCTCAAGTACAATTCACTGATCAAGAATTCTAAATAGACTTCATGTCTTTGTTTCTTATAGATGACAGTTCTGTCATCAAACAAACAATATTAATGATACATTAAGATATAAATCACATCAAATAAAAATAAAACTAATTATTAAAAATAATCGTAGCATACAGGTACCTAATTAATTTTAAAACAAAATACTGGTGATCCTGAAAACCTAGGCTAGAGACTGTCACACTAAATCATTTAAGTGTAAGTATCATATTTCAAGGCCAGCAACCAAGATCCTTGACTCAGCTGAGCTAAGATAACATTTTCATCTTAAAATTTAATCTCCTTAGAGCTTCAGTACTCGTTATTTTTCAATGTATTTTAAACCATAAATAACCTCCCGTAGTCCCTTTGTTTTCTGTAAATTTTTATTTCAACATCACTGTTGTAGCTTTTGTTCTCTGAAGCAAAAGGTTCAGAAACAAAAATTCTTTTAGAGGTTGTACATATAAACTATTATAGAATAATATATGTTACAGTTTAAAAATCCTGGTCTGTCAGAAATCTCGTATATTTTGTTGCAGAGAGAAAATAATCCAAAATATAATCCAGCAATTATTTCAATCATCTGTAAGATCTTAATGAAGCTCAGTTGGTTTGGATACCCTTAAAATTGGCAGAGGCAAACATCTGCATTAGGAAGCTGCATGGACCAGAAGAAGACTGATGGAGCTGCCTGTAAGAGCCCCACAGCTTGCCCAGGGAGGGTTGTTTTGGAAAGCACCAGGCTGGTACTGCACCAGCACATTGGCACTGCAGCACAAGATATGTACACTCCTGGACTGCCTGTTTCTGCTTACTTTCCTCCAAAGGAACAAAACCTTGTTGAAGTCTGAGACTGCTCAATTATGGGTCAAAGCGGGGTACACAGGGCAAATCAGAACATTTGCCGCAAAAGTGCAGTACTGACATCACCAAAAGTATTTATAAATATGGACACACCCAGAAAGAACAACTGAGCAGAGCAAGGAGTCACACGCTGCACCTGCACCCTTAGGCATCCCAGCTGCCAGTATAGAAAGAAAATTAACCTTCAAACAAATAAAAATAAATCACTGCCAAGGTACACTCTTGTTTTAACAAAAACAAACAAACAAACAAACAAAAGAACCAAAAAACCCCACCCATTGTAAATTCAGTTTTACTACGAAGTTGCATACACAGGACAAATGAGTCCTTGAAGCAATCACTTGCTACTAATTTAAGAATTAAAAAACACAAGCTGAAATTTTAAAACAACCTTCCTTGCCTTAAGCTCTGCATCTAAATTAAAAGGTGGCCTGATTATAAGCAGCAATGACCTCCCAACAACCGATGGGAGCAGCAGATGCAAATCACTCCTGAGAAAATGCCTACATTGAGCACAGGAGGGCTTGCAGCAGCATACTCTGACCAGTCCAATCCTGGAGAGAACCTGTACGTGCAGCCAGAGACAGGACCATGTCAAGCCTCAGAAGTCTGTCTGTTCCTTACAGAAATCCCAGCCCTCATTCTCCTGGGATTCAGAGATCTGACCATTTCACAAAGCAAATAACTTGTGTTTGGAAAGCTTTGTTTAGTCTCTTCTGGAGTTTTTAAAAAGAAAATGTTGGTGGCAAACATGCACTAAGATTTTAAAGTATGGCCATTTTTCACACAGTAATACAGATTTTACCATAAATGAGCACATCTTGTGGTGCATGTATTTGTTCAAAAACTAGAAAGGTTACTACACGCAGGGAAAGTTTCCATTGTTTTAAAAATTTCAACTCCTTCCTTTCTTCTTTCAAGTTCAGTTTGGAAAAACACACCTTTGAAATGTCCTGGTTCTAGAACATTCAGCACCAGGACAATTCTGCACTGAGTCAGTGTTAAGAATCTCACAATGAATGGGGTTTATCTTGTACAAGCTAATCTTTCTTTAGAAGGCTATCTGAATGCTTTAAACTTTTATGAAAGAAACATGTACGTACACATTAAATTGTAATAGAAAAAAAAAAAAGAAAAAACTCCCCAAACCAACCGCATTGTTCTTATCCTCTAAACTTTGTGGCCACCCAAATTTATGCAAGCACACATCTGGCAAGTGTTTTTTTTTTTCTTTCAAAAAGAGCCTATTCCTGCAGATAGATTATGAAGAGTTCTGGGTGGTACTTGTTCTCACCCATTCTCACCCACCAGGAGTCAGATATGAAACAGGGCCATTTCATTCCTCAGGTTTACACATAGCTTAATAACATTATCCTGTTGTTGGAATCCAGGGCACAGAAAATGTTTCTCTGCCTGTTTTAGGAAGCTCTGATCTTCAGCAGAGCACTGCTTTTAACCTCTGTCCCAGGGAAAAAATTGCCAAGGCTCTGGGATGAGTTGGAGCATACAGGTGTGAACTAGGTAGCAGTAGTAGTATTAGTTTGTCACAGGGTGAAGAATTTAGGGTTTTAGGATTTTAATATGAGAGTGAATAGGGGACAAGATGGAGGATTTTGGGTATTGCCTCATCTCCTTGTTCTTCTTCTGCTCCATTTTCTGTAGTACTGGTGGCAAGAAATTATTGGTTAGAGAAAGTAGTGGCATACGTGCTACGTAGATTAATAGAAGTTATTGGTAGAAAAGTAAAAACAAGATACATGTTAGAAAGTAATTGGACTAATTAGCTTTAAAAGGACTTGGTTTTGGGTGTTTGCTCTCCATTTTGTGCTTTGTTCCTTGTACGCTAAGTCTGGTATGCAGACGGCGAATCAAATTCAAGATAAGAAAAAGAATAAACAATAGACCAAAGACAGAGAAAATCAAGAGTCTTGCTCATTTTTCATCCTTGCCAAAGAACTCACAAGGGAACCTCCTCTAAAGGGCCCAGGGGGTAGGTTCCCAGTCTTGCCGGGTCCACCAAAAACAACACACATCTAACAGAAGCAGCTACTTGAGACTACAGTCAGTGAGCTGAGAATGAAGAGAAGTTAGATAACCATTACCTTCTGTGAAACCAAAAAATAATTTAGAGTAATTGTTATAGGCAGGATTGTGAAGTATTTAGAAGTTAGTTTAAGAGTAAGAACAAGATTATGAGTTCATGAAAAGGCAGAAAGGTTGGGAATTATCATATGGAGAAAATACATTTGATCAATTCTGCAAGCTTCCAGGTCTATATAACCTTAATACAGCACTTAAAAAGCCAAGTCTTAGCAGCAGCTGATACATAACAATATCCACAAATTAAAATGATCCATACAGAAAGGACATGATTCTGTGAATCACACTGGACACACCCATTGCAAAGGTTGTCACTGTATTTACCCAGCGAGGATTAGAGTCAATTAAAAATTAAAAGGTGAGAATGGGAAAACAAGAAAAACAAAGCAGGAAATACAGAAGAGCATCCATATATCCAGCTGAAACGATCCAGAAAAATGTTAAGTCTGTAAAGGGACTGTATGCCCCATCAGTCTTTCTCTTGCAAAAACAAGTTCTGAAACAAACCAGATACACTCATTTTTCTTCTGATCAAAATCATAAGAGGAAGCAAAGTAAAGTATAAGACCTTTTCAGGGATTTGACATAAACTGTTACCAGACTAAACAGGGTTGTCCCTCCATCACATTTCCTCCCCAGTACACAGAACTGATCTATCTCAATAGATTCTGCAAACAATACTGGAGCAAGAATAAGTTAGTGATTTATGACACCACATTAAAATTCTGAAGTGTCATGAGATACCCTGTTAGGATTTCTGAAAACACATCTTAGCCTCTTGCAGCTGGCAAAGAAATCTAAGCGTGGATATCCTTTGTACTTGAAGCTCAAGGCAATTAGCCTTTCAATTTGGCTGGCTAATTTACTTTTAAACAGAGTTGTGCTTTCAGAGGAGCTACAAAGAAGTATTATATATAGTACAGTGCTGTAGGTGAGAATGTGCAAATCTTTACTCAAAGGAAATAAGCTTTGGTTATCCTAATGAATTAGTGACGGTTACATCATGCATTATTTTCCTGAGTGCTGGTCTAAACTTTTGCAGTGCCCATTCCTAATTAGTTCATACTTCAAAGAACCACTGTGCTGGAAATGTAATTAGACTGCCTTTCCTCTGTGGATCTGTGCCAGGTAAGCAAAAAAGAAAATGTATTTTAAAAACTTACACATGGGCAAAGAGAATTTTCTCCTTTAGCCGTTGGAAATAATCAAATGAGTTGCTGAAGACATGGGAACAAAAACCAAAATTAACTACCTTTCTATATTGTTACATTTCCAAAAAGGTTCATTCAGACAGCTGGGAGAAAGTAGGGAGGGGGGAGAGAGAGACTCAGCACTCAGCCTTGTGTTGTAGTCCTCTTAAGCATCTCCAATGGAGAAAAACTACCTGTGCACCAAACTAGTGAAGTCTGCATGCATGCCTTAAGAGCTGTGGTCTCACACTGAGCAACTGCAACTCCCTACTTCCTCATCTCTGCCATAAAACATTTACACACATCTCCCAAAAGAAAAACACCCAACCCCAAAAAATACACAAACCAACTTTGAATATCTCCAGAGCATTATTCAAAAGAAATTTACTAGAGCTGCAAGTCTTATGACCTTTCTTGTATTTTTAGAGTATTTCCCAAACACAGATAAATTATCAAGAGGCATATGGTTTGTACCATCTGGGCAACAAGTTCTTTTGGGATACTGTGGTGAACAGCATATGCATAGTGCCTTGTGCACAGTATCCTACAGAGTTAAAAAAAGCACTAGAGACTATTTTGAAGCCAACCTTGAAAAATCCCCCATATGTTTAAGGGACCTGTTTTGTTTCAGAAGATGTGTTCCTCTTTCTTTCAGCACAAACCCAAACAGAGAACTGCCATGTTTAATTTTCATCTTGTTCTGAAATTCCTCAAGGAGGCATCATATTCTGCAACATCTCCACCTGTCAAACTACTTATTACCCATCCATCCATATCTGATCAACTCTTGGTCATGTCTTTCATCTCTGCTTACAAAATACACTGAATGTTTTTATTCAAAGTTACAGTAAAAATTGGAATGTTCAGAAAAGTAAACACATTTTTATTTCTTAAGACAGATGAAGAATAATCGATTAGTCACAGTACACAGACCAAACTGGGCTAAGTAATTTTTTAGCTTTAATTTTGATGCTAGTTTATCAATACAAAGAGGAATAGAAACTCAGCTTGCTTTCACTGTGCATGAAAAGTTTTGAATGGTGTAGTAAGACAAATGGCAGACAGCCTCTTCACTAACACATTTTAGAGCATTTAACATTTGAAGGAGATTCTCTTCAAACTATAAAAACAGATGGTTGATTCACAACACAAACATTAGCTGTTCAGCACAAGGTAATTCAGAAAACTGGAAGCATTCAAGTAGCTAGTGTTTTGCTTTGCTTTACTAGCCTTGAAATTTTCCATGTTAAGGAAACCTAAAATTAGACCTGCTGCACTAGATTGTGAGCTCAGCTAAACTGGAGTAAATAAAATTACTCTCAACTTAGGTTATCACTGACTGCTGTTGCATGTGCCAATATCAGTAGTTAGCTCTAATTATAAGGTTGATCCCTTCCTCTGTAGCACCCATACTTACAGATTTCTGGCACTCTTTGCATTAACAAGAATCTACACATTGATTCATTTGCCAGAGAGATACATCCTCACCTGACATAACATATCAGACTGCTGCCAAGCAGGCTCCAACTTTGGAGTCCTGACATTATCCTGGATTATGCTTCAAGACGAACAGATAGTTTTACAGAATTATCATAATACGATTTTGCTTGATGAACCATTTGACAAGTTGGTGCCTTCTACTCAGCAGTCTGTCATTAAACCACTACTTACCTTCAGTTAACTTGCACTCTAAGCAAATTTAGCTAATTGCAGAAGAATATTTAGAGCCCAAAGTCTCCAACACATGGTTTAGATGTCATTTTAGACATTTGCCCTCCCCTACCACATGCAGAAACCTATCAGAGAGAGTAGACCTTCCAGAAAAATGACTACTCAGCTCCCTTAGCTTTCTATATTACCAATCTTTTGAACAAATCCATATAACAATCCCAATATCCACACTGCTATCCCTAGTATGATATCTGCAACAAATTCAATCAGGTACTACATGGTCCAGTCTGTGTTTTAGTGTCCTCATAAAAAAAAAGTCCATTTCATACCAGCCATAACTGATTGTCTTTATCTGACCATATTTACATTTTATTTCATCCAGAAACTCTAGTTTTCTATTAAAGACCTAAATCCCAAATATGCCGTATTTGTAAAGCAACACCCAGGAAGAAGAAAAAAAACGAACCACAAAAATAGAGAGATTATATTAGTTCTTTCTTGGATATGGGCAGAATTAAAATGTAAAGCATGCCCAAATGCCAAACAGACAGGGAAAAAAAAAAAGAAAAAAGAAAAGAAGAAGGAAAAAAAAAAAGAGTCAAAAAATAAGATACTTTAATGGGTTGAACATTAAAATTACAAGTTATTTTAACAGCAAATCCTCAGTTTTAGAAAGCTAAATTTTTCCAAGTAGAAATTAGCAAAGTGAGTTTTCTTTTGTATATTTTTAATTTTGCCCAATCTGCTTTCTTGAGACCAGAGAACTGTCTTATCAATTACAAATTTAAAAAATAAATTGAATGATACTGCCTCTAAGAATTTTCTACAAAGTTGCTAGGTTAGATTTTTTACTTGTAACTTTCAAAATATTGGATCCAAGTAGTATTTAAATCAAAAGACTCCTTGTATTTCTCCCTAGAAAAACACTGAATAACACAACATTAATTAAATGTATCTCCATCAGATTTTACAACTTGGAAGAGCTGAACACAAACCTGTTAAGAGAAAATCCTGTAGAGGGTATAGTTTGAACCTGCATTCAACAATAAAAGGACCACATAAAATAGGGGGTTATTTTTATACATTTAAGAAGCTTACGATGACATAAAGCCAACTGCAAAACAAATGGGTTTTAACTATTTGGACAATTAATTCAAGATGTAAGATACTCCTAGTGAAGCAACTATTTTATTTATTAAAAAAAAGTTGTTCACAGCATAATCTTGCAAAAATAAAGATCAAAACCTGCTGACATAATCTGAGGTTCCTACAGGGTATTTGTACCTGGCAGTTCCTTTATCTTGCTTGAGCATTATCACATTTGAAGAGTAAATCAATCTTTGGTCTCAGGAAGTAAAAATTATTTCCTACCTTCTTAAAAATATCAAGTATTCATCTCAGCATAAAAGGAAGCCACAACAGAGAGAGTAGAACCAGGCCTAGTAGATGGCTGTCTTGTTCTTAAGTCTGACAGTGCTAGGAGCTGAATATAAGCGGTATTAGAAATCATTAATTCAGGATAAAGCCTGGTAATGCTGTGAAAGCACTCTTGGACACAAGAACTTTGACAATTGTATGAAAATAATAGCTGGGCATGAACAAAGAACATGCCACATTCAGGAAAAATATGAGATTGAGACCTATCAGCTTGATTGGAAGCACTAAGAATACAAAGAACAGAAAACTGCAAGCATGATCAGTGGCAGTGAATGTCAAACCTAAAAAGTGCTCCTGAAAAGATGGTCCCAGATTAGTCATCATTCATAAGATATTGTCATTGTCTATGTAAACAACTGATTCTCTTTTGGAACTGAAAACCTTTCAAAACCAATGTTGCCTTATAGTATAAAGGGACATCACACCTGCTCTGTCTTATTAATTAAGTTCTATGATCAAGTTATAAGAATATTATCCAGCTGGTAGTGACAGACTATAAGAATAGCGGATCACCTGAATAGTCTGAAGTCTGAATCACATGAATAGTCTGAATAGCCTGATAGTCTGAAGCCACCTGCAGGCAGGCCAGGTTAAACTTAGCACTGACCTGCACCTAACCCTCTGCTTGCCCTTTACCCCATCTAAAGGAACCACAACAAAGCATATTTTGTACTGACACTGAATTCAGACAGATGTCTAGTGAAGTTGAAGATAGAGCCACTCCCTAATTCCTCCTTCCCATGCACAGACCTCTCCTAAACTCAAGCTGCCAGTCACCTCAAGCTTTAAGTGACTTGTGTGCAAAATCCATTCTGAATACGTGTCTTATTGCACACTAAAAAACACACTTCCATTCATAAAAAAGAAGAGCCAGCCTTTTGCTAGTTTTGCTGACATTTCACACCCTGATCCAGAAATAGGACATGCATGTGCTTCCATGCTGTAAATAATCCACTCTGCTCTCCCCTCAACTAAGAGCCATGAAAATGAGTGCATTTGTTTGTACAAATTCCTCATTTCTGTGCTTTCCAGCCAGTGCAATAAAGCAATTATTGCTTTAATCTAATCTGGTTTTATAAACTTTTGGACCCTAACGTTTACATTTTAAGCTGAAGGTAATACCTGAATTAAGAATTCATGTGGCAGATTTTTTTGGTTTCCTCCTTTTTATTATTCATTTGTATAAAATCAGTATATTATTTGTATATCATACTTAATAGTCAAAAATATGTGAAGATACTCAGGTAATCTATTGCTCTACCATAAAACCTTCACAGCAAAGGTCCACTGGCAATTCCAGAACCACTAAACTGCATAAACTTTTTAAGGCCTGCACTCTTGTATATATTCTACACCAAGTATCCAGGAGGCACTGAAAACAAGAATAGTTAAGTCAGCTATTTGAATTGTTAAAGTAGATGTCACTTCCTTAAGTTGTTATTTCATAGAGTTCTGCAGAACTCAACAAAAGAAGGGCATGGACCTGCTGGAGAAAGTCCACAGGAGGGTCACAAAGATGATTAGAAGTCTGAAGCACCTCTCCTATGATGAGAGGCTGAGAGAGCTGGAGTTGCTTGAAGAACAATAAGAGAAGAGAAGGCTCCAGGAAAACCTTAGAGCACCCTCCAGCAGCTGAAAAAGCTGTGAAAGAGCTGGAGAGGGACTTTTCACAAGGGTATAGAATGACAGGAGAAGAGGTAATGGCTCCAAAGTGAAAGAGGGTAGGCCTAGATTACATAATAGAAAGAAATGCTCCGCTATGAGGGTGGTGAGACACTGCCCAGAGAAGCTGTGGATGCCCCACCCCTGGTAGTGTTGAAGATCAGGCTGAATGAGGCCCTGAGAAAGCTCAGGTCATGGAAAGTGCCCCTGTCCATGGCAGGGGGTTGGAGCTGGATGGTCTTTAAGGTCCCTTCCAACCCAAACCAGTCTGTGATTCTATGATACCTACTTCAGCTGGTATAGAGACCAGCTAAGTGTGAGTAAAACAATAATAACACAAACCAAAATGGATGTTGTAACTGCAGTAAGAATCAAGTTGCATGATAGATGCACAGATCCTTTTGAAGATGTTTGTTCTTGGTACAACTCCGATTTTCCTACAAGGCCAGCTTTACTGTCTAAAATACTCTACATAAGGAACCTGTCACATAAATGACAAGCAGCCCTTCCAAAATACCAGGTCTAAACAACATTTCTCAAGGCACTTCTGTTCAGGAAAGAGGCTTAATGCCAGGAACAGAGAAGATGAGGGAAGTGGCCTGTGGATATCCTCATCGTTCAGACTTCTGTGTGTGCATCTTGCCCAGGGGACAAGGGAAAATGAGAGTAGAGGAGGGCCAGAAGATGTGCATTTCCATTCCTGCATCTGGAACAAAACCATGGGGTGTTTTTTGGAAGCAATTTCACACCTTTTTCTTCAAACTGTCCCCTCCACTTCCCCATCAACTCAGAGTACACTGTCAAAGCAAGGGCACATTTCATACCATGCATTTGTGCTCATTATCAGCATTGGTTATGATGCAGTATGAGGCATCTAAATATTACTGCTGACACAGTACCAAAGAGTATAAAATTTTTAGCACAAAATCAGTGACAAAGACTAAAGGTCTGTCAAGATAAGAAACATTCACGTTTGCCATCAAAATGAACAAATTATGGAAGATTCAACTTACACCCACTCATACTCCAGAGATGAACCCAAGGCACACAATTCATCTTTTGCTGATCACTGCATGAAGTGTGCTTCTCATGGAGGTGACTGCATACCAACTGCCACGATAACAAGCAGTGTCTTCCTTCAGACATTTACAAACATCAGAATGCTTATTCATGACAGTCCCACATATCATCTGCCATCCCAGATGGTGACTGGTGGGATGCTGATTTTGTCCTAAGGCAGTTACCACCCACCAAGATAGTATATGCAGGGCTAAATAAAAAGCATGTGCCATCTGCTGTCAAGTTCAGAAGATTTGTTGAGACCTACTAGATTAGTTTAAGTTTATTTTAGATCAGACAAATCAGGAGGTTATAGCTCTCTAACTGCCCAATAAAATAAGAGTAAGTTGCACTGTAGAAGACACACCATAAAGTAAGAACAAGTTACAGTGTTCTGCTGGTTCCACCTACCGACCTGGGAGCAGATAAGGATTCTCACTGTGATCAGTGGCAAAAGGCACATATGGCCCACAAGTTCAGAGGGAAACCTGAGACCAAGAAGCAATTCTGCAGAACTTACAGTTTTCCTTGGCTTGAAAAAGTTCTGGGAATTTTCTCTCCTGACAACAGGATGTTTTTCCTGCCTCCTTTTCTTGTGATCATTTACAAAACAATACTGTTATCATTTTGATTGCTGGTCCTCCATAAATTGTTGCCCAGTTCCAATTTTTTTCTACCCTCTCTGTAGAGTCTTCTTATCCTCTTGCTCTGACATGCACTGACATTTTACAAATACATAGAAGAAAGAAAAGACAGTTAAAAAGCAGAACTAGTATGATATCTTCTGCCTGCTTCACAATCAGCATAAACTCACTTCATGTGTCATATCCATTTATGGACAGTTTCTAGAAAATACAGCCATTTCGCCAATACCAATTATTAGGAACTCAAAATATATAAAATAGTTCTATGCATTCTTTTTAAATTATATAATTTAATTTCTTTTTGTACATTGATAAATATCTAAAGCAAGCAGAGAAAATAGAAAAGTACATCTACAGAAGCATTTTTCCAGTCTTTTTACATTACCAGGTACATGAAAACCTTTCCCAGGCAGGGAATTAACCCTTGCACAAATATAAAGGTTACATCACTGTCTGCTTGGATGAAAAAAAGCATTGCTTAAGCTGAACCCTTAAGAAGTAAAATTTCAAAATATGGACAAATAGCCTTTAAATCATTAACATCAGAAGAACAGGACACAAAGGAGACAGATCACGAAGGTCTGTACTGCACAGCAATGAGGGAGAGGGGCTGCAAAGGTCTCTGCAGGGGCCCTACACTGTCAGAGTCCCTGGCACCACAGCCCACATGGCTGCACCTGCAGAGATCCTCCAGGAGGCCCAGCAGCAAATGCTCAAGGAACTTTCCTCCAGCCCAGCACAAGTGCACCACCTCCTCCAGCATTCAGACCATGAAGGGCAGAGGAACAGAGTGCATCAGTCAACTGCAAATGAGTCCCTGTTTTTTCTCAGCTCCTGAGAAAAAGCAGGGACTTTCTAAGAAAAAAAAAAATCTGGACAACTGCAGGACATGCAGCCAGAGGCAATGAGAGGCAACAAGGTAGTTTTTTCAAGCTCCTTAAGCATGTTTGCTTACCCTACTTCAAATGAGTGTTTGTAGAACTGTCAGCTGTTTTAAATCATCCCAGACTGCTTCCTCTACAGCAGAGGTCACTAATCCATGCATCCTAGTGCAGCTCTCTGTAGAACACATGACTTTATTAAATGGCCAGATAACCATAAATGTATTTAAAACTCAATACCAGTTATTTAAGACAAAAAGATCTGTCATCAAATTATACAAGTCACAGTCAGTCTTCTGCTGCCATCCTGCATAGAATACAAGGCTGGCACCTGCTCAGGGATATAAACATCATTCCACCTGTCATTTTACAACTAGGTATTTGAAGTCTTCACAGAAATTCATCCATACTGCTCTCCCAAAAAGTAAAAAATATCATTTTACAAAGGGACAAACTTCTGAGGATGGCAGTCACACAGAAAATTGGCCATTAATCTCCTCTGAATAAATATAACCCCCAGGAAGATGAAAGCATGAGCAGAATATATATTTTTTACACTAAAAAATGCTGAGGTGCACAATGAGAAGCTTTTACTTAAGCATTTTCAGCTCAAGTTATCTTTCAGAAGCCCGTTTTATTCTCAGGAGATATTTCTCTCCAGTCATTCACTTTTCAAAGTCCTTTGCAACTTTAAGATTGCAGTAAAGCTGACTTTTTGCCTTATTTCAGTAGCTCTCTCCCTTGTCCGAGCTGTCACAGTCCCTGGAGACACTTGGTAGTTTTAAATTTCCTCAACATTTTATTACTAAAGAAATTTTTAAAAACCCATTCTTTTTTCGAGGCAGACAGTTGACTTTGTAACACAAAACATCCTTGTGATAAAAAATTATTCTATTAAATCCTCCAATTAATGAAGATCTTTCTCACAATGGTTTACCTAGTTGATCTGTGCTCAAGTTGTCCTTTTTGAATAGCTGATAACTGAACACAAGTTCTGTTAAAGACAGTTTTAAACACACTTACTGCCTTAAAAGACCCAGCAGGTTGAATAATGCCTCCTGTGTTGACATCACAAGCATGAGGTTTTGAAACACGAAACATTTGGAAAGGTTCACTCAGTAAAATCCAGTTTCTCAATCTGGTGCCACCTTTGCTTAAGACACTCCATTCACAAATTCAGGGCAGCTAGCTCTCAGAATTATGTCTTGCAGTATTAGGCATTTTTCTTAAGCCTGGGTCATGCAGTCATAAAAATCCCCAGGAACTCTAGCTTTTTAAATATCCTTCTAATCCTGGCAGAGCTGACTGAAAACATGAACCCTAAAGGCTCAAAAACTAGAAGGGAATTAAAAAGAAACCAATTTCAATTTTCTTCTAGATCTGAGATAATTTTTGCATGTTCAGAGCTGACAATATTTAGGCAGGAGCATTTATCTTCTCTCAGCCACGCACTTGACCAGGTCTGGACTGCTGCTATGCTTTATCACTGTAAGAAACGTAAGACTTAAAAAAAGAAAACCCAAACAAATCCAAACCTAAATTCTAGTCCTGATGGACTTCCTCCAGGACAAACCCTGAACAACCAGGCATGTATTCAGTCATACAGTGATTTTGGGTCAACCCTGGCTGATGGTTTAATTTCTCTTTCCCTGTTTGTACAGCCCATAAATCCATCAGAAGGCAAGTGTTTTGTCTTCCCCTGTGTTCCCACCACCTCCCTGTTTTTACAAGGGCATGTAGTGACAGGACATGACGTAATGACTTTAAACTGAAAGAGGGTAGTTTAGATTAGTTGTAATCTAAACTACTTCACTATGAGAGTGGTGAGGCACTGGCACAGGCTGCCCAGAGAAGCTGTGGATGCCCTGTCCCTGGAAGTGTTCAAGGCCAGGTTGGATGGGGCTCTGAGCAACTTGGTCTGGGGAAAGGTCTCCCTGCCCACAGCAGGGGGTTGGAACTGGATGACCTTTAAGGTCCCTTCCAATCCAAAACACTCTATGATAATATAATTCCTTTATTTTCCAAGACTAAGGAAGTCTCCCCATAACAAAATAGGATCTCCTTTTCCCTGGCCAGAACCCTTCTCTGCACCCATGTCAGTCTGAAATCATCAGGAGCATTAATTAAATCAGTTTCCTGAACTCCAGATGGACACTCATCAGTTTTGCAAAGGCAGCATTAATGCTCCCTTATCCCTGAAAAGCAGGAAGTTTAGGAATCACTAGTTAATTTTACAAAATACTTCTAAACAATATACAAATCAATTTTTTATTTAATTGTGCTTCATTAGGTATGGCAATTAAGCAAGAGTCTTCAGCTATTGTAATTAATTCAGCTTATGCTAAATGGCCAATTCAATCATTAGGCCAAATTGTCAGTTAAATGCCACATTATTATTTTTAAGTATTTATCAGTTCTTAGCTAACAAATGCATTAAGAAAGCCCAGTTCAACTGTCAGCAGAAACAGACTGATCTGCCATGGCAGTAGCTTTCCTCTAGGAAAGCAACTGGAGTTCAGAGATATCCCAAAATATTATTACAAAGGAATGGATATTAAGGATTTAGTTTTTTTACCAGGCAGTTTTCCTAACTGCATTTTGAATTATACTGTGAATCCAAAGGAGAAGTTCCATACCTACTCACTCTATTTATAGCATTAGGCGTGTCTACATCACAAGGACAAAACATGACTTAGGTACTAATAACTCCATTTTTGCTCTCAAAACAACCTGTAGAGACAGTACCCAGGCTGATCTAATGCCTGCTCCTGGCATGAGGGCATATCTTATCTAGATTATCTAAATAAATTCTGAATAACAATAGAGAAATGGTTTTATCACACACATTTTTTAGATACAAAGACAGACAAGATGAAACAGTATCATTCTGAAGAACTTTAACAATTTTTCATGTGTCTGACTATATAGACTGCAAACAGTAATTAAGTACCACTTCATCTGGTCTCTTGTTGACCTTCCAAAATCAAATAGACAGATGGACCAGGAAACAACAAAGCTAAATTACAGGAAACAAATTAACAAAGTTAAAGTACTTTCTTTTTGAAGACATTCATCTGATACCTTTAATGAACATGCTTATTTCAGGGCAAGCACAAATTTGAGGGGAAAACTTGAGAGAATATGAAACTTTCCCAGCAAAGTTCTTATTGCAACAACCAAAAAAACGTAGTATTGCCCCAATACTGAAGTCATTAATAAATACAGTCCGACTACATTTTTCATTTCACATCCTAAACAATGTTACATTGTGGCCCTAAACAGCTGCCACTTCTCACTCTTAGGATATCATAATGTCATTTTTATGCACTTCCTATTTTTAAATTACATATAGGCACTCTGAAATAAATAAAACTACACAATTTCACATAATTTATTATCAGTGATAAGCATTAGGCATTCACATCAGTAAGCATTCTGGAAATAAGTTCATATGGAATACCAGCTTGTCTTTTTTTTTTTTATTCCTTAACTAGATTTCATACTATGTTCATAAAAGTTACGGAAAAAAAAGGACATCAGCTGAATTTCCTAAACCAAGTCGCCCTAACAATTTACCCTAGCATATTACAGAACACTCAAATAAAAAAACTGCAATTTCTCCAATGTAAAATGCAGAAAAATCATAATGAACTCACTGAAAGTAGAAGACAAATCTAATCAAAGAAAGCTGTGTGGAATAGCTACATCCTGTACAGGAAAAATAAGTTATATTTCAAAGTAATTGTTGTGCAAGAGAAATAGGAACAAATAAATCGGTGTCCTAAAACTCTGTCAGTGAGTGAACTCATTTGGGAACTACAGCTGTTGCGCTTTAGAGATTTGGATTAAAATCCATCATTATCTTTCAGTTAATACTCTTTCATCGACCAATCAGCAGTCATATGGTGTTTACCAACCCTGGTCACTTAACCCACTTGAATGGCCTTTGTGCTATAATTTGTACTTCAATACAATCAGATTACTTCTAATCTAAATGATTTGTGTCCTTTATGGGGCAGATAAACACTAATCCCAAGGTTCCTAAAACATAGCAAGCCTAAACAGGGCCAGTACGGCATCCATTATTTGCCATTTTAATACAATATTTCATTCAAGTTGGGAAACACTTGATTTGATCATACTGACCCTGCCTTTTAGATGCTCATTTCAAATTTCTTATACTAACAAAGAAGAAAGATTTATTAGCAAACACCACCACTCAGCAAAATCAGCAGCAAAACAATCAATACACTAATATATAGATACTACTTTTTGATCAAATTACTTCACAGAAAAAATAATTATTTTTTAAAAGAAGACTAAGCAAAGAGAAACACTTTAAAACTCGTTTTTCAGTAAGGAGTTACATGTTCAGTAATGGCTCACAGTCCCTGGGTATTAATTTTAAGTCTGCCTCCTCAGAATGGTTTTCCAAGTATTCAGCACGTAAAGTGCCCTTAATCATTCCTGTTCTTCAGTTAATCTTGGGTGACACTTGGAAGCAGTTGTGCTCCAGGGCGAGTCTAGCATCTAATTACATTTAGCAGTAATGTGCTTAGGCTCTGATCTCACAAATGCTTCTGCACAGGTGTATCAGTGACCATGCGGCCATGTCCCTAGAAAAGGAGGGACCCACACATGCAACTACAGATGCATGACTGGAGACAAGTACATCAATGTATTTGTACCTCAAAAAATGCAGGAGTTGGGAATAAAAACAGTTGAATAGTTCAGTAATAACCTCATGGTGACAGCAAGTATGCAAACAGCTTTGTACATCAGTGCCACCATTTTATAGTCACACATTTACCAACATATATATTTCTTACCGACAAAAACGCTAACTCCCTACAAAACATGCCACTATGTAATATAGAACTGATCATACTCAAAGTTAAGCCAGGATGACTCAGAATTGGATAAAACATTGCCAAAGAAAAATGAAGATGCTGGATCATCTTAATAGCATCTGTAGCTATGAACTTATATGAATATAAATGTGTTTATTTAAAATACCTCAACACAGGTGCTTGTATTTCATATTAAGTAAAACTCTTTCTAGTTTAGGTAGTTAGCAAAAGTTCACTTTCTCATGGTGCCCTCATTCACAGGCAGTGCTGCTCTCAGCGGGTGACCTCAGCCTACTTCGTGCTGATGACTGAGCTCACACATACACACAGAGAATCAGAAACCACCATTACCACCAAAATTCTGGTTTAAAACAGTCACATGCTGACACAAAAACTTTTTAAAAGCGTCCATCCATATTTGAGAGGAGGAAGAACACAGGCAGAACACAGGGCATGAGGGGCATTTCACAATGCGATTTTCCATTCTGGCAGCAAGTACTTCCAGGATTATTCAGTGAATGCCATGTATACTCCTTACTCTCCTCTAAAAACAGCCCTTGTGATGTTCCTTGTACTTTGAGCAAGATCCCCATTATACATTACAAAACAGCCTCCTTGAAAGGTCCTCCTTGAAAGAAACCACAGCTTGTTTGAGATTTCCCCGAAGTCGCAACAATTTCAAAAGTGCTGGGAAGGCTTCTATAATTCACTTCTGAAATTATAACCTAACACACTACCAAATACAGAAGACTGATGTAGCTTTCCAAGAGCAGCAATCTTTGTTTTTCACTAATTTCTCAAACCCTACCAGAACCTCATAAAGTTGCATATTTCCTTGGATACTGTATTTGTGTTTAACTGCAAACATGAGGTAAGCAGAAACTGCAATTGTAAAGCAGCAAAGCACATTTACTCTTTTAATGACATTTAAAAGCACTGTATAAGAGTCCAAAAGCCAAATGCAACAATGACTTGCACAGCCCACTTGCACAGTTAGAGCCACTGCGAGTGCTTAGAGGAGACTGGAAAGAGGGGGAGTGTTGTTATTTTTTCCCCAGATACCTAAAAATTCCTGGACCAGCTGTCCCAAAAAGTGTTAGCTCCAGAAGAGACTGTGAAGTCCAGAAACACTGAAAGAAATTTTATGAATGTGAGAAAGTAACCAGATATTTGAAGGAAGTACTTGTAAATTCTACAAATCCTTATTTAATCAATAAGCACCTGGCAATAGCACAACATTTCTCTGTGAGAGCCCAGAATTTATGTCAGAAACACATCAGATCTCCCATCATAGGAGGAGGTAATAGTCTTCACTCACAAACTCAGTAGTTCATGTATAAACTGAAAAGGTACCACACAGTTCTAGCAGATTAATAGCAGCAAGTCCAAACTTCACAAGAGCGAAAAAAATAAGAACAAAAAAAGAAAGGGAGAAAGAGGAAGGGAAGGAGGAAAGGAAGAGGTACGTACTAAACCCCAAGGGCAAACCCCAGCCCTCAGATGCAAGCCAGGAAAGGTTCTAGTCTTTGTGGGTCCACAGAGAGAGAACCATAAGCTAAATAAGAAATGGCCACTTCCTGAAATAAGTAGGAAATGGATATAGAACACAACAGATTCAGAAATAAGTGTGTGTTTGTGTCAGACAGCACAGGTGCCAGAAACACACCTGTAATGTTACTGTAATCTTGGCAGAAGGTGGTAATTCTTTAACATTTACCATGCAGCTGCACAGTAAAAGAAAATAAAAACAAAACAAAACAAAAAACAAACAAACAAACAAACAAAAACAAAGGGCTTCATTCTGCTCCTGTATTTCAGAGGGTTCCCCACAGTAATTACTGAAAGCTGCTGCCCCAAATAGAAGCCAAATTGTTTCTGGAGATCCAAAGAAGGCTGAAGGCAGTTCATTTCTCTGATATCCCTGATTCTTTTCCCCTTTCCACTGCAGAAGGCATGCTTAGACCACTTCAACTATTAAGAATCCAGAATTAACTAATTTGAATTTACAATATTTGAATAAAGAAAATCAGAACCCTATATCAAAGATGCTGTAAAGACAAATACGTGAAACTAACAGAAGCACAACTAGAGAAATCTCAGGTGTAAGAGTAATACAGCAAAAATCACCTCTTTCTTCTAAAAACTTACCTGTATGGTCAGAGTAGCCATTTGGAAAAAACCTCCCCAAAATTCCTTAGCTAAGAAAAATACTTGGCCACCACTGTAAAACCCACTAAGGGTTTTACAGCCCATTATTGAAATTATCTTGCACTGAAACACTATTTCTCTAGGATCAAGGAAAAGTTGGATTCCAAATGCATTAAACAGCTGCACTAAACTCAGTTTGAGCAAGAAAGATTACATCTGCATTTCTTACCTTACCTGCTATTTTTATGCTTTATGGAAGAGCCACATTTCCCTCCTCACTCCAGTGAATTGTATAGGTGACAGGGAGGCAAACAACTGGAAGTCACAGCAACATGCACTGTTACATCCTTGCCATAATAAATGGGGAGATGCTTACATCTTCTTCTGCAGCACAACCATTCCCCTGCCTCCAGGAAACCATTAAACAACTAGAGGTGTGAACCCACTGCAGCTTTCTGCTTCATTAAGTCATATATCCTTTTTACATTGGAGTCATGAAGCTATAAATCATGTGAGACAGAATGAGAGCTAATTAAAGAGTCAGCTAAGCATAAAATTCTGCATTGTTGCATATCAGACAACTCCAAAACTGACCGTACTTTGTATAATATATTGTAAAATATTAAAAGATGTTTCCAGCAGATAGCTATTTTCTCTAAGAGTGGAGCACTGCTACCTGAAAAACATCAATATTTAATTTCCTAGCAGGGAAGCCCCATGAAACCCTGACTCACCTTTTTTTTTTTTCCTTTTTAATAACAGATCATTCTGCCCTGTATTGCAGGGCAGTCTTGTATACAGCCTTTAACTTACTTAACTCTTTTTCTAATTAGTATCAATTCCTATGCCTCTGAAGACAGAAATTCACAACCCCAGAAATCTCTACATACACTAGACACAAATGTATCTAAATCTAGCCCTTAAACTTCAGTACAAACACTTCAGGTTATTTACAGAATTCCTTTACCAATAAGGCAATACTCATTTGAGAAAAAAAAAATCCATTTCCTGATACCAGATTTCTCAGTCAATGCAATTATGTCAGAAAAGCTCTTCTTTGAAGGGTCAGAGGTAAATCTGATGTAGAGATGTTAACTGAAATATATATATATATATATATCTCACAACCCAAGAGGGCTT
>VXAX01003616.1:186997-197480 GCA_013399835.1 Leptocoma aspasia
TAGAGCATCCATTAGCAGGTGAGAAACTCGTTACACCAAGGACATATAAAAACAGAGCACAAAGATGATCCGGTAATTCCAAAAGCTTTTTCTCTAAAAGATTTTTAATTGAACAGATATATGCAGGTATATGTTCAACTCCTATTCCTTCTTCACATTCTTTTTAGNCTTAAGAAAAAGGAAGAACAAATGTTTTTTATATATAAAAATATATATTTTTTTTTATTATACCCAAGTATGGCAAGTGAGCTTTATTTTTAAAGAGCATTCTTCTTTTTTTCTATTAAATAAAAAGAAAAAAAAATGGTGTGTGAATTTATGAAACTAAACTTTTATTTCAGGCTTCACTGACTGGAAAAGGGGCCCAAAAGAATTTTTGTTAAAAATGGGACACCATCTCTAAGGTGATTCATATTTTACTGGGATGTTCCAAGAAACTTTCTGAGTTGCTGGCCACTCTTGAAATCTGTTGCATTAGGCTGCAATCAGGAAGGGGGGCAGAGGTCAAATACATAGCTAGGACAAATACTAAGTTCAGCAAGCCAACACAGGGGTCAAGAAATTAGAAGAGGCCAAGAAATACAGCTGCTGAAGGAAAGACTAAGGCATTCCAGCTGCCTGAGGCGACAAGAGGCAGGTATAGAGGATGCTCAGAAGTGACAGGGACCAGGCAGGGCTGCTTGCAGTCAGCCCACAAAAGCCACAGCTCTCACTCCTGCAACCTGAAAGATCCAAAGCAATGTCAAGCTTTTAATATTCACTACTAATTCTGAAAAGCATTTGGCAGCACTTTGATAAGTGAATTAAGTTCTGCCTATGGCTTTACAGAAAACCATGAAATACAAATCCTAGTAACAAGCATTTAGAGAGATTCTGACAATCCTTAAAAAGCAGCAGTGCTGGGTTTTATAAACTAGCCCATTTGGAAATTCAAGCTGAAATTATGTTTCTAAACAACATAAAGTACTTCTGTGACCCAGAGCCAGCTGGGTCACATCTTATAATTTCTTATAAGAAATTTAAAATTTCTTATAAGAATTTTATAAGACTATATTATAAGAATAAATTTCTTATTTTTAAATTTCATATAAGAATAAATTTCTTATAAGAAATTTAAAAATAAATCAGCTTTTTTCAACAAGTCATTGACATGAAAGGAATTTGAGGGTTCTCACAAGATGGAAGAAGCCATACTGTTGCTACAATAGTAGCAACAATAAATGACAGGAACAGATTCAAGAACATATATGTATAGTAAAAAGATACAAAACCAGAAACATTCAAAACTTTGATTCAGTGTCACACAAAATGTGATCTCCAGCTCTGTAAAAGCATGAGCCACTCCATCACGTTGATACTACAAAGGCGTTTATATGGCAGAAGCACACAAAAGCAAACCTGCCAAGCCCCCATGCTCTGCATGAAACATGGTGTTGGCTCCTAACTGCCCGTGAGAATTCCCACAGTTATCACAAGCACATGGCAGAACAGCCCTCTGATCAGCTGCGTGGGGCAGGAAGCAGCCGTGGTGCTGCACGTAGAGATTACAAATGCCACACGCTCCTGGCAGCCACAGGCTCCCTGCAGCCCGTCTGCCTTGTCTCCTCTGGGGTTTAACGCCAGCCTGTGCTTCCTTTATTTTCAAACATTTGCCAGATCAGGCTAGTGTAAATCTTCCCCTCTGAACAAGAAGGAAGTTCTCCTATCCTTGCTCAAGATTTAGATGTTCAACTCAAAATAAAGAAAAATAAGTCAGATCCTTTCTTGAAAAACTGTGATACAGAAACTTGATCAATATTCTAATTTACAGTTAAGAAAAAAAAGGTGAGAAGCTTCTGAGAACTAAATAACATATAAGAGAGGTCCACGGGGTTCCTTGAACAGCACAGTTTTTCCAGATCTTTTACACTGCAACAACATGTCACCACCAAGTTATATGCAGAAATATTGGCTAATGCAAATTCACTGAAAGTGGTAAAAACAAGAATTACACCACACCTGTTTTGTCAACCTTTCACTCCCCCAACCTATTTGAGTTACATAATAGATTGTAATTATGATGGGAACAATTGAGACTCAACAAATCTACCAAGTTAACATAGCTGACAATATAACCAAATAATGAAGTTGACAACATAATCAGATGTTGACATTACTTCTGTCAAAATGTGTTATTACTGATCATCAACACAAATTTCTCTGATGCTGAAGTTTGTAAAGCTCCATTGTCTGGTTTCTTAAGCTGTTTTTGTTACATTCATGAAATCGTGAGACTAACCCACAGGCCAAGGAAAGACAGCAGAGGTTGCTTGAAATGTTTTCTCAGACCTGTTTGAAAGAGGAAGAAAATGTCAGTGTAGGCAGCTCTTTTCTGGCCTTCCAGGAATATCTCTTGCTCAAGAGCATCTGTAATCTGCCTGCAGTAGAGAAGGGGTCCCTGAGTACAGTGGACTTAGCCTTATTCAAACCTCCATCAGTAAAAGTCAGAAACAGAGAATCATTAAGGTTGGAAAAGACCTTCAGGGTCATTGAGTCCAACCTTTGACCAAACATCACTGGGTCCATTAAACCATAGCACTAAACAACCATGGCCAGATGTTTCTCGAACACTTCCAAGGATGGTGACTCCAGCACCTCCCTGAGCAGCCCATTCCAGTGCTTAACTACTCTTCCAGTGAAGAAATTCTCCCTGATGTCCTACCTGAACTTCTCCAGGGGCAGTTTGAGGCCATTTTCTCTCCTCTTGTGTCCTGTCACCTGGGAGAAGAGGCTGACTCCCACCTGGCTACAACCCCTCAACAGCGAGTTGTAGAGAGCAATGGGGTCTCCCTTGAGCCTCCTCTTCTCCAGGCTTAACAACCCCAGCTCCCTCCTCTTCTCCAGGCTTAACAACCCCAACCCCACAGGATCTATTCTCTAAAGCTTCAGCAGTTTCAGACATTTGTAAAAGAAGAATTACTTCCATCTTTAAAATGTATTTTATATATTTACAGATGATATATATTAATTGTCAGCCATTTAATACTATATAGAATAAGACTATAGCACTAAATATCCCTACCCATATGTTAGAGTGCTTAATACTTTCACATTACTTATGGGACTGGAAGTGTCATTAGACCATTTTAGCTGCCAAACCTGACAATAAGTTTCTGCTGCTTCTGATGTCATCTGTCTAAAAGAATGTGAAGTTCTCCAGAGTGGAATCGGACAATACCTGAGCAAGTACCAGTGAAACACAAAGCACATCAAGCCTCTAATGCTACTCCACATAGCACAAAATTTATTTCTTCAATCATTTCAGAAGCTCCAGAAGCCAGGCTTTAATTTTAACAATTTGAAAAGCACTCACTGATGAAAAAACTCAAGATTTACCATGATTCCTTAGGGAAGAATAGCTTGTTTTTTGAAGAAACCCAGCTAACAGGCTCTTTAAATTACAGGATCATATTTTCCCTCCCCTCACAAACTGACGATTAGTCAAGACAATCAAAGTAATGAGAACAGCTACCTCATTTAAAAAAAACAAAAACCAATGTAATTTGCTGCAGAAATTGTAAAAAAAGCAGGAGACTGCAAGATACAAAGATTCTCTCACTGTTGAGGCACTTAGATGCTGCAGTGCAGAATCTATCTGCAGCCTGCACTCCACCACAGAGCTGCTAGAAATGCTCGGCAAGTTGCTTAAATCACTCACTACTAGCAATGACTTTCCTGGGAGCCCGAGTGGAGAACTGCAGGCTGGAGTTTACAGAGTTGCTGTGCTAGAACTCAGGCTCTAACAGAGCATTGCTGGATGCTCCTGCTGCTGCTCAAGACAGCAGTTCTGCTGTGAGCACACCCTACATCATCCTGAGGGCTGAGGCACCAGACCCAGGGCTCAGCCCAGGCATTAACAATGCTGAAGACCCCTCTCAGTGCTGAAGTTTCCCCTTATGTCAGGAGAATGCTCTTTTATTTCTATCAGGGAAGCATCGCAAAGATTTTGCAAATTTCTTTTACTATTGTTGAAGCACACATTACCCATGCTGTGCACAAAGTGTGGTGAGAAAAAACCAAAATTTACTCTTGATTACACCCACTAACAGACTCAGCTAAGGTTGTATTGCCTTTCCTAGTTTCCCTGTTCTTAACTTTGCAAGCCTTAAACTCTCTATTTGACGTTTAAAATATTGGTATTCTTATTCTCTGATTAACAAGGGACCAAGATACACATCAAACATGGTACTGACTCTGCAGACACCCCACAATCTACCCAACAAGCATCTGTCTGGCATAGACTGCACCTGCATTGCAGACAACAGACTGCAGAAACAGACAAAGGCTGAATGTTTTCCATAATTTTGATGCAGATTCATAAGGGGTTTTCTTAATTGTAACATATTAAATAATCTCATTTTAACAGAAAGATGAAGTGCACCTAGGCACGCACAGACATTTGCAATTTCGAGTCAAAGATTCACCATCCAGTTACAAGCAGGTGGCCAAAGGAAGAAAGATTACGCAATTACTTTTTTTGGTCATATGCAGTCATGCAAAGAAAGAGACTAGGTACTCCTCTGCTAGCTTTTATTAGCATTTTCATTATAAAATCCCATTAGGAGGTTCCTGCATCATCTTTGAAAGTCTTGCTGCACTGGGCAGAGTAAGAACTTTGAGGATGTTTACTTATTATCTTACCCAAATTCATCTTCTCTGGAATGCACCTTGATAATGAGTCTTCATGCTCAATTATTTTCCCTAGCTTAGGAAAAGAGGCTTCTTTTTAATCAAAATTATGACAGATACAATTGGACACTGTAAAGTGTAAATTACATGACATAAAAATCACATTAAACTTTTTTCCTCATTTACATTTTGAAGCACACCATAGTACTGTTGCCTGCCACATCGCTGATTCTTAACCTAATTAGTCTTTGAAATGGTATCAAATTATATTAGGATTAAGGAGACCTAATAGTTTACTATATCGAAATTGGATGTATTGAGAAGTGTCAAATTAAAATACAACAGCATGTGTTGTTAAAAAAAGTTGGCTCCCATATGTTCAGCTTTCTGGTACCTGCACAAGTACATATAGAAAGAACAACCATCATAACCAGTTATGTCATAAACTCATTAGATCTTACAAGTTCAGTAATGTAAATGATAAAGATTAATGAGAAATGTTAAAGAGGAGCACATCCTCTGCTAGGAATCAGCACTACACCAGTCCTCAATAAATAACTCAGTTAGGAGCTACTCAGTATGAGACCACACTGGTTGTAGAATAGCAGCAGGTTGACTGCCATGATGTAACAAAAATAAATATACAATGGTACAGAAAAATAAACAGCAAAATAAAGAAAACTTTCTTTTTGAAGTCATAATAGAATTCAAGCTTCACCTCAAGTTAATTTTACTTTGCTCTCCGGACGTGAATGCTGCCATTTCCTATTTTAAGATTATGCTGTTCTTCAGTGCCTGTAGCAAGTAGTTACACAGTCTTCCTTTACACACGAGACTTACCTGAGTCTTAAGGATCACTTTCCCTGCCACACAGGTGCAAGTAATGGATACTATAACAGAGCAGACTGGCTTTGAGCCGTGCTTGCAAGACCAGTCTGTGAGACATCTCTCTGTGAATCACTGTCATCTAGGAGACAAGATTAACCTACCTCACATGCAAAATGACTGACTGAGCTGCAGGTGTGCCCCATGCTTTCAGCACCGGCATGTCTGCACCAAACAGTTTGCCAGCAGAAAGCAGAGAGTAACAAAAAACTGCCCAGTATATTTCAGAATCAAAGCATCTCACCAATACCACAACACATCATCCCATCACACAGCAAAATCACCAGGTGTAGAAAACTGTGAACCAAGATGCATAACTATGCAGGGCCTGCATTCTGCCACGAAGAAAGTGCATTTCACCTATTTGTAAACTGAAACCTATTTAATGCCATTTCTGTGTTCAACACAATCTCACAACATTTTTAAACTTGTGAAACACTTAGATGCCTATGTAATTGAAAAAAAGTAGGTATATAAAGTGAGATAAAAAGGACTTCAACTGTCTAAAATTGCTGCTTGTACTCATGTCTAGCTACTGCTCCTTCTTAAATTCCTTATTATAAATGTTAAATAACCAAAAAAAAAGTTGTTGTCAATAAACAAAGTTTTATTGAATAATTTCACTGAGGAAGGAAGAATTAACAATGCTTTCCTAACAGGTTAACTTGCTCATATTCAAATAATCATCAATAATGTAAACAGCACAGTTCTAACATGCCTCATTGTGTATTGGCATCACCTGTCATTACAACAGCTGTCTGGTAGTTCAGCAGCAGCAAATTGTTAAGGTACCAGTATTGATAAGCAACAGACTGGGGCTGCACTGATATAGTTAGATTGGTTTACAAGGCTTCTATTTTTACAAGCCTTGGAAGCTCAGGTTGGCTAATGAATTTTTAACAAGTCAATTAATATGTTTATAGAAAGCAATGCCAGCTTTAGCTAATATATAAGAAAAATCACAGTTGCATGCAAAATGTACAATGTGTTAAAGCTCTAAGCTTCACATTTGAGAAATTCAAAAGAATTATTGCACATGATCTGAGGAGAGCAGTCACTTAGAAAGGAAACAATAAAAATGTGTTAATGGGCATGATTAATCACTCTGGTAAATATTAGCGTAATTTCATGGAACATCATGTATTGCAGGGCATCAGAAAAAAAGGCTTTATTTGTGGCAGACAGAGTAAGACCCTCACTTCCTAGCACCAAAACATACCTTATACCAGAAAAAATTACCAAATATTTTGTTATTTTTACCAACAAACTACTGATAACATAAATTAAGCAATGTTTACTTAATAATATTCAGTGCTCTCCCTGAATGCAACTGTGTTAGAATACTAGCTACTCTTTGGCAGCATTTTCTCCAACAATATAGAATGATGTCAAATGACTGCACAGTGCAGAGACAATTTTTGCCATAATTTCCCTGCTTGCTTTATGCATTACATAAAGTCAAAACATATTAAGACACAGGTTTTCAAAATGTTTTAGGTGTTTTGTTTTTAAAACATCGGCCTTTGTTAAATAATTAAAACCATAAACTTCCTATTGTAAGATTATGCATGCTCTATGAAACTGCAGTAAAAAGACAAATTTTACATTTGAAAAGAACCTGTACCTTTTTCACATGTAGGCAACATAACAATAGAAAATAGCCCTTCAATCAACATTTGAGCTGCATCTGTAGTTAGGCAAGCAGAGTATGTGGTGAAGATCTAGTAACCTGTGCAGCCAGAGGGATGTTACAATCACATAGGAGAGTGAAGTTCCTGTAATTCTTTCAACTCTCTGTACATTCATCAGCCTGAGGATAAAATATTCAAGTGCATTCTATGGATCTGGGGAAATTCCCCCTTTGTTAACTGATATATTATGGCATTTAACATCTGCCTCTACCTTCACTGCATCAGAGGTAATTGAGGATCACAAAAGATACAGTATTCACAATTGTGCCTTGATGGGTGATATATACGAAGTACTACAATCTTCTGAATGCAATGCAAAAGTTACAGATTCAAAATATTTGTCTGCTGCAAGCTGTCGTTCAAGGAATTCCAAAGGGCTTAAGGCATAATACGAAGTGAGAGCAGAATTTCAGAATGCAAGCTATTCAGACTGCAAAGTCATCTTTTCTCCCCATTAACTACAGATGACCTGAGCTTTGCAGTGTATTTCAGCACACTAGAGAGCACCTTGCACTCCAGTTCCGTGCTCTGTTACATCCCAACACAGCCTGATGAATGCTTTGAGATTTGAGACTACCACAACTGTACCATATGCTCATTTTGAAAATAACAGGAATGCCCCATTTCATAAATTCTCAAACTCAGAGAGCAAATATTCTCAAACCACAATCCCTTGTGATAACCTGAAGAGAAAAAACTGCAAGAACTGTAAAACATCTGTTATGTTTTATGCAGTAATCCTCACTGCTGTTCAAAATCTTAGGACTTCCAGAGCTAATTAACTAAGAAGCCTACACTCCCCCAAAAGATTATCTTCCATGAGGCCTTTTGCTGCTTTTATACCAATTTATTCCTGAGCAACTCTACTCAATGAGGAAGATAGCCTCTCTATGAAAACTTAGCTGAGGAAATCCAAAAGATTAAAAAAAAATGCAGACAGTGAAAAACAGTCAGTTAAGACAAACTGGGGTTGGTGTGAGTACATTGATCCTTTGTGAGAGAGTGTGCAGTGCAGAGGGAGCACAGGAGGGATGGACAGCTCCCGTTAGTACAGGAAGAGGCAAGTCAGCACAGTATCTTCACACCTGCTGGTTTTTGTTAATATTTTTAGGTTTAACCAAGCATCTGTTATATAATTCACTGGGGGGGAAAAAAAAATGTAAGACCTTGATAACTTAGTGAAGATGTCCTGTAAAGAGGATAGTTTACTTTCTAATTTCTTACTACCTTGTAGATTGTTAAGCCAAACAATTGAAGGGAAAAAAAAAAGGGGGGGGGAGTTATTAAGGTGACCAGTCTGCTTTCAGATTTCACAGAAGCATATCAATTCCCATGTTGCTAGGAACATATTATAAGTCTCTCTGTGTGTAAGCCTTCTAATCATTTTCCCATGAGAGAACATCCTTTTACTATCTTTTACTCTGTATAAGCTTTCTGTAAACAAAATATCTGTATCTGTTCTTCAAATACATAAAATTGGTTAGCCTCCTCCTACCTATGAGGAGACTGAACTAAAATTACTTTATCTTTCTAATATTGTAAACTATTCAGACACATTTTCCTAAACAAAGCAGCAGCAGGAGCATGGAATGCTCTCTGCTGAGCAAATATAAAAATATATTAAAATTATAGAGTCATTTTAATAAATCATTTTAGCCTTCTGAATTTGTCGTCAAGAGTCCTTTCTTCAATGCATAAACCACAACAATATTCCCATCCACTGGAAAAGGTCTGAGGTACAAAAAACCCATGTGGCAAGACCAAACACCAGAAAAAAGTTTGCAACTATAGAGGAATACCTTAGAAACACAGCAGAAGAAAAACCCTTGTCCCTCCCTTAAGCAGTCTACTAACCTGGTGAATTGAAAGGAATAGCAAGATTACTTCTCTGCAAAAGGAGAAGCAGCATAACCCATTCACAGCAATCTAGTGTCAGCTCTGGATCACACAGAGAGACACCTTTTCCTTGTTTTCAGAGCTGCAGTAACCGGGCAGAGGATGGCTGCATCCACTGGAGAGCACAATGCTGCCGCGAGAGGCAGAAGCTTCGAAGAGCGCGTTCTCCCTGAATCCAGCAGCCTGGGCATCCCACCGTATCCTGGCATTGCCTCTCGTTCTGGACCTGCAGCAGCAGTGCCTCATCCACACCTGCTGCGATCACACAGATGCATCCCCAGCGACTCCAGGGTTTACATTGCTGTTTCATGTTACATTTCGTTCAGATAAGAAAACATACAGGTTCTTGGCATCAAGAGGACTTTTTTTGCATCTCATTGTTATACTTGTCCAAGGCAGCACTAAAGCAGCAGCAAAGTATGGAAATAAAACTATCATCTCCCTCCTCCCATAACTAGTAGTTAGCTGCAGTTAAATTGTGTTTTGAAGATTTATTGAAACTTCTGAGGCCTCACAGTGCCACACTTGTCGAACTTTTTTTTTCCGTTTGTAGATTTCCCACTCAAGTTTAACAATAAAGATCTAATGCTGAGCTCACAACCTTTGAAACCCGTGAAGAAAGTTCCCAAGTTTGATCAGGAGTCAAAGACAAGAGAAAACGAACCTAAACCTTCACACATGCATGAATATTCTGACAACTCCTCTGAAACAAGAGTATTTCTTGCCTGTAGCTGCATAGGATACAATCTTGTGCCTAACTCTCCTCCGCACATTTTCAAACAGTGTCACCAGGTCATAAACTTTACATTTTAAGCAGACCATCACCGTCCACGGGCTTGCGATACCAAGCACTTACACTCACCACGCGTAATTAGCTCATCAAGGATGACTCCTTCATGTGGGTTAATTCCTCCTTTACTGAAGAAATTTAACTTTCCCGAAGTCGTCGGGATTTAAAAAAACAAGAAAGCCGAGCTGTACTCATGTAACTACTTCTTCTTAAAAAGTCACTCGGTGTGCCAGGAAAGCAGCGCTCAGTCCAGCCTCGGAGCCCGGGAACAGGAACCCCGCACCTTTCCCACGTAACAAAAATCGTTACGCAAATCCCAGGCGCTGCCGAAGCCCCTGACCTATTTAGAGACGCGCTTTATCCTTTCTGCAAACAAGCGATGCTGCGGAGACGCCGATAAGCCCCCGGCAGCCCGCAGCCCGCCCGGGCAGGAGGGCACTCCGGGGACCCCGCTACCTGCGGCTCCGGCCGGCAAACTTTGCCCGGCGGCGGCCGCGGAGCGGGCGGGCTGGTCCGGGGCTCTGGCCGCGCATCATTTGCTCGCCCCGCGCCG
>VXAX01003616.1:197520-310480 GCA_013399835.1 Leptocoma aspasia
CCCCCCCCCCCCCCCCGCTCACCTCAGCAGCCGCCCGCAGGGAAGGAGGGAGGCAGCGCGGCACCGGCGGGCGGGCGCCGCAGCCCCGCTCCTGCCGGACCGAGGCGAGCGCGGCGCAACTCCGCCCGAGCCCCGCGGCGCTCCCGAGGCGCCCGTCCTTCTGTCCGTCCGTCTGTCTGTCAGTCCGTCCGTCCGTCCGTGCCCGGCCCCCTCCCCGCCCCGCCCGCGGGCTCAGGTGGCGCGGGGGCCGGGGGCGCCTCGCGGGCGGAGCCTGCGCGCTCGCGCCGGGGGCGGGGCGGCCCCGCACCTGTGGCGGCGGCCGGGCCCGGGAGGGGAGCGGCGGCCGGGCCCGGGAGGGGAACGCGGCGCCGCAGCCTCCGGCTGAAGCGAGCGGGGCTGGAGCGGTTCTCCAGCAGCCCAGCGGGTCTGCTTGCCCCGGGCGAGCCCAGCGCCGGCCGGACGCGGTCACCTCAGTGTGCCCGGAGCCGCTGGGACGTGGCGTGCCACAGGCAGCACAGCCTCGTCCCAGAGGCGACAGCCGTGAGAGACAACCCCGAACACCCCGCTGGAACAGCTCCTGCTTTCCTTACTCCTTCAGCTTCTGGTCGGCCGGGGTTGCTCTTAGGCCCTTGAATTTCCACAAACCTGTAGCCAGCCTCCCAGCCCTCCGGCTTTGCTAGCTCACCTGTGAGGGCTTCAAAACAATAGCCACTACCCCTCAGCTCTGTTCTGTAAAATGTGAAAGTGTGTCCTAAATATAAACATTACACTAGATGACATCAGGTTTTGTAAGTACTTAAGAGAAAAATAATAATGGTAATGGTAGAAACATCAAAATCAATGCCAACTTAAATATAAGAAATTTTACAGTATTTTTATCATTTGAGTTAGCTTTTATAGTTCGAACACTGCTCCTGGAGAATGTGATGCAAACAGAGGGAATCCTACAGTATTTAATTTGTTATTTTTCTGCAGGAAGGAAAACAAGAATATTTAACATTGGAGAAAAACTTGTTGCTGAACTTTAATTTCAGCTTTTGGAGAAGAGCAGTGATACTTAATACTATTAAGAATTGCATCATAGCTTGTTTACAGTTTTATGTTCAATAAGTTCTTTTAGCATTCAGGACAGGAAATTCTGAGAGTTTGAATTAATCACCCCATAAAAACATGAATATAACCATTCTTCTCGTGTTTCACCTACCAAAAACTTCTCACTCAGAAGAAATCTGAACTTTAAAGCATAACTGTTTTTGAAAGATTTGCTGGTCTCCTACAGAGAAAAAGAGCAGCTGAAAATAGGACACTTTTTTTTCCCCCAGAAGTCCTGAGTTTGTCTGAATCTGTAGCAGCAGAAGAGATGGCATAGTAGGAAAAATCCACTACTGAAATTGGGAATGTTGGACCAGTGGTAGAGGAATTTTGAATGTACACATCTGCTTGGGCAGCAAACAACAACAACAAAAATACCCAGAGAGGGTTTGTGATTAGTCAGACGATACATTTATCAATTTGATTATCTTGAAAAGGCACACACATGTATGATTGCGCATTAGCAATATCCAAAATTTTCATATTTTATTATCTTTTGTCTATCTTCTAGTCCTTTTCAAGACAAACTTGCAGTAAACTAGCACAACAGACTCCAAAACACATTCCGAAATCTCAAAATATTTCTGACTGGAAAAAAAACTCAGCAACTTTCTCTTCATATCCAACTTTCAAGTGCTAGTCTAAAGAACTAAGAATATTACATCCAGCCAGTATTATTTTATTTATGTAAGCAGCTGTTGTTGTTGCCACAGAGACGTTATTCAATCTCAGATAGAAAGGTGGTCTGCAAATGACCACGCTGTATTTGTTGTATTTGCTGTTAATATGAAAATGTGTAAGAACCCCTGTAAATACTTTAACATTCTTCAGAACGAGTGCATTTCTGTTCAGTGGCTCATGATTAAAAAAAAAAAAAAGATATTTCAGTGAATTCTAACCATCAGCTTCCTACAGAGACATGTAATGGGGGGTGATAATTGTATATGGTTTCAAACATTTGATGCAAAAGTATGTCTTGGGTCTGTCTTTGAAAGGCCTGTTCTCATCAGAAACAGCAAAATTTAAGCCACAATTGTACACACCTTTATGATGCATTTCACAGCTGTCTTCCACTGTGCAACTCACCGTTCTTGACTCCAGGTCCCTATCAAATCCTGTGGTCTATAAGACTGTGTAAGTGTGAAGGGTGGAAAATTTTAGATGCCCTGTGATCTGTATTATCAATGCATCACATTTCATCTCTATAAATGCTGAAAATACATTGGAAGTTATGAAATTACAGAATAGTTGTAGAATATCAAAAGAACTTCAAAAGTGATGTGAGCAACAGGAAGATCATTTAGCCTGGGAACCTTATAATGAGCTAACAGGTCTGTAAATTCAGAGGAACCTATTGGAAAGGAGAGGCTGCTATTGGATGCATTTCTACTGGAAATCTGCAGAAACCAACATATAAAACCAGACAGAGGTGGGATCTTACCCTAAGTAAGAATATGCAGAGTAGTATGAAGAAGACATGCTGAGTATGAATTAGAATTACATTTTATCACTTCGGTTTTTTTAGAACTTTAAATTTGGTTCTACCAAAACAAACTTGGATGGCTTTTCTAAAACATCTGTCACTGGACATAGGTTTAATGTGACACAAGTTTGTCACTGAAAGCAGTAGATGCATACAGAATGGTGCAGGCAAACAAACCTCTTAGGGATGCCTGCAACCCAACATCAATTCAGCATGTCCCAAGAGCTGGGAAATATTTCCTACAAAAGGCAACAGTAATATTACATCTGGCTGACATTTGATATCATTTTATGAGGAGAGGTCACCACTGGGAGGCCTCAAGCAACCCTCACATTCATGACTCACCCTGTAAGAGACAGAGTGCCAGAAATCTAAGTACATTTTTCTCTGTCCCCAGCAAACAAGGAGACTGCTTGTTTCTCCACACTAAGTTATTTTTTATATATATGAAAGGCCTATACTTATTTTGAGGAAGTCTTCTTTTTTGTTTGACTGTTATACCTTTTTTGAGAATTAATGCTCAATAATGTTTTACTATCATCCATTTCAAAAATAAGCTGCTCTAAGTACCACAGGTGCTTGGGGTATGACTACAGACATTGTTTGTTTGTTTGTTGTCTATGCAAAATATGAAAATAGCATCCTAATGCTCCAAATGTTGATTTGCCTTTTTGGTGATCTCATACGGCAAATAATGCAAGGAATAACAACAAGAATAAATACTTTCAAGGTGCATTACGCAAGTATCCCTCTGTGGAAATAAACCAAGTGTTTCCAGGACTTCTTTTCAACTGGCTTCTCCAGTGGTAACCTATTAAATGTTAGCTTTGCTGAGAAGTGTTTCAGTAAAAGACAGTTCAGAAATTGGGAGACCGGATGTAGACACAGAAACTCCAGGTACAGTAATTTCAATATTTCCCCTCCATTGAGTACCAATGCTTTTCATAACGGGAGATGTTTCTAAGTGATTACCTCAACACGGCTTCTTTCCCAGAGTAGTTGCCCCAGATTCTCTAAAATCATATTGGCTTTAAGTGAATATGGGCAGCCTTCTGTGTTTGCTTTGCACTCTACCCATTCTAAGACAGTAATAGCCTTGTCACCATGTACATGAGAAGAAGGAACTTGAGAGGTGTTTGGTTTTGTGTTGTTTTTGTTTTTTTCCTGAAGAGATCCAGTCATTTCCATAGTCTTCAAAACTGAGGCCTGATAAGCAGAATTTTACTAAAACACAGCTAAAAATCTAACCACTTACTTTTATGCATGGAAAAGATATGTTGAAGAAATGATGACTGAATTAAGATCTGTGCCTGAATCCCTGTCACAGTCCCTTACCAAATTAAGGTTTTGGTATTTGCTCGTAACCTTTCTTTGAAAGACTTTGTTAGAGTTTTTCCCACTGCCGTGCAATTCCTTGTTTGTCACCTGTTCATTGGGGGATTTTGGTTTGTTTTTTACAATAAAGAGTTGTTTCTGGATCAAGTATTTTTTTAAGACTTTAGAAACTTTATAGATTCCCTTACTCAATTTAAAATTCACATCTGTATGCATGTCTTGAGTTTTGGTTCCTCTAAGGAGGAACCTGACATTTATAACCAGATATCTTATATGCCTGTACATTTTCCAGCTTCCCTGCTACTGCCTCTGGGGAAACAATCCCAGATTTAACAGATCTCCATCTGCCTCCCCTGTATAAACAGACAAAGCAGCTACTTAGCCAACCTGCTACTTGCTAACCAGTCTATTTTTTAAGGAGGACAGTGATTTGGGTTTTTGTTCTTTTTTTACCTTGCATCTATATTTGATGGAGTTACTTGAGATGCTTTTTGAAATTTGCTATTAACTTTTGCTGCTCTTTACTTTTTTCCACATATTTCCAATTTCCTGGAATTTTTTAAAGTGTGTTTAAGCATCCCACTTGACTTCTTAATGGCTCAAATTTATCCCTTTTTTTAAACTTGTGTCTGCTAGCTATAATATTTAGAATGCTCAGTATCAGATGGGAAGGGTGCCTACAAATTATCTGGATTATTCCAAATTATTTGATAAGTTAGTTCATAAAGTATAAACATATAAATATCTGCCAACCATTCAATCTTACATAACTATGCTATTTGTACTGTGTGACAGATCAGTTAATTCCTGTGACAGCATTTCTATTTCCTGATTGCATGTTGAGAAAAATTACTTGGATTTAGATTGTAAGCTGTTTGGCACAAGGAATTCTCTTTATTATCTACGTCAGAGAACCACATTTCTAAGTTGTGATTAGAGTTGTATGTGCACCTTCACCATAAACAACAAATAGATTAACCAAGAACACACATGAATGCTTCTTCACAAATTTGTTGTCATTTATATGCTCACAGTTATTTTCAAAGATATTTGTGAACATGTTTGTTTCATACTAAGAAAAAAAATTAAAAGTTGCAGTCAGCAGTAAATATTTTGGTTTTATGAAATTACTTTTGTCTGTACTTCATTCCTTTCCCAGCTATGTTAAATGTTTTTATTTTTTGCAGGATGTTCTTGCTTTGAGAAATTGAAGCAGAAAAAAAAAGTGATCTAAAGAAAAACATATGACATCTTTCCAAGCACTAGAAAAGCTGCTAAACCCTTCCTTTCAGTCACAATCTGTTCCAAGAATGAGAGCTCACTGGTACATCAGTGCTATCCTGCCCCCTGAGAATATCAGCTTCACAGATAACATGGAGGACTATTTCTCTGTGTAACCGATTTACTGTGAATGCTGGAAACACTGGAGATCTTTTAATTTAGAGGATAAATAATTCAAACAGCAGACAGGGGAAATCTTTGCAAAACAGTGTATGATTTTTAAAATTCTAATTCAGTTCAAGGAAAAAGATAATTCCTAAACAGGAAAGAACAACTGTGTAAAGAAAGTACGTCAGTAACACAGGACTTAAGAAGTTGAAAACTGGCAGAGAGAACATCTGAAAACCTCCTGGTAAAGTACCCATGTAGGCTAGCCAGATGGCATGCTATTTGTTTTCACTACTTCATTTAACATAGAAACAAACTGTTCTTCAGCTGAAAAACAAAACCAATTAGAATATTTCCTTTCCTCAGTGTTCCTAAACCTGAGTCCATTAAAAATCACCAGGGGTTTCCAGATAAGAACCATGCAGTATCTCTTTAAAGTACAGGTGAAAGATCAGAGTCACCTCCTGAGTTCCCATCTGTTTTATTAAATAATACTGCACGGCAGTATTATATATACAAAATATACTGCACAGCAGAGGAGAAGAGGAACTGTGAGAAGGGTAGTATAAAGCATTTGAGCTAATGCATTTGTTATTTTGGTGTCACTGAATAAAAAGCAAGGATGCTTACATATTGTAAATTTTTCTATTTATATAAAAAACGGTGCAACAAACTACAATTCCAAGAAAACTGGATTTGAAAAGATCCCTTTTTGGCTAAGGGCAGCCTCTTCTCCCACAGATTTGCCACTTCAAGGACAGACAAGAAGCCAACCATATGCAGCATGATTTTGGCACTTTTCCTCTGATGGAAAACTATGAAATACAAAATCCAATGTAAGTGCTAGTGGTTTAGATCACATGGGAAACTAGTCATCTGCTATCTTGGGCTGTGGATTGAAAAAGGTACCAAGGATAACTATAATCTTTTATTCTTTTCATAGCCAAAGCTTACCTTGTAAAAGTTAGCATGGAGTCAAATAAAAAGGGTGGAGGTGGAAGGCACTTTACAACAGCTTCAAGACCTTCTCTGAACAATAAGAATCGAACAAAGCATTACAAAAATGCATTGTGTCCTTGATTGCAAGTATTGAATTAATGCTATTCAGTATGAAATCTCAATGCATCATCCAGAATTATAAAATAAATAATAGCCCCTCTAATTAATCTCCAAGGGGAATTACCCTAGTGACAGCAAGAATAGGATTTGGCTCCAACTGCAGTTCTGTCTTAAGACCAGTGCGAGTTTGGCAAGCCAGGTGACACGAGTTAGCTGTTTCACTGAGGTGGTACAGCACGCCATGAAACCAGCCTGAAAGCAGACACTTCTGTTAGATGCTTTATGCTGGAATTGCAGCACATTTCAGTGTAGGAGGGCAGCACAAGAGCATTTATTGAAAAGGATGAATGTATACACGCCAGCTCTACACTAAAACTTGTACTAGCAATACCTGTGTTATTGGACAGTGTGGGCCAGAATATCAGTTCATTTATAAATGTTTGACTATAGGTTTATTGGTTTGATTTTTTCCCTCCACCAGCAGAGAGACAGCATATCAAAACTTCCCTCTCATATGGAAACACTTCCTTTTCTATACTAAAACTTTTTCCCCTTTTTCCCCCCTTAGTCAAAAGATAACTCAGAAAAAATACAGGACAAAATGCAAACCAACTGAAATAGTTACAAAACCTGAATGGAGACCAGTTGTAAGAATATTTAAAGGACAAGTTGCAGCTGTGCTTAATTTCAGCAGAAATGTGAGAAATTGCATCAATAGGGTGGATGCCTCTTGACACATTGGATGAGTCACATGAATCAGTCTACAGGCACAGTAATTGGACACCTTCTAGAGCAGGCTTGTGTCATTGGAACAGCACAGGAAGAGAAACAAACAGTACACAAGATTTAGATCGTTCAGATTTCTTACTTGGAGTGGAGTTTTATGCCTGCATATACATATTCATTTGAGCTGCAGGAAGTTAATTCTGCTTAACTAGTAGGAGGGATGGCTATATTATGTGGATATACCATTTTTTAAATACACAGGGATTTCATGCATAGTGTTGAGATTGAGTTGTCCTATTGGTGAAAGCGTAATATTGTGATTACTAAATTGTAGTTGACAAGTAACACAGTAAAGTAACCTTGGGAAACTTAAGTTCCCCAACTTAACTGCTTACTCATTTTAAAGATTAATTTTAATATGCAGCACTGTAATTTATATATTTTATATATTTTAAAGACCCAGCACACTGTATAATTAAATAGCTGCTTATTAAATAGACACCTCCACAGCCTTAAAAAATTACAGCCCTAGAATTACCATATTTGCCGTTGAGACCTACAACAATTTTTAAATATTTGTTTATTCTTTCCTTAGATTGTTTGGATGGTTATTCTACATTAAGATTTTAGGAGAAGAATAGTAGAAATTATATCAAAACTTAATTTCTACATCTGATTTTCTTAGGGTTTATAACTCAACTGAGAAAAGTTGTATTTTTTTTCCCTAGCACATTTTCATTCATTAGTTTACTTGCCATTCTCTCAAAAAAAAGACAGCAATAGATAGAGCTTAATTATATACTAAACAGATCAAAAGCTGCCTCCATATGATTACATAGTCCCAGAAAAAGAACAGTCACTAAAATAGTATCCTGCAAACAAAATTGCATCTGGTGTAACCACAGAGAAGCAAATCAAACCTCATGTGCAATGTAAAAAGTGCACTACCATGAGATCTGCCTTCTCCCTCTGAGGAGGCTTAGCACACACAGAAAAAGAGTAGCTTCAGCACTGGCAAAATTCTTCAGCAGAACAGGAAGCTCTCAGATCTCAGAAGAGAATTGATTAGGCTACAGTTGCAAAAAAACTCCGCACCTAGCCTTATACTGGTGGGTTATTCACCACACCAAGCTCCCCAGAGAGCAAAAGCTTCTTTGGAGCAGAGGGAAGGTGTGAAACCTTTCCCAAGGCTGTGGGAGATGGGGCTGAGCCATCCTTGAGGACAGAATCTCTGCAGGGCAGGCAGGCCTGAGGCACTGCTTTATAGCAGTGCCAGGCTCTGTGCTTCCTCAGAACCAGTGAAAAATACATTGGGAGGTCCCTTCTTCACGAAGCCTCTGTTGGCTGCACAACGAGTTTTTCTCCCGGGTGCTGTGAGCAGCAATGACAGGCTGTAAGGAACACAGCAGCAGTCCCACAGATAACAATAAGGCAGAGGGATCTCTGGGGGCTGTTCAAGGTCTAGTATAGGTTCTGGAGGATGTGCAGATTTTGGTAGCAGATTTGCTGCCTGTGCCAAAATGGGAAGGAAATTTCCCCTGAGCTCCTACCATGTCTGTTTGATGGAAGCTCCAAGGGGAACACTAATGAATACTCTGCAGTCCACACAGATAAGAGAATGCTTCAGTGTGCAGATGCACATTTATCTACACAACAACAAATGCACTTTATATATTAGGGAGGTTTTATCAACATTGGTCTGCTCTGTAATTATGTTGAGAAATGAATTGGGTGGAATTTGAATGAGTTAAGGTAATGAGCTATTAACCTAGAGGATCTTTTACCAAATGATTCATGTGCATTCAATCTTTCCTTCTTCCCTCCAACTTCATTGTAAAGGTGAAATGAAAGACTAAGTTGATCAGGACATCAGCAGTCATGGCTATAGCAGCATTCAGCAGAAATGAAAAGCAACATTTCTTATACTAAACTATGCAGGTATATACGATTTTTAATTTTTTTTTTTTTACATTTGCACAGCATGGGCAAATAGGAAAGAGTCAAGACAGTGGGTAGTCTCACTTTTTATAACAAGAAATCCCTGCTGGGAAGAACGACAGAAACAAATGAATTAATTCTGGGATCAGAATGAGAGGAAGTCTAAGTGATGCACTGCTCAGATCTCCACCTACACAAAGTCCCTATCTCTCACAATTTTTACCTCATTAGGGACAATTTTTCTTTTTTCTTTTCCTAGTAGACTCACAGGAAATCACCTGTTTTGAAAGTATGTGGGAATCTGGCAACTGCATGGCAGAGACAGGTTGCTGTGTCTCCGCAAAGGAATGATGGATGACAAGATTGTCTCTGCCACCAGCCATCATCCTACAAAACTGTACAAGCTCCATGAATTCCCTCTGGAGCTTAAAACCTTCAAGACAGCAACTGTAGTGGGGACATGGGCTCCCCCTAAGAACCCATTCATTCTTTCTTTGCACTAGAATGAGGGACTCTAAACAGACAAGGAAAAAAATTTCACGAGAACTCTCTGCAGCTTTGTCACTCACTGCTTTCAATTCTGAGCAGAGAAGGGAGCAAAGGCTCTGCAGAACAGATTGGGCAGACAAAGCCAATCCTGGCTGTCCAGCTCTAAGCTCCTCTGGCACAGACTGTGTGCTCAAAAAGCATGTGTGGAACCCAAAGACAGCACATTCTATGCAGCCGTTCTCCAGTAAGGAAGTCAACCCAGTCTCTTTATCTTACTCATTTCCTCTCCCTTTAAATACATTTTTAAATGTATTTGAACTAAAGTCCTTGAATTATCCCCTTGGAAAGGTTTTCATCTTTGGCAATTTAATCCTTTAATTCAAGTAGTTGTATATCAAAGGTCTTAAGGGAAATGATTGACCTAATTTTTAGATGTGTGATAGATATTCAGTGAAAAGTAAAAGTATTAACTTAAATGCAATTAAAATTATAGGAATCTACTTGGAATAATCTGATTTGTCTGGACTTTAAAAAAGCCTCTATTAAGTCCCGCATAAGAGGCTATTAAAAAAGCAGCCAGTTGCGAGGTAAGAGATCAGTGATTTGGGATATGGTGCTGGACAGCTTACACAGACATGGTCAATATTCTGTGTGGCAAAAGGTTAACACTGAAAGAGTCCCAAACCCATGTTCTAGCACTGTATAGTGCAGTGAGCTGTCACTCAGCTTACCTGAAACAAAAGCGAACAGAAAACTAAAGAACTTGAATTAATTGAAAGTACAGAACACTGAGAGCCGAGAGTCTTTGTTGACAAGAACAGAATAATGGACACTAGGAGAAATCTTGTGAATTATTCATACAAGTTTGGTGTACAAGTTGAAGAAGAAAGACCAGAGCATCACTGTGGATAGCTCAGTGGCTGTCAAGAAGCAAACATACAGACTGTTCCAAAGCATAAGGAAAAGAAAAAACAATCCAACAAACACAAAACAAAACAGAAAATACAATGACATTTTGAAAATTAGTGGTATGGTCCCATCAACAGGAATGCTGTGTTTGATGGCCTCAGAGAATCACAGGGAAAAGTGTGATGGAGAAAGGAGAGGCAATAAATATGATTATAGGCTGTGAAGGCTTTTCTTTTGAAGCGAAATACTAAAGAAGTGTTTACAAAAGAGATGAACAGAAAAGCACTTAGCCCTGAACATGGGCAATAATGAATATTATATGGAAGAGAAAATGAGCACTTCTATCTTTTAACAGGAGAAACATTCAATGAAAATGAAAACATTACATTTAAGACATATTATAGCCTTTTTTCTTTCTGACAATCCCACAAGAATAATCTAGAATGTTTGTGGAATCTTCTTTTGAAGCACTGATTGATAAAAAACTAAGTATTTCACATGTAATTCAGAACAATCAGGGGGAGTGGAAAGCTTATTAAGAAAATAAGAGAGGCCCTCCAGAGATATGAGTTTCTATACTCCCCCTTTAAACCATGACTATGAAAAGAAACTATAATGGTCTTCCATGAAAAAGAAGAGACTGGACATATTAGGAACAAGGAATAAGACTAAGTGAAAGCCAACAGCAGGGTTAAAGTGCAAATTAAAGCTGTCATTCAAAATGAGAGTTTCACAGACTGATGACAACTGCCATGCAACTAACCTTGAAGCTCAGTCTCCCTCGACTAATGCCTGATATACAGATCATAAAAACAATGACTCTTCATGCCGGATTCTTTATAAACTACAGTGAAACTGCAATTAAGGAAATGAAGCCTTCCTATAAATACAGTGAAACAAAGAAAGTTTTTGGTTCTATATGCAACCAAAATGAGGCAGACCTCGAGTCTTGGGTAGAAATCCTGTGCACTAAATCCAACCTTGCTCTTTAGCACAGTGGTAATCAGAGGCACAGAGACCACAGGATGCTCCACCCATCTTCCTGGCATCCTAAGGCAGAGCCTCATCTTAACATGCAGAATGTGACACCAAAATACAACAGTAGCAATGCTGGGTTTTGTAATCCCAGCTTTTGAAGTGCTTGCCATGAGGTACTATCAAAATCCAGATATTTTTCCTCTTTGGTGGCACTATATTACACCATGTATCAGCAGAGAACCTCGGTTAATTTACCACACACCATTTTTTCTCCCAGCCAGATTTCATATCATCAAGACTATGAATATTTTACTCTGTTAACAGGGTATAGAGGAAAAATACTGTTCATGAGCTATTCAGATAGCATGGTGATAAAGCTCATTACAGAGTAAAAAATAGCTGAAATTTATTCCAATGAACTATATTAATTCACAAATACAACTAATTTTAAACCCTTGCGTAACAAGAGAATGAAAATAGAAGACTGCATGCAAGTGTGTGTGCTTATACATATGTGGAGAAATACGCTTCTCCAGCACATCTGCACCCCTGTAAATAGAGAGCTAAAAATGAAGTGGGAGGAAAGAATTTCTTTGCAAAATAAACAAACCAACTCCACATGCATGGGAATGGTGAACTTAGCCTGAGGTTCCTTCCTCAAAGGACATGTCCTTCCCTGGCACGGGCAGAGCAAGGAGCCCATCCTCACAGTTTCTCCTCACAGTCATAATCACAAAATGCACACAATCTGCAGAAAATGATGGGCTGCAAAGCACTTGTGGATGACATCTCAAAGAATTCCTGGTTCTAACAAGAACAGTGATCAAAAAAGCCTGGTGCACCATCTCTCTTTTACAAAGAGGTATAACAAGGTTTTTTTTCTGTGCAGACAAGAGAGGACAGGAAGGAACTTTTTCCCCCAAATGTGTATTTGCAGTTTCTCATTTCAACCACTGATCGAGTAAGTCACTTGGCTTCAATCTTTTCTTAAGCACTTTCATGTCCCATTTCTGGTGACTCATAATGAAGTGTACGCAGAACAGACCTTGTGAATCTAACCAAAGAACCAGAGCCTATGGAACAGAAATCCAGCCTCATGACCTGAACAAAGGAAGCATATTCATTAAAAAAGTGCATTCCATTCCAGGCAGTCATCACTTAAGTCTTGGTTCCCCATGGGAAGCCACAAAGGCTGTCTGCAACCCCAGCAGTCGGGGGGTACTAGATTAACATTATCTAATACACCAACTTCTCAATCACCTATTTCAACTTAATAATAACAGAACTTTCTGTCCACCATAAATGTCCCCTGAGACTGAAGTCTGTGAACACAGGTTAACAAACAGCCAGGACCACGAGAAGGCCACCTGAACCCTGTAAGTTACTTAAGCCTCCTTCTCAAGGTGTATATACAGACACCAGAATTGGAGCATGAAATGCCATTTTTAAAAGTGAATAGAAAGACGTGACCATCTTTTCTTTTAGGAGGGACACCTGGGAGATGGGAAGAGGATGACAGTTTAAAAAGATGTGTTGGCATGCATTTCTGTGAAGAAGTGTGTTTAAAGCTCCTAGCAGTCAGGAGTGGTGGTGTGAGAGGGAGGAGGGCATTCTCACTAGGACTGAAACAGCAAAACACAAGATTGCTGTCAGCTACCTAACTGTCAGTGGAACCTTTCTTCCTTCAACACTGCTGGAATACACTATTTTTTCCAGTTTCTTCTAATTTATAAAATGAAAAACTGGGACACTTCACAATTTCCCATGAAGACATTCACTTACAACTGAAAACCAGGAAGAGGATGAAGGAGGAAAGGAGAAAAGCATTTGCAAAAGCTAACTTTGGTGTAATGAATTTATTCCCTCTGGGCTCTCTCTACAGCCAAGAGAGGCTCTTTCAGTCCATTGTACGCTGAGGGGTTCTCTGTTTATGACCCCTCAAGCAGCCAGGCAGAGAGACACAGGGCTCAAGCAGCCATTGTCAATCCTCAGTGTGCAGGAACAGCTGACCAGACCTCCTGCTTATCTTGCTTGCAATGTTAGTAGAGCAGCAATCAGCAAAATGCACAGCAGCATAACACGGCCAGCTCTGCCCTTTGCAGTGCTGGAGAAAGGCAGGGCACAGTAGGATGCACCTCTCCTGTAACAGCCCTGCCCAGGTGGAAGTGATGGATAGACCAGCTGAGCGGTGCACACCTCTCTCCATGAACAGCTGCAGGAGTGGCTGTGGTCAAAAGACTTGGGCTGATGATGTAGTAAGAAAACACCAACTCTTGGCATTCCCTACAGGCACACAGAGGACTATGGGATTCAATTCTTTGCTGGATGTTGACCCCTCTTACTTTTTCTCCTGTTACTTAATACCACTGTGGCTCCTCTGAGGACACATTGGCAGACACAAAACCTCTTTATCTAACTTCAGAAACCTGTAAAACTCTACCAATGCTTCTTCCTAACAAAGGTAGTGCAAAAAGAAGGCAATCAGAAAGGAATGTTAACAAATGGAAGACTGATTAACCTCATAAAATTTGCAATTGTCCTGTAACTCATTATTCTGAAGTAAAGAGAAGGCAAGCAGCACCCTGCACGCTCGTTCTTTACTGTAGGTTGGACACACACAGTTCCTTCAGCCAAGTTGTCCTTTAAAGATTATTTTTTGATGCATTATGCAAGTGATATATAGTAAATTTTTTATGTATTTGTGGCATTATACTTTTCTAATGGCTAACACTGCATGTGACAAAGAATAAAGTTCAAAAGGGACAGGGAAAAAATGAAAAAAGCTCTAAGTAAAACAGGAGAAAATTAAGAAAAGCCTAATGAGAGTACTGAGCGAAATAAATACAGGCAATACAGTAGCAGCATCTGTAAGTGACTACATCAAACATCTTACTACTCTCCCTTTAAAATCAATGAATATTTCTCCAATTAGCTTAAGTATTATTCCAGGGCAAAAAAAAAAAAAGGTGCTGAAAATTTTCAGTCTTTATGGGATGGCGTGGGGTCTTGAAATATTCAAGATGAGATATTCATGGGGTCTTGAAAACACAAGGGATCTTCAAGTTATACCAAATTCTAGGTAAGGTATTTTAACGAAGGAATTCTTACACAGCTTCTTATGATACAAAAAACCCAGAATGTGAAATTTCACAAGAGATTTGTGAAAAGAGCATAAAGTGCCTCAAAAGCAATAGGTAAGCCATTAAAAAAAAAAAAAAGGACTGCCAATTTTCCAGGGAGAGTGATTTGGTTAAGAACAATTTGGTAGAGATTTTGGTTAAGTAATTAAGGAGGAATACCAGTCACCAAGTGAAAACCAAGTAGCATTGCACCAGACATCTGTGCCAGCAGCCCTGGCAAGAACAGCTCTGACTTCACTTCTTACCTGTCACGGGCACCCTGACATGGAAAACAAATTCTCTCACGGAGCTTTACATCCTCTGACATATCCTTGCTCTTTCCTTCACCATCTTAAGGAATGTTGCACGTTATTTTCTCTCTCAGGAAAGATTTTGGTGCCCCCTTTACTCCACAAAATAATAGGAAAAAATACTCAAAATGGACATAGCTTGAACGGTCAAAAGGTGGCAGTTAATTTTCTTCATGGACTTGTCTGTTTGATGGCCTAACAAACCAATTATGGGCCAACAAATACCAAGGTTTTAAGCTGCATCCTCTCCTGCCTTTCTTCTGAAGTTAAAGGAAAATGCTTGATTACATTCAAGAGTAGACAAGAAAAGAAAATCCCTAACTAGTCTCAGCCAAATTACAGACTTGAGGAAAACCTAAAAAAGAGCAGAACATCTCTGAACTGACCTAGTTTTTCCCGTTTATAGAGTTGTATTTTGCTCCTGCCTCTTTTAACCTACAATTCACCTTTTGTGTAGTTTTAATAAAAATACCCCCTTATAGTCTGCATTTCAATTTCACCATTCCTTAAAAAAATATTTTTGACAAATTTAAAACAGCTTTAAAAATATACGTAATCTTACTGAAAATAAATTGAATAACAGGTCTCCCTACTCTCTGTATGTTATAAGAGTAACTGGAGTAAATTCTCTGCTCATGTAATAACAGACTCCTGCTCTTCTAGATTGTCTGAGAAAATTAGCTTTATGCTTTCTTCAGCAGTGAAAGGCAATTCAAAGTTTAAGAATGATGAATGAGGACAAGCTAGTTTTCTTTTATATTCATAAAACTATACTAATGTAATAGCAGGCAGGCAGGCATTTAAATTGCTACCGGAGGTTAAAGCACCCACCCTAGCTTATGTATTTTTTGGGAGTCTAACATTTTGAAGTGCTTGCCATGAGGTACTATCAAAATCCAGATATTTTTCCTCTTTGGTGGCACTATATTACACCATGTATCAGCAGAGAACCTCGGTTAATTTACCACACACCATTTTTTCTCCCAGCCAGATACCAAGCTATTTTAGAGTATACTCTGCATTTAAGTTAAGAAGAGTTATGTTACTAGGACCTCAAATAAATGAGAGAACACCATGCTCCTAGGTTAAAATACTGTACCATCGACATCTAGTTAGTACTACAGTAATATTCAAAAACTAAATTTAAATTTCAGTATGTAAGTGATTTGACTATAAAATTCATTTAACATAATACAAACAGAAAAACATTATTGTAGTCATGCCTCCATTCCTACACAGAACTGGAGATGATCTAGCTATTATCTGAAGAGTGCAATGTTGCTTAAACAGCAACTAAAAGTGCTTTAGAAAGCATCATCTGTTAAAGGTAATTTAAACTTATTTTAAATAAGGCTTTTTTTCCCCAAAATTTACCTGCTTTCATACTGTGAGGTTGTATTTTGATGATTTATGTAACCATGCGGCCTAAACAGAGGTAGTCTTCCCCCCCCCCACCAGAAAACATGCTTTAGATTTGAGCATATGAACAGCCACACTAGGAGACCTTGCTCCAAATATAGTTAGAGAGCAGAATTACAGTTCTTACCCATACCACAAATGCTTCACTCAAGATTTATTCCTACACCAACAGGAATTTGCTGGGTGCGTCAGCAGCTCATCTCTCTAACACCTCACACCACCACTGTGAGGAAATTCAGGAACTTGGCCAAGCACTCCTAGAAAAGGGATGCAGCCTCTCTTCCTGTATCTATGGACGTGGATGTTACAACCACATTTGAAAGCTAAATTTTAAGCATGCAATATCAGAGTAGGTCATCAAAAATTTCTTCCCACAAATCTCTGATGCACACCTAAGCCTGCAAGATTGCTCTACCACTCATCCCCCAAGCCAAGGCCAAGGTGTTTCAACCTCGGTTTTAAGTATCAATAATTAAGAACTGAACAAAACAGTGAAGAAAATCACAGGACCTCCACTTCTTGAAGTCTTTCAGTCAAAACTGCTGTTCCAAACACAACCTAGAGCTCCAGTATTAATTACAGACAAGAGGCAGGAGCCACTCCTTCACTGTGCGGGGTCCACAGCCAGCTGTTACTGCTGAGGAAAGCAAGCCCAGATCACCCGGTGTCACTCAGCTCTACAGCAAGTGAGAACTGACCAACCCCAAAACCCCTACGGCACTGTGCAGCTCCTGGAATACCCTCATTTGGAATACTACAGAGTATGTTGACTTCTTTCCCTTGTAAAAAATACAGTAAAATAATTAATTAAAGGGCAGGGGGACGAGCATACAGAGCAGACTGGCATAAGGTGAGCCTGCAGGTGAATTTTAACTTCTTAACTCTGTTGAAAAGAAGAATGGCAAATATACAGGTTTAGGTCTATAAAATTACACACAAGATGGCAAGGAAAACACATCACAAAGTAGCAGAGGCTATAAAAGAAACATGCTTTTACAGATACTCTATAGTAACTGGACTGCTGGCACAGGATGCTGCAGAATAAATGTAACATGTTTTCACATGTATTGTTTTAACTTATTTCCATTTATTAAAGGTGTCATTAACAAACTTTTAAACTAGATTAGAATATCTCAAATGTTATGGGTTAATAAAATATACGCTATTAAACCCATAACATATTAAGGGAAGTATTACTGTAGATATATTAAATAAGCTTGTACAATTAAACCATTACTGAGTATAGATTCTTTTCAACAATGTGCATAGAGAGCTGTCAAAGAAGCATAAGAATTAGCAGAATTCTTTTTAGAAAACATTCTTTTAAATTAAGTTTTTGTGGATTTAACACACTGCCAAAACGCACTCATCATTTTGAAAATTAGATGTGCGTTGAGGAAAAACACAACAGTTTAAACATATAACACATGATGTCACCAAAGTATTTCTAGCTGTGTGCCTTAACAAGATAGAAATCTTACTTTTTTCTGCAATATAAATTTATTTTCTATGAAAATGTTTTCAACTGAAAACATTTTATTACATGAAAGGTTGCAGAAATAAGTTCTGTCAAATACAGAAAAAAATAAAATAGACATTTTTCTTAGAAAAATGCTGTGACAAGATTTAGGCAAAACTGATCTATTTCCTTAGGAATGGTTCTCCTTTCTGTTATAAAACAGCTCAAATGTATTTCTTATGCTTTATACAAGAAATATGATGTACACATGAAATGTGAAAGTTCTCTCTTGTCCAACAATTGTGTTCATTTCACAAATAAAAAAGATATGTTGTCATACAGCAACAACAACTGCATAATCTGCAACTACCACCTCTTTCCTACGGACCATGTCCCCACACTATTTCCTATTTCCATCCTGAAGACTTTGCAAATTTTTCTGTAACTTACTATTGAGAATTAGTCTTAACCAGACAATTTTGATTCATTTCTCATGAAATCAAGATTGAGTGAGTTGTACCCCATGACTCCAGTTCATAAAGTGGTGCAGTAAACTGAGGGTTGTTATTTTTGAACTCTGCTTCCAAAAAACTTGAGCACTTCAAAATGTCTAAGAAGATTTGAAACATCTCCTGTTTTGCTTTCTTGTTTTTTATATACTGGAAAAGAGGTTCCTTAAATGTTCCAGCTGTAGGGATAGAGTTGAAGACTAAGACTCGAAGATCAAAGTCACAACTGAAAAAATAAAAACCAAACCAACCCTTTTTCCAAAAAGATCACAAGTGTAACTAGCTCAGGATGTCACAATATTAAAAAACATTGTGAAAAGTAACAGAACAAGCTGACACACTTTCCCATGTGACATTTAAAACAGCAAAATTGTGTTTTCAATTTTTAAGTCTTGAGAAAAAAATCAACTGAGTATTTCCTGAAGATTTTGGTCAAAAGGCTTTCAAGTTTGTGAGGCTGAAAGAACACGCAGATATAGAATGCCTATTTGAAAGTTTTAGTTTTGTCATGTAACATTCACACTGTAGTCTGAAATTCGTACATTATCACCCCAGCCTCAGCATCTGGCTTTCAATTAACAAGTTAAAAAACAACTTTTTTTTAGATTACGAAGTTACAATTACATATTCTTGAAACTAAGTGACAAAATACCCAATTTGCTGGTATCTTACTGTTTTATTCACAAAATAAAGAGCTTTGTCTTTCCAAACAAAGAACATAACAGAAAGATTCAATGATACAGTTATAAAAAAGCGGTACTGAAAATTTGAAAAAGTCTGGTAAAATTTACAAATGCAAACTATCACTTTGTACAAAACCTTTTTTTAAAAGAAACTTCAGTAATAGAATTTCAAATAGAGTTCTGCCAGCCGGGAGATGCAGCCTGCCCGCACACGGCGGCCGGGCTTTATTTCCGCCGGTGCGGGGAGCTGTCCCGGCGCCTGTCGCCGCCCCGGCGGGACTCCCTGTGCTGCTCGGGGTACCGGCCGTGCTTGTCCCGCTGCTTCTCCGAGCCGTTCCTGGAGCGCTCCTCCTGCTCCTCCTCCCTCGGGCTGCAGCGGCCACGCTCCCTCTCCCGGGATTTGGACCTCTCTCTTTTCCTACTACGATGTCCATCGTCTTTGCTCCAATGTCTGTAATTTTCATCATCAGACAAAGAAGCTCTTCTTTCTGCTTTCTTCAGTTTTGAATTACTGTGTTTATTTTCCAGATCCTTACTTCTTTCATGGTTCCTATCCTTTCCGCTGTGGTAACCATCTCTGCCGTTGGATTCATCTCTGTGGTGGTGTTTTGAAACATCATCTCTCCTGTGAGAGTCTCTTAAATGTCGGTGATTTCTTTCTGATTTGCTCTCGGTATCACTTCTTTCCTCTTGCTGCCTCCTTCCAGTTTTCTTTTCAAGTGATTTCCTTCTCCTTTCTTGTTTTTTCCTGGAAACTTTATCAGATTCTTTATTTTTCTTTTGCGTTCTCCTTCTTTTGGCTTTAGAAACATCTGAAATTATAACAAATTATGGAACTAAGCTTGCATATTGATTTAGTATAATAAATTTATTAAACTACAGAAAGAGTTCTAGAGAGTCTGTTTTGCCAGAAAACATTCCTGGACAACATGTACCTGGGCAAAGGGTCCAAAATAATGAACTACTATTTTTATCCCTTTGCTATCTGCACGTGATGCCTGTCTTTTGAAAACCTCTACCTCACCCTCTTGCTCACTTGTACCCAAGGACCAGGCATAGGCTGTAAACTGTATCTATGACTATACATCAAAGCACTACTGTATGACTATACACCAAACCACTCTCACAAATAATCTTTTTTTCTAGAAAGATGACTTTTCCCAGACTATCCAATCTCAAAATTATTTGCTTTTCCTGGAAAAGCTTATCAGTCAATGGAGATGAAAAATAGCAGATGAGGTAAAATCTCCAACACTATCCCATGAGGAAAAAGAGGTAGGATGAAATGGCTTGAGATAATGGTATTGCAGCAATATAACAATGGCCTTCATTTTCCAGGAGAAATAGTGACAGCTTTGTCAACAAGATTAAAACTAACTTCTGTATTTCTAAATACACAGTAGTCTCATCTCAGTGGACAAGGTCTTACCCTTCCTGTTTGCTCGTGATCAGGGACCTTTACATCCCACTCAACAGTATTTGGCACTAACAGCCATTTACAATAACCATTAATTCACCTTAGTGTGTGAACTATAGAATCACATCAGCTGCTTCTCATCACCTTTTGAAAATATCATGACTATGAACTGATTTATTAGTACATGCATTATCTGAATTGTCTAGTCTTGTGTCTGAACTAAGGCTTGCTGACATTCTGTTAAAATGCAATGATGGATCAATTCAGATACATTTTAATCCATTATGTTTTTTAAGCAGTGTTTTCCATACTATTTTACATCCACCAGTATGCAGGAAAAGACCTGAGAAAGTAAGTAGAAAAGAACCAGCTGCTTCGATGGCAGATGTATTTTATCCTCTGCTGGACCTGTTTTAGAACTACTTCCCCAAGGCAGTGCTGAGCTGAGCAAGTTGATGAAGTTCCAAGCATTAACAGGCAGTACAACAGTAATCTCTAACTTAGCTCAATTTCTGATCAGCAGGTTTTCTATTTTTCTTTCATACACTGCACCAACACTGAAATACTGCAGCACATTCCTCTGAAAAATGCCTCTTAACTCTTCCAAGTAATTTGATAGATTTAAAGAGCTACAAACACAGGAAGACTTTAGAGTTCTAACCAGTAATGGAACCTCAACTCAGTTAACCATTAAAGCTTACTATTATCTCCAATTAGTGTTTTGAGCACTGTATTAAAGTACACAAGAAACTGAAAAGTGAAACCAGGCTGCAAAGGTATCACACTGCAAATTTTAATGAATGTGCTCCTCAATGGAGAAAAGGCAAGTAGTAAAAGAGAAGGTTCTAAACTTTGAAAAAACCCTGTTTGTACTCGCAGACTGGAGACTTGGTTTGCCACTAAGGACTGACCCCTCTGGCTCCTATCAAGCAGCTCAGCAGCGCTGCAGCTGTCCCTGCAGGACCATCTGGCTCTGTGCTGAACCAGTGCCTCCTCTGACCCTGTCTGGCTGTGCCCTCCTCTCGTGCTGTCGTCACTAATGCTGTTAGCCATGACACACAGCTCCCACCTTGGGCAGGAGACTGTGGTGGTAAACAGAACTGCATTCCCTAAGCAGGAGCGTTCACACTGCTTTTATTTTATTCATTTTCATTTCAAAGACATGTAATAAATCAAATTAACTTTGAATCAGCAAACTTCTGTGCTACAGGAAGTCATGCTGTGCTATCATCTGCTCCTGCTATATATACTGGGGGTGACTGCACACACTAACTCATAATAGCAACTACTTTAAACACTAAGCAATGTTTATGACAGTTCATGTCTAATAGAAGTTTCTACATCAGCAGAACAGTATAAGATACTAAACACTAATTATAATGCATAAAAATACAAAATAAATTATCAGCAAAAGCTAATTCTTCCTTGGAAATTCCTCTGCAGACAAGAAATTTCACTATATCGCCACACAATCTTTTCCTGAAGCAGAGGAATTAGAAATAGGGACTCAGATGGAGAACAATATTTAGACACATTGCTAGAACCGAAGAACTGATTTCTGACTCAAGGAAGAAGCGCATATTTCCAGGGAAAGACACAAGGAGTATTAAGCTCACTCAATTAAGCCAAGAAAAAAAGAGTTGTAGACGTGAGTCTCTACAGTTCACCAGTAAACACAGAGAAAATAATTGGGAATGACCCAAATCCCTCAATCCTCCAATAAAGTGAAGTCATAGTAGAGTGCAACAGATATCAGTTGTGTAAAAAAGAAATCTATAAACCAGTGTTTCTAAGATATTTAAGTCTCTAAAAGTGGAACTCAGTTTTTCTGAGTACAAATTTAAAAATAAATTCCCATGAGAAATATTTAGTATTTTAAAACTTTAAGTTAAGAAAAATTTATTAGTTTTTAAAACAGAGAAATGGCCACTACCTACAGCCATATTTTCCTCAAAAGAAGTATACACAGAAACAGTAATAAACTTATCTGGAGAAAGAAATAAAGGAGAAGCAAATAAGTGTACTGCTGGTGTTTAAATACCTGAGTCACTGCTGCTGTCACTGCTAGATGAAGAGTCACTGCTGCTCGATGACTCTGAGCTACTACTGCTGCTGTCAGAATCAGAATCTGAGGAAGAGTCTGTGTCTGAGGATGAGGAGGAATCTGATGACTCAACATTTTGCTTCTGTGTCATGATCAACTTCGGTGCATTTTTAAGATGTTCCCGTAATTCATCCCTAATTAGCAAAAAAAAAAAAAAAAAAATTGTTTTTCAATTTTATTTTTTTGTTCGTGGGGAGAAGGAAGATGAAGAAAGTAAATATCAAATGAGAAAAGTGTTCCTCACGTTAGTCCACCAAGGCCAATAGAAGTGAAGAAATTGATGGCAAAGCGAGTGTTTCTTGGGTTATCACGAGGCAATAATCCCTCAAAGAAAGGCTGCAGTGTCCTGATGAAAACAAACATCCATATTAAACACCATGCCAGCTCAGCATGCCCACTGACATAAAGAAACTGAAAAAGAAACTGTATGAAACTGCACAAGAAAGCAAAAATTTTCTCTTCGTGCATTTTACGACACTTTCATTGTTTGTACCTGTGATGCATCTAATCAAATGCTATTTAAAAACTTGCCCTTTTATGACAACATAAACTTCACACACAGGACAGCTGCATACATACTGACAGACAATGGCAACAGAAACCCCAACTTTGTGAAGCCCTCAAGTGACTTGTGGAACTGCAGCAGCCTGGGATAGCAAAGGATAACAGGCACTGACCAAGAAGTTCAAAGATTAGAGGTCCATGCTGAAATCCCCTCATACAGGGCCTTAGGGATAGTTTCAAATTTAAGTTCACATGAGCTAAAGCATCTACCAAATTCTTCGTCATACACAGAAGAAATCTCAACTTAGAGGAAATAGCTCAAGCAACTGCAAATAACATTGGCAGAATGTAAAGCATTAAATCCCATACAGATTTAAAAGAATGTTATGTATACTACATTTAAGGATTAGTAAGTAATCCTAGAGAAACTGTTACTAATAGTTGTGTGGTTTTTTCTAAGTTTTGTCAGAAAGAGAAGCTCCAGTAACATTTATTATGCAGCTACACAGCTGACAATATACAAAAATAAACTCGCACTTGGAAATTGTTACGGTAGCTGAGTGTCACTGGGGGGTGGAGGGGGAACAGATCCATCTCGCAAAGAGTCATGCACGCACTTGAACCCAAAATGACAGCAATGCACTCAGCTTCAAAAGTGACTCCTTGCAATGACTAAATCTATACATGAACTTATTCTTGAAGTATTGCAGCTACAGAAGGGCAGTTGCACTTGAACCTGAACACAGAGTTCTTATCTGTACGTTTTCAGATGAAGAACCTAATTAAATTTACAGTTTTGAAAATAAAATTTCAACTTACTCATCTTTTAATCTTGCATTTAAATTTGGAAGTCCCATATATTCACTGAGTTCCTGAAAGAATATTTTGACAAAAATTCTACTGGACGATGTGGTAGTTTCTTCACTCAGTATTATACATTCAAGGACCTGAAAATATTCAGAAAAGCATTAACCTTTAAGTTTAAACATACATTCTTTTCTTACCTTAAAAACTTTTATCCTCCTGAAATAACTAATAAAGATTGATTTTTTTTTTCCTCCAAGGTTCACAAATTCTAGTCAAGACTGTCTTTCTCAAAAATTCTTTTCTACCACATGGGAGCAGCTGCTGATCATATTTATGCTAGTAATTCTTTTAGGATTCTTTTATTTAGGAAAGCTCCATGAGACAAAATCAGATGCGTGAACTTCTGGCAAGTTAAGAGATTTGGGACTTATATACAGGAGAGGTAAAATATTTGGACTGACTTATGTGTGCTTGAAGAACGACTAGGCTATGAAAGTTAGACTAGGCTATGGAACAGGAACAAAACAATATGAAAAGAGAAGTTACCTTGATATTTATTTCTTCATTTTTAATGTTATATAATAATACATCTCAGAATGTGAGACTGCTTTTATTTATTATTTAAATCTTAAAATGGCAGTATTTTTAGTTGTCTTATAATTCAATAAACTTCTAATTTATCAAAATTTACAAGCTCAAAACTCTTTTCCAAAAGTACTTTTTAATCAACCAATTCCAGCCATACTCCCTAAAATAATAGCTTAAATCAACTACTGAAAAATGGGAAGAGAGGATGATGATACACAAGAGGCAGAAAAAGGAGATGGAATAAACCAGAATTCTTCAGTAGTGTCTAAGAAGTTACTTAAGATAATCCAGTTTGCCACAAGTCATTACAAGCTATAGAATACTGAATTAAGAATAGAATATAGAATACTAGAATTAAGGTACTATATGTTACTGTGGAGTGCTGGAGATCGAGGACAATGGCTTTTTTTTTTTAACTTACACTCCAGGGAATTGAATCAGTGTACAGGAGATGAGCAAACATCTTGGCCACATTCCTCAGTTTGTTCGTTTCCAAACGATGAATGGTATCGTACTGTTCCTTGAAAATGGCTTCAAAGGATTCCATATATTCTTTCTTTAGCATGCAGAAACGCTGAGACAACATGGCACAATTCAAACAACCACTTTAAACAAAACACTAAACATGCAAATAACCTACAACTAAGTGACCTAATGGTGTCAATATTTACTGCAAGATTTCTTTTTTAAATAACCCTTGGACGAAGAGCAAACACTCAAATGGATGTATTTTATACCTTTGAGCAGTTTGTCAGCACAAGAAACTCATTTGCATTGCAAAGCAGTAATTATCAATTTTGAACTATAGCAAATTATCCAGCATTTTGCTTGACTTCTAGACATCAAGGATTTTCACCTGATAAAACCCCATGTTTTTTCAGGACATCACTAAATGACTATTTCAATTTAGAGAGGTAGGAAACAGAAGTAAGACATTTTAGACATAAACATTTCAGAGAATATAGAAATCGACACTTATATTCATCTGAACATGCAGACTCAAATGGTTAGTGCTTTGTAACTGACTGTCAGCAAAAGGATTTCCTGAAATAACGGATGAAAAATACAAATGAGAAGAAACATTCCCTTTCAGCACAGCTTGCTCCCTTGAGAAGACAAGTATTCATCTTAACTCTTCAGACATGTCAATATTATCGATAGGGAAACCTTAGGTAAGAAATAACTGCAGCTAAATTAGCAGTTAGTTACACAAAACTAGAGAGTTAGCTGTTTATTGAAGAGCAAACAAAACACCCACAAGCCCAGGACAGTAAGTATTCAATCCTGTGCTCTAAATTAAACCTACTAAGCAGCTTTGAACAAGGTGGTAAATGACAAGAGTCTCCAAGATTAATCTTCAGCACTGTAAAAAGGCTATTTTCTGGTAACTCATAATACTATTATGTCTTTCTGGTACCATTTCTTTGCCACTGATTTATTGTTCTACCGTAATGAGAAAAAAGGGAGGCAAAATAAGGAACAATATAAAAGGAAAGTGAGTTCTCTCATTCTGCATTTACTATGCTTTTTACAATCAAAGTGCTAATTCAATCCACTAAAACAATCAACTAACATAAGCATTTTCAGAATGATAAAAAGACTATTAGTTTTATTTATCCATTAAAACTTAAGTTTGACACACAAAAAATAGAGTAAACCAATGAAATTTTCTATCATAAAGTATAAAATCTGAAACAGAACTCACCCCTGCCAGTAATCCAAAGAATTTCTCATATGTTCTTTGCTGAGCACAGCAGTCAAGTATCATATTGCAGAGTTCTTTCTGGGTTATGAAAAAAAAATATTTCTCTAGGTAAATTCACTGTAGCAGCAAAAACACCCATCAGTACATACCAAGTAACTGAAGAAACCCTTACATGGATGTGAGCTTTGAAATGAGTATTTACATCAAACTTCATTGGCAACACTAGTAGTTTTCTGAATTTCTCTGGGACATGAATATGAACTTCTGCCCTTCAAATTTCCTCTTCTGCCTAAACTAAGATTTATGTGTTAACACAATGTACGTCTAACAAAAAAAAGTCAAAACTCATTTACAAACTGACTTTACCACAATGAAAAAAGGAGTTACAATATAAAAAGTGAAGGTTTTGATGGCTTTTCTCGTGGTTTTGTTTTTGTTTGTCAGTTGCTTCTTTTTAGGGTTTCTTTTTGTTTGTTTGAAATAGTACCAATCCCTGCATTTACAAAAAATGAAAATTCTTTACAACTTCCAAGTGTCAAAATGGCTTACAGACAAAACATCTGGAAACACAATGTGCATTTCCTAGCAGTTATTTCCAAAATCAGAAATACCTGTTGATGTTGGTGTATACCAATACCTTTAACTATTCAGCCATAATTTCCTGACAAGCCCTGCTTAGCATAAGCAGGCCAAGGGCTGAGTTTCACTACAATGGCTTCAGCCCTGGGGGAGATGTTTAGAAAGACTAAACTCAGCTTTGGGAGGCCAATATGCTTGGACTTCCTCTCTAACCAAGAGAACAAGAGTAACTTTTCTAAAGCAGCTGTTTTAGGCTGAATTCTGAATGACCCTTTATAGAAGAGCAACTCTCCTTCTTGGCTAGGAATGAACAGAGGAAGCCTAGCTAGATTAGGCTCCCAAAATGTTTGTGCATCCCCCATCATCAACAGCCTGCCTTCCATTTTCCTGCCTCCTTGGTGAACAGGGACAGAAGAACAGAAGATGCTCTCCTGTTCCATAATGCCAACTATGCAGGACAGGTAGTCCAGTCTTTCTGGAATACAGGCTCTCTGGCACCCTTCCTCCTTGTCTTCCAACACCATCACCCCATGATCATTATCAGATCAACTGCTGGTAGCTGCCTCTTCCTCTCCTTTCACACACAGCAAACCAGGAACCAGAGGGAAACACTTTGTACCTCACCTCTCAGGCCAGAGCCCTTGGCTGGCTGAGAGCAGAGGTCCTGGCAAGTGACACCATGCAGGTTTAAATCCAAAATTACTCCCCTGACCTTCTGCCTGAGATACAGCTTATAATGCAGCTGTGAATTGGTTTAGGCAATTCGGCAACACTAATTAAGGCAAGTGAGCAAATGTTTTTATATAAATTAAAAGCCATGAAGTTACACAATACTTAAAACAGCCCTGCAGTTTTTGCCCATACACTTTTTTTATTACTGTTTTCTCCTAAGACCTATTTCATAGTGTAATCCAAATTATGACACTCCCAAATAGGTTTCTGACTGTCAGTCATGTATCTTTCATTATTAGTTTAATTTCTCTTTAAACTAATAGTAACATTCCTATAAAAACTACTGGATTATTTCAAGCATTTTGTTCTCTTTGTATCTTTCACCGATTTACTGTAGCATATACAGGATTTCATATTCTCCCACTTGTGTCATTCTTCCAAGCAAGTATTCAGAAGAAACATTTTTGCCCATCATAAAAGCTCCAAACAAACAAAAAGCCAACCATGCTGAACAAGAAAAGAAACTACTCTTCCCAATAACAAGGCAGCAATGTATCAAATAAACTTACAGATGTGTTTAAAGGCATTCCTTTTAACACTGTCACACTGTATTAATGTGATGTATTAAAATGCATATTAACTTTTTATATTATCCCATTTTACAGTAATGCTGCAGTTAATCAGTTTTGAACAATAAAAAAGGGTAAAGTGCTGATGCCACTGTTAATAATGTCAGGAAGACTTGAAAAACAAATTACTTTTCTTCCTCATCTTAAATGCAATTATAGCCTTGGTATCCCCTGTGGTTTACAGTAATTAAATATTTTAACATTTTAATTAAATATTACAATGATTTCTGGGAGGGTATCTTGAATAACCACATGCACGAAAATAGGTTTGCCCATAAAGACATTCTTGCTGGTGTTATCTAAACAATTTGAGGTTAGGTCTAGAGTAACTGCCTTCCAGATTTCAAATTAACAAACTTTACAATTATTTAATTACTTTTTGAGACATGCAACAAGCTCAGATGGCAATTTTAGCTTAATTTACAGCTTCAAAAGTTAGTGAACTAATTTCTGTACTCCCAGTGATGTTTATGGGATGAAGAGCCTGTTATTTAGCCCATCACCTCTTCTGAAGACCACAAAGAATTTGTTCCCCAATTTTATAGGTAATTTCCATATTGTGTTAACTGTTTTCATACAATGCTCAACAAGTAACTACTCAGCTTAGTTAAGTGTACATAGTTATCCAATCATGAAGTAAAACACTTCAAAATATCTGACATTGCATAGAGATGGTGAATCATCTTTTGTGAAGATCTTGAATTTATTATTGTATCATAGAGAACAACAGCAGTTCCCAAAACTGCCAAGACAGATGATAAGGAGAAAGCTCCCTCTAAATGCACTGCATTTCTCACAGTTCTCCCTGAAGAGTCTAGATTTGCTCTTGGTTTAATGAACTGCAACTCAACCTAACATGGCAAATATCACCATACATTTAAAGATGCTAAAGGAAAAGACACAAAAATCAGACTTGTTTTGGGTTTTTCTCCCAGTTTTACCATTTTAAAACACAAGCACACCCTGCCTAATCTATTTTTTCTCAGCTTCACACAAAGGCTGTGTTCATGGCAGGCAGAAGAGCTAAAGTAACTTATCCCCTTCTGATCACAGGTTCCTTTTCACAGTTAGTACTTCAACCCTGCCCCTTCTCCCCTCATTTTTTGCAATTTCTTTAAGACTTGCATTCAGCCAAAACTGCAGTTTTGGAGCTGCCCCCATGTGGAGGTCACTTCTGCCCTCCTTGGCTGGAAGTGATGCCATTTCCACCTCCCTTCCCCTGCCAGCCCCACAGCTCTGTTCCATCCATTGCATACACAATATGCATACACAAGACATCCCCACCCTGTCAGGTATTCTTAAAATATAAAACTCTCCATGCCAACACTTCATTTCTAGAAGTTTCTTCACGGAACTAAAGGAATTGATGTGCCAGGAGCAAACCTAGTGCAGGCCTCAGGTTCATTTAAATCAATGTGAGAATGGAATTACGTGAAATGAGTGCCTTACATTTTATGTATTTTCACTGCTTTTACAGATGCCACACTTCTTTCTTCTCTTTTAATTCACTGAAGCTTATTTCCCTCCCACTGACTACCTTGAAGCTTTCCTTACTGCTGCATATTTTAATGGGTGTAACCATCACACAGCCTACTTTTCCCAGCATCTCTGCTTTCTCTTCCTAATTTGTCAAGTTACCACTTATAGCCAAAGCTGGCAAAGCCATGGAAGGTGTTTCAGCAGCAGGCAGCCTCTTGTCAAACTATGTGCAGTGCTTTTAGCAGCTACTACAAAGTCTCCAGGTCTGTCCTGTGCTCAGCTAATGGTCTTCCTCAACTTTTGTCCCTTTTTTACTCAATCTCTTTTCTGTTTAGAGCAACATATGCTTAAAGCTGAATATAGATATCACAAATCTTGCACAAATCAGACAATATTTTACACTGGAATCATTAACTGGATAGATATATTTTTAATCATGCTGCTGCTAGTTTGCAACACACAAACACACACAAAAAGGAAATAATACGTTGAAGTCCCACAGTATCTCTTTCCTTCTACCTGAAGGCTGCACACACAAAACTTCACTTTATGTGATTTCACTGAGCAATTCCACCTCCTTACATTAAATGCATACACACATCTGTGGAAGACCAAAATCTAGGCAGAATTCTAGCTAATGCCTGCTATCAGTAACACAACAGCCTAATTCTGTATGGATTCTGTACCTCCACTTTGTAGACATCAACAAATACCACAACATGGTATATGCATGCAATGTACTTTTAAAAAAAAATTTATAAATAATGGAAATTCAAAATGATTCTGCACCTCAGGCCCACAACAACCTCTTGCTTTAAAAGACAGGAAAGTTGAGTATGATTATCTTTTACAGCCAGTAGCAAAGCTGTGAACTAATCATGGTGCAGCTGCTAAACCTACGAGCTGCAATGCCCTCCAATTACAGAAGAAATTAATGCATCTAAGCAATCATCAATTTGACCAAAGTGTAATTATCAGCCTTAGACCATACTGCTCTACATCAGTTTCCTGAACCATATTTTCACTGAAAGTGACAATAGTCAAGTCAACATAAGAACTTGTGTTATCTTCAAGACTCAAGGCATAAATAACACGAGACACTGACACTCCCACACCACCAACTAGGACTGCTTTGAGCAAGTGACACCACCCTGTAAAAATGGAGATGTGTCAGATGCATGCATAATTCTCTCAAGAAGGCTGTGCCTGAAAGAATTTTTCTCATTTCAAGTAAAAAAAAATAAATCTGGTGACGCATTACCTTTATCTGGAATATGCACAGTGTTAGAAGAGGCTCTAATTTAATTTAGCAACATTTCTGTATACAAGTTCAGTTCTTATCACAAGCCAAGAAAGAAGAAAAGCCTAAAAGCCAATACATTTTAGGCACATTTTCAAAGAGCAAGAACGATGTATAGTTGGTTTAAATTTTTTTAGTTGTCTGCATTTCAGCCAGGCTTGTTTGCTTGCTTTTCCCCACAGTTCAGAAGCCAGAACAACTGGTAATACCACACTCTAACTACAGTTTTAATTTATTTAAATTTTCTTCTTTGCTAATACATGGGATTAATACAGCTTTAAGAGAGATAATAACAGTACTTTTTAAAAAAAGCCAAATAGGGAGGTCTGCCAAGACTGAACATATGCCCAAAGTAGTAATTGCAAGGCTTGTTTAGAATAACTTTGCACAGCCTGTAGTACAGACAGCAAAGCTATTTCACTTTTGATCTGCAGGCTTCAGCTGGGTCTAAATAACATGAATAAAAGCAAACCCACTCCTAGTAAATTTACTTAGAAATTAAAGAACTTCAACACTTTAAATGTTTTTCCTCAAAAAAAATCAGACTACTGCTGACATCCCTCCTCAGCAGCTGGTCCTAAACTGCAATGCCAAAAAGCAGTATTATGTTGTTCCAGTCCACAGATTATCCATCTGAACCTTAATCCTCTTTCTGCGAGTCAGAGCTGTGTGATAGATCCATTACTGGTATTAAACAGACAAACAACTTGTGTTGCACAGCAGTTAATATCACATGATGATCTGACAATTCAACCACTGGTAAAAACTGCTAATGTATTTCTGAACTCAGCACTGATAAATCACACCAAAAGTTTCTACACATGAAGATTTCTGGAAGAGTTACCCAGAAAGATGGTCATTAAGACTGTATTAGTCTCAAACCTGTTATTTGCACCTGTCTTTAGGTTTCAGATATTCTGATCAGTTTTTGATTGTATTTAATTGACAATTTACTATTCAAAGCTTGTGGAGAAGTCTTAATGACAAAATTAAATACATATTGCTTTATTAAATAAAGTCTTTCAGAAGAAAAGCAGAAAGTTACTGTAAAATCAGACTTGATTTGAACGAAAATTTTGCAATGAGAATCTTAAGTTTCACCTGATTTTTAAGGAATACTTCAGCTAAATGCTCTAGTTCCTGCTTCTCATGATGACTGCCATTCAGAGTAGGAGTTGGAATAGAGAATGAGCATAAACAAAGTTTGCAGGTTCACCCAAGAGTTCAGCAAACATTTCAGGAATCTCTCAAGACTGTTTAAAGCTTTGAATCAGAAAGTGTGAAGAAATAAGACGCAACATCCTGCAATACAGATTGTTGGAGCTTTCAGTAAAACAGACTGAAAAAGAAAGAAGTCCTTTATGACTAAAATAATAGTAGCAGAGAATTATAGAGGTTGAAAATACCTCTAAGATCAAGTCCAACTGTAAACCCAATGCCACTGTGTTCACCACTAAACCACATCCACAAGTCTTTTGAGCACTTCCAGGGATGCTGATTCCACCACTTCCCTGGGCAACCTGTTTCAACGACTGACCACCCTTTCCACCAAGAAATCGTTCCTAGTATTTAATTTAAACCTCACATGGTGCAGCTTGGGGCCATTTCCTCTGGTGCTGTCACTTGTTATCTGTGAGAAAACACCACCCCCCACTGGCTATACCCTCCTTTTGTGTACTTGCAGAGTGATAAGGTCCCCTTTGAGCCACCTCTTCTCCAGACTGAACAAGCCCAGCTCCCTCAGCCACACACAGCACTCCAGGTGTGGCCTCACAGTCCAGAGTACAGAGGGACAGTCACTGCCCCTGTCTTGCCCCTGGCCAGGCTGTTCCTGATCAAGGCCAGGATGCCACTGGCCTTCTTGGTCACCTGGGCACTGCTGGAACACGTTCATCTGCTGCCAACCAGTACCTCCAGGTCCCTTCCTGCTGCTGGGCAGTTTTCCAGCCACTCTGTCCCAGCCTGTAGCTCTGCCTGGGGCTGTTGTGACCCACGGGAAGGACTCAGCACTTTGCCTCATTGAACATCACACCACTGGCTTCAGCCCACTGACCCAGCCTCTGCCTTCCTGCTCTCCTGCAGATCAACACTCCCCCCCCAACTTGGTGTCACCTGCAAACTGAATAATGGCTTGTTTTTTCACTAAGGTAGGGGGAATTAATTCAATAAAGGATTCAATCTGAAGGCAGTAGCTTGAACGAATAAAAAATTATTTTTCTAGCTTAAAATCTGGCAGCTAATTTGAACAAATTTCCTGCTGAATGTATTCAGGATTTTTTATCCATATGTACAGACACAAGCTCTAGAAATCCCGGAATAATTTTACTGCCTACATCTGCTTATTCTTTCTGCTCTCCCAATTATCAGGAAGCGCCTTTTTTTTAACATTTTTGTCCCCATAAAGGAGCTTAATTCTGTACAATTAACAAGACAAAGCTCTCATATGTTTGATTAAATGAGGTGAAGAGTAGTTATGATTCTTAATGAAAAAAAGAAATCAATACAAAGTAGAAGCCCCATGTGATAAGAGGATGCAGTTTTACAACAGTTTTGAATCTTGAATTGTAGTAATTCCTACAACTAGTACTGAATCGTAGGTTGATACTAATTGTTGGGTTTTTCTTTTTCCTTCCCTTATTTTTTCTGAGCAGCTTTTGCCCACAGAAGTTAGGAGCTCACAGAGACTGCCATGGTAATAAATCCTAACAGTTTAGTTTTCACTACAAGCAAGTAGTGTTATGCATTATAACTCTGCTGTATGGTCTAGTACATATAGTCTAGATTTTTTACTCTGTTCTTTACAGCTGAATTGATTTGCTGGGCAACAGGAATTTTTTCCCTCTTTAGAATTCTTCAGGTTATGTATACTTCATTGAGAATTATAGTCTTATGCATGCTTAATATCGCATTTCATGCAGACTTTGAGAACTAGATTAAAAAAATACACAATCTCAGTTCTTAGTTTACTTCCATGTAAACTGCTTAGAAACAAGCAACAGTACAAGTATTGAAAAAATGATAGGTAAACAAGTTCTCAAAGAACACCTAAGTGTAGCCCAGATCTCCCCTTACTAGTTAGTATTATACTAAAGTTACTTATTACACACACTGTTTCAAATAAAATTGATAATTTAAGCCACAAGAAGTTAAAAAGCCCACCCAAATGCAACTCCTATGACAACAGCTTACAGCTGACTGAAAAGCTGCTAGGAAAATTAGGTGTGTATTTACATTCTACCAGTATTGAACAGAAGTACTGGATGAAGAACAGTTTCCATTACTTGAAAACACAACAATTGCATTGATCTTATAGAGTCTGAGAGCAAAACAGCTTTAGTCTTATGATCTCCAAAATTACAGCAAAGCAATCACTCAAAACTCAAAACTATTTGTTCAAAGACTTACTCTGAAGGCACCAAAACAATACACTCAGAGCACTGTGCTAAATTTCAAGCTCCACTGATAAAGTCTACAGCTGCCTGCAAATATTATCTTCAACCCAGAGTCCTTTCAGAGGCAGAACTCTGCCATGCTGCTGTACTCTTGTCACAGGACAAAACTTTCACCAGTCCAAACAACAGACCTTTTTAAAAGGCTATGAGCAAACACTTGTGTTGCTTGACAGAAAGGAGCACATGCATAAGACAAATTGCCTATGAAATGTGTGCCAGTCTATTTGCTCTAAAGGCTGTGAAATAAATTTTAAGGAACAACAGCTGTAAGGAATGACTCTCATTCAACTACCTGCTAAACAAACTAGGTTGTGGAACGTGAGCCAGGTTTTTAGATACCACCATAGTACTGTATCTTAATAAAGTTAGTAACAAGAAGAGTAAGAATAAAGGCTTACAGTCTGACTTTCAGGGAAGTCCATCTTCAGCAATTTGTGAGCACATTCTTCAAAGTCTAAGCTGAATAGAAAAAACACTTATTATCTGTGTAATATATGCCATGCTAAAAACATTCCAAAACTATGTAAGAATCATCGCTGGTGCTAAAACCTCAACTGTTTTGAAGTAAAGCATGTCATCTGTTTGATTTGCTGAGACTTTATTGCTGTTGTGGGCTTTTTAATAAACATTTTGTATTTCATGAGTTTCTATCGAAAATTAATCCAAAGTGATTACATTTGCAGGCAATCTGAAAACCAGATGGTCCAAGTCATTATTACTATCACATCACCTCACAAAACTTAATAAAACAGGGAAGGAGCTTGTTTTGCACATTTTGAAACACACTGAAATGGAACCACTTCAGACAAGCTCCAAAAGCAATACATACCACAGTCTCCTCTTTGCACTCTTGTTCTGAAAGCCTTTAGCTACCACTGGGTACATCCTCCCCAGCACATATCAGATGAACAAGTTTGAGTATGACAAGGAAGTATTTAACAGTAACTTTGAGAAATGTGAGAGCCTTTGTTTGATACCCTCAGTATGGTATTAATTCATATGCCTCATGATCAACATCACAACTACATCATTGCACTCATCATGCAGCATCAGACCTGCAGAGTATTATGGGCTGCAAGGGATCAATCTCTCCTCTCAGCCTGGTGACACAGAAGCTACACCCAGCAGGTTTGGAATATTTGTGCCACAAACTGCAAGCAGAGTTCAGTCTCAAGATGACCACAAGCACACTATACTTCAGGGTTGGTAACTGCATACTTAGTTTGCAAACAATGCAGATGGCAGAAGAACTCCATCTCAGAAATGGAGACAAACTACAGAATTTTTAAGTGTGTTTCAGAATTTTTTCATAAATTTTTTAAGATGCTGTAAAATTTGAAGATCACTGACTTCTGTTCACTCAGAAAATTCTCATTACAGCAATAGTCCCAGTCCACTACCCAAACATTTTGCAACAAACAAGACTCATCTTAGAATGAGAATTTGGAAAACAGTCTGCTTTACACAGTCAAGTCAAGCTCCAAAAAGACCACTTCCCTACTTTTTTTTTTTTTAATTGCACATTAAGACAGAATTTTAAAATAAAGAGAATTACAGTTCACTGACTTCAAAAGAACTACACTCCTAGGTGCATAATTTATATTTACCTTGACTGAATAGCCAGATAAATTGTACGACGGAAGGAGACCAGGTTAATTTCTGTTTTGTCATGGACAGTAACTTTCTGACCTGGAAAAGAAAAATATGGGTTTGTAAAGAGCAAAATATTAAGGAAGACACATGTAGTAATTTTTTAGGACAGCTCTATTTATCATTTACTGAGTCTGTAGCACACTGTTTTTCTAGAAGTACTTAGGACTGTTTGCAGGTTTATGTATTTTTTTATGCTTATTTTTAGAGATAAGGAAAAGAAATAAAAATCACTATTTGCTTCATCTGTAACAAAGGTAAATATTTAGAGACAGTTTTTAAAAGGGTAATTCTTCTGAAGACATTTCATATTTCTTAGACACTGCAACCTCTAGCTTTAACATTTCTTGTCAACATTATTAGCAATCCATTTTCTGCACAATTTAGCTATACAATGCTTTATGCAGCATCTCTGATTTTAACAGGTAATTCTTAGCTCCTGTTAATTGTAGAATCTACATTATGGCATTCTGCAAAGTCCTGGAGCAAGCAGAGAAAAATCCATTCTGAACCAAACCACTCTGGGAACACTTTGATTTGTAAAATACTCACTATTCCTTCAGTCTTTCAAAGTTTGGTAAAAGCATAAAAAATGTGAAATTATGTGAATGTTCATACTTCTCATGAGGCTGAGAGCTCTGCTGTCCTGTGAAATACTCCACCAAACTAGTAAGGAAATCCATTCCTGGTGTTCTACAGGAACAATCCTTGACTGGCTTTTCCATTAATCATCCAGTCTGCACAGAAATTTCAGTTATGCTTATCCATCAATGTTTTTTCCTGGGAATTGAATACATTCTTTGAAAATGAGTAAGTATCGTCTCCACTGAAGTGAGATATGGAGAATGTTGATACAGTTGTAAGAAAATCCATCCTAATTTTGAAAGTGACTTAAGAATATGATAGAGCATGGAAAAGTTTAAGCAGGAGTTTTCAATTTGCTTTTTCATGTCTTATGTTTGCAAGACTTTTCTCAAAGGAAACTGATGCTGTCAAGAATAATGTGGCAAAGTTGCTTTTGCTTTTCTGCACGTGCTGAATGCTTCCTTTCAGACTTTTATACTGTTTGCTAGTAAACACTTAGATCTGAGGATAACTGAAAACATTGCATAACATTTGAACATCTCAATTTTGCAAAATATCTAAGAAATTAAGCTTTTCTTTCCTGTTTATCTACATTCACTCCATTGCTAGTAAGGTGCCAGTCATACACTTACCATCTTCATCCTCCTCTTCATCGTCTTCTTCATCATCTTCACTACTTCCAGCTTCTTGATTTCCTTCAGATTCAGTGTCACCTTCATCAAGAATTTCTGGAAGAGCAGTATCCCAGATTAATGGAACGTAGACCACAGTACTTCCCCTACAAAAACCCCCTTGATCCCACCCCTGAAGAGTGAAGGTGTCTCAGGTACAGAACGTGGACGAGGTCAAAAAGCCTCATAAAATATATCATAACTGAATGGAAACACAGATGGAGAAACAACACTGAGTAGCACAAACACAAAGGAAAGGTCTGTGAACTGAATGACTTTTACGGAACAGAATTGTTAAGTACGTGTTGCCAGCAACAGGTCAATAAACAAATTACATAGGTAATGGTTGTGCATACACACAAACATCCCTACCTTTCTTCAGCATTTTGTATTTCTCTTCATTTTCCATAAAGTTCGGATCCATCTTGAAAACATCTTTAGAATAAAAGAGAATCTTTATTTAAAACACAAATTGAAGAAAGCTATTAATATTTAATCTTGAATTTATTTTCTTGGGGAATGCAGTTAAGGAATTATCTATCATTTCTAACTTACTAAGAACGTCCTCTGGGTTGTAGTCATCTTCCAATGGCAACATATGAGTAAACTGATCCTCCTCTTCAACTAGATCTAATCCCTCTGGAATGATTGGATGATCCTTGAAGCCATCTTTCCGTACAGCAAACATGACTTCTATCATGTACTGAACACGCATATCTATTTTAGATTCATGCAGAATGTGTCGAAGGCGATCAAAGATTGCTTTGGAAAAGAGAGAAATGTAAATATGAAAGGTATTTATTAATAATACCAATGCCAAGATAGGTTTTGGCTAACTGTACTTACCATTAATACCTCTAGGAGAAACTTCTGTTAATTTGAGCCCACTCTCTTTAATAAATCCAATTGCTACTTCGATACTGTCATCAGTAGGCCTTTCAAGAAGCAAAGTGAGCATTTCCAAACATAAAACCTCGTGAGCCTGTGGGAGGAGCATCAGCAAAGAATTAGAATGCACAACGTTACACTATCACCACAGTCATTTACTGGACAGACCTGTCCAGCCTTTAAGGATGCCACAACACAGCAGTTTAATCACACACATAAGGCAGCAGTAGTGGGGCAGAGCTAATTAAGAGGAAGTCAAAATTTCAAATCCAGTTCTACCATCAGTACTTACACCAATTTTCTAGTGAATGTGACTGTTTTATTAAAAGTGAACAAGCAAGCAATGAAAAACATTTTGCCATTAAAAAAATAACAAAATGCATTTCCAAGAAGCAAAGAAACCAGCACTTGCATTACAGAACCCAGTTCAAAGTACATTGTATCTACAATTAAATCAGATCTTCCAGGATCAGGCATAAAAGCAAATAGCACATGTCAGATTAACTTCCTCTTTACCAAAGTGCTGAACATTCCCAACACACTCCTAAGACACTGCTTCTTGATATTATTTAAATCACAGTATCCTGATTTCTGACACATGAACAAGCAGCACAGAGCTGGATATATATTTGATTTAGATGCAACTGAGTCTACTTCTGCTAACACACACATTGCAAGAAAACTCTTTTTAAGATCTGTGGGACAAAGCCTCAAATGATCCTTGTTTTGCATAAAGATGTGCCTGAATAGTAGCCCAAACACACGCATGAGATCTGGGGAAGCTCTGGAGCATAAGTGCAATGATAAGTGGTGATAACTGCATAAGCAATTACCAGTATCTTTTCTAAGGAGATCTTAACAACTTAAAGCAGGCACCACACTCAGGCTTTCAGCAACTTTCAGAACAGATAGAGAATCTTCACTTAGGGTACTGCTGTCTTAAACTAAAAATTAGCCATATAGGGTTTGGATTGAGTAGACATAAAGAAACATACCACATTCTGATTCATCAAATGTGCAACAAATTTTGAAGATGTTAGACAGAGTTGCTGCAAAAGAAATAAACCAGGAAATTTTAACATATGGAAGAAAAAATTCCTAACTCAGACGTACTATAGATTAATGCATCTCACAAACAAATTAGAGTCATTAAACTATTTAAGGATACTGTTAGTTGCTCACAATTAGGACTGTACACTCAAAAATAAAAAATTAGAATTAAACACCCCTGCCCAAATCAAAAAACCCCAAACTATCACAGTTTCAATCCAGAATAGGTTGTCAAACTTTCATGATACTCTAATACTACTAAATGTCCCATAGACTGGTCTCGACCCGTGTCTTGGCTGTGCTCTTCTGAACACACTTGACACAGTTACACTGCAGAATTCCACATTTCAGCACCTTGCTCCTTCACATTTTACATACCTTGTCATTTCTACGATACCCTTTACGAAAATTCAGTATCAGCCTCTTGAGGATCAATTCACCAATATTTGGAAACTTCGAATTGATAATTGCCACAAGAGCTGCATAAACATGAGTAAAAATCGGAGAGGCGCTCTGAGCTTGCAAAATGGATCTTGACAGCAATCCCCTGTAAAAATAAGTTAGTTTTAAAGGGCTTTCTGGTAATAAAGCACATAATTTTTTTATTCAGTACTTACCACATGAAATCGCGTTGTGCAGTTGGAACAGCTGGAAGAAACCAGATGATCTTTTTCAAACCATGGTTATCAGGCCACAAATAGAATTTTGCAAAATGTGTTGCACAAATCTGTCTGAACTGAAAAGTTCTTAAACTGTTACCTTATCTTTCACTAAGTATTGTTCATATTAGAGCTACATTTAAAAATGCTAAGCATGCAAAAAGCCATCTTGTATCCTGCAATTATCCCTTTTTTAATCTGAACTTTGATTATAAAACAGTACTTAGAGCCTGATGAATGTAAACAAAGGACTCATGAGATAATAGCTCTTTTATTATTCAAATTATGTCTTTTACATTTATTATCAAGTAAGTCTGAGAAGAATCTGTGACTTGCTTCCCCTCCTCTCAATTTTGCTTTTTATAATGCTTAGGATGACACAGAATTTGACTTTTGCTGTATTACTTGACTACATGTGGGTGAGGATAAAAACAAAAGAAACCTCCAAATGTGAATCTCCAAAGTACACACTGATATCCAAATCTACCTTCCTTGTGGTCTGTTGAAATCATAAAAAAAAAAAAAACCTCCTACAGAGTACAAAATACAAAGTGCATAGGGACCTTATTCCTACTTACCTTGGCATTGACAAATGGAATAGAACTTATTTCATACTAGTGCACAGAAACAGAATATTTCCATTTTGAAATTAGTTACTTCTTGCTTGCACTGAGAGTGGTCTGTTTAAGTTCTTATTTATCATCTACTTAAAACCTCAGGGAAGGACTTGACAGCCAGGTTAACATTCGTGTCGTTACTTCTAAATGCACCTTTCTGCAACTTTGGAAGTACAGAACTAACTAAGGAGGGAAATGGTGCCATTTTCCATACACATTATTTTGACATTTATAAACCACACACAAGAACTCCCACACACAAGTGCATTCTAAAAATGTTCAATAAGCTCATTTTTAAACTAAAATAATATTGCTAGTATGAAAATTAAATTTCGGGGACAGGAAATACAGGCAAGTAAAAAGCAGCTCTACAAAAGCCCGAAACTTCATTATTACTTTTAACAGAAATCATATTCAGGAGCTATTTGCCCACTCTCCAGATTTTATTTAAATTAATTAATTCTCTCATTTATACACTAGTTGCCTGACTCTGATCTTCCCATCAGATATAAACACACAGGAAAAGTAATGCATTCCTTCTCAAATAAATCCATGACAGAGAAAGTGTTGCTATCTGTTTGAAATGTAACAGAATTATTTTTGGACCTACCAAGCTCCAACAGCATAATGGTCTTTTCTTTACATTAAATCAATAAACAACACCAACAGGTAACTGTAGTAAAACTTGTTTTGCTAAATAGTGGCTAAAAATATTGTTTGTCTCAGAATAAAATAATGAAGCACTACAAAAAAACCAGATGGTGACAACTGTAAATTTCAAGTCATTCAAGTAAAATGCATTGGGAAAACCTTAAGAAAAGGAAATATACACTCTTTTATTTCCCCAAGCATACAATCCCTTTCCCAAGTAAGGGACTACTATGAATAGGACAATACGGCCTAAGGTTAATACTGAAATCTTACTAACACCCATACACTACTAATAGCACACACAACAGGGTACACATGAAGAGTGTACATGTTCCAGAAAAGCAAAATAATTATTTTAAAATACTAAGGCTTACCTTCCCCGAACAATATTCTCCTGAAGGAGCTCATGAATGATGTTTTCTATATTAGAAACGTTCACTTTATTGACAAGACCATTTATCGACTTCTTCAAGGCTTCCCAACTCATTCTCTGGTATGCTAAGCTATTACAGAGTACCACAAATTAATAATGTATAAACTTGAAGTTTCACTGAGCAAATTTATATATAATACATTGACATCTTCATTTAATCAGTAAAATAAATGAAAAAATATTCACTGCATAAATGTGCAGACTTTTTCACAATCATTGAACCAAGATGATAAACCAAAGTGTAATTCTCTGCAGATATGGTATAACCCAGTATGTTGTTTTGTAGGATGCTCCAAAAAAATCCTAGCTACATTCAGTATCCTGCTTTACTTTATAATTTACACTTTGCAGCAGAATCAGGTACAGTTTTAATCTGATTCTCTTATCTCTCTTCTGATAAAAATATACCTTCAAAACAATGATCACAACCCTTAATGGATCCCATTTTTCCCAACATTCTCTAAACACCTTAACTGTTTTGCTTGCAGCAAAAAAACATACTATGTAACTTTGAACTCACCTATTTTTATCAGTGATTTGCTCTTGCATCATCCTGAGCTTGGCAGGTGGAATATATGCACCACCTGTGCGAGTGAGGATTGGATCCACTTCCTCTTTCTTCTTCTTTGAGGTGGTCTCATCATGAGCAAGTGAGCTCTGCCCTGTTGACCTCTCTGGACTCCTACGGTCAGGTGATGAGTGTCTTCTCTGCTTCCTTCGATCATATTCTCTGTCCTCCCATCTCTCATAGTGTCTATCTCTCCCCCTTTCCATCCTTCTAAAGAGAAAAAAAACCACTCACTAAACACCCTAATGTACGTGAAAAGCTCTCACGTTCTATTCTTTAAAAATAAGTATTTTATTACTGATTAAGAAAGGGCTCCATACCTTCCATCTGAAGCTCTGTCATCATAGTATTCCCGTCTTGAATATTCCTCATCATATCTGCCATCATCAGAGTATCTCCTCTTCCTGGGAGATGGAGACCGAGACCTATCGCGCTCCATATCCCTACTCGCAACCCAAGACACGAAAACTTTTAGTGAGAGGCTGAGAAAAGCAATGGTATTTATATTTACTTGCAATATAATGTAACAATGCAGAAGTGTTCCAATTCTGCAACGCGAGTTTCGAAATATGTGTCACTCCAATAAAAGGGTCTACTTTAACAACAATTTGTCATCAGGAAAAAATAATCAAAAAATCAAAGAAGCACCATAAAAGAAAGCTCCTAGAATTTGAAATTAAATGTTTAACAGTAATAGCATCAAATACCAATGGTAAATTCAGCAGCTTACATTCCTTGGAACACATATTCATTTGTTTCTACTTGTACCTGTACGGCAGGAAGCAATCTTGCCCCAAAATGGTAATTGTGGTATCAGCAATACGTGACTTAAAGCAAAAAGCTGGCACGTCATTTCCACTTGAAAGTCTCATGATAATTTAACTAATGCTGTTTTAGTAACAAATCCATTTAATTACTGTTATATTGACATTCAAGTATTTTATTAAATCTACACTTGCTTTTTACCACTTAGTTATGTAAGATATAAAAAGAAACATAACCTGATGGTTTTTTTTAACTTCTCTAACTCACTATGTGAGGTATATATAAAGAATTGAAGGATACAAAGTCATTTTACCTGTCCTCTGGAGACAAACTTTCATGTCGGGAACTGTAGTTTTCCTTCCTGTCGTGACTGGACCCATGCTTAAAGGAAAGAAAAAAAAATCACTCCCATCCACTCAAAAATGGGCCACATAGCTTTTAAAAGGAAAAGCTTTAACATGCATAGCATGACATACAGTTGTCAAACCAACTGCTACTTGTTGTCTCTGTATCTTTTAAGATCGTTGTTAAATTTTTCAAAATCTTTCTCCATTCCTCTACATGGCTACATTTACTGTTGAGCCATTATCATTCAGTCAGCTTTGACCAATTACTGTAACATTATACACTAATAACATTCAGGACTTTGATTGCAAGGACAACAGCAGCTAGAAATAGCTGTAATTTACTGACTCGTAGTAGCATTTATCTTGTAAACAGCTGCTCGTACAGATATTACTCACTTTGTGTTCAGGAAGTTTTACTTAACACAGTATCAACTACAAACCTAATTACCAGTAACATGGGAGGGATCAAATCCTACCATTTAGGTTTAAGAACACTTACATTTACTTGTGTCACCCTGCTCTTCATCTTGACTTCCTGCTTTTTACCAAGTTCTCAACGTGCAGCAATGAGGCAATCCAAGCTGAAGTTCAGCATATGAAAACCATTTCACCTGTAACACACAGAAGACAATTAAAAACTTTCGACTGCACAAGGTGCCGGAACACGCACCTTCATTTTGTCCTCTAAGGCTACGCTTACACAAGTCCTTAAACCAAAAGGTTCCCCTGGGTCTATTCCGATTTCCTGCGGTCACACAGCGGCTGCACAGCAGCAGCCGGAGCTCACCGGCACAGCCGGCCCCGAGCGAGCGGCCAGGCCGCGGCTGGGGCTGCCGGGGCCCTGCCCACCGNCTGCGGGTGGTGGAAGAGAAAAACAGCGCGGTCCCAGTTCCTCTGGCTGGGGCTGCTGCTCCTCGGGCGGAGCGCCCTAGGGGAGAAACACCCCGCTGCTACCGAGCGCGCGTTTCCCGTCCGGAGCACGCGTAGCAGCAGGGAGCAGTCAGCCGCCTCCCTGAGGGGGGAGATCTGCCCGAGGCACCGCTGGAACGCGGAGTGGGTGAAATGCTCCTGCCCCTTGAACAGCAGCTGAGCACACTCCTGCCGCTCACACCGCGGGCCCAGCAGAGCTGGAGATGCCTGCAGGACAGACAGACACTGCGCTGTGCTGAGCGCTGCGATGCTGTTGGGGGCACCTGTGTGGTAGAGGGGTCTTTTAACCTCTGAAAGTTGGAAGTAGTTCAGCAGCATGGATCCAGGCTAGCAGAGAGCCTCTGGCTTATTATAGGCACAAATGTGTTTGGATTTGGGAAAGTAATTAAATGCATAGGAAGGGGATACAAAAAGGAAAGTGCTACATAAGGTCTTAAAATGCTTATGGTTCATTTGCAGTTGATGTGAGATAAATGGAAATGAACTCTTCCAGGACACAGCAGGTGGGGGTCGGGAAGGCATTAACTCGGCGGAGAGGCAGCAGGTTCCTGCAGGGCCGTGTCCGATGGAGCTGTGCCCGCCCCTGTCCCTGTCCTGTGCCTCCACAGCTACTGCGGCATGCTATTTCTTGATGGGAAGAAGATGGCAATGAAACTTTCTCAGAGCTGGAAAATACTACATTTCTTTCTTTTTGGAGGTTGTTAAATCAACTTATTTATTATGTACTGAGCATTAGAGTGCTTATGTTTTGTTACATCACATACCACACCCGTAGCACTATTTTCATTACAACAATTAGTACAGGCTCAAATGCTCACTGTTCAAAGAAAAAAAAAAACACAGCATAGTGGGGAGAGGACATTAATGATTGGACAGATCTGGTCAATAAGGTGCAGCAGTTGAAGACTGAGTCCCCAAGATGTAAACTGACTATCTTGCTCTTCTGTCACTGTGATCTCAGAAGAGTAAGAGAAAAGGAGCATCAGGCCATGACTGAGGTCGTGCTATGCAGCACTTTAACTCAGAACCACTTGACTTTAAACTAATGCTTAATGCTCCAGTCCAAGCTCCCCAGCACTTGAAGCATTCACAAAATGGGAACAAACCTGTTCTCAAACTTTTCCAAAGGCCAGCAATGCCATTGTAACATTGTATATTGTAACAGATACAAATATTCTGCACTCACTCAGGAGAGTATAGTTATTTTTATTTACCAATTTTTTATTTACCAATTCATAAAAGTCAACTTTCTCATTTATGTTGCAATATTAAGCAGAATAATCAAGGAAGCAAAACACACCTTGCTCAAAACCAACACAGAGATAGGATATGTTAAGAAACAATAATCAGAAAAATTGAATTATATTTTTTTCTGCTTATAACTTTTAGCTACAGGATTTGATTTTTTTAGCTTAATCATTTGCAAATGTGGCTCTTACACAGGAGACTGGAAACAGCATGTATTTGCACGGGTGTACACGTTCTGACAATGTGAATTGTTAAATGCTTTCACAAGATATTCCCTGAACCCACTGTCTGCCCGTGAACGCTGTATGATTTCCCATTCTGCTGTGAAAGTAATCTTTTTCCTGCCTCACGCTGTGTAAACAGGTGTCACAAAATGAAAAGGCATATGGCATCAGTGTGGCAGCAGCATCTCCTGAGAGGGACATCCTGTGGCTGATGGCGCACACACCATCCCTCAGCCTGTCCCTCCAAATGCCCTGGGAGAGAGAGAGAGAACATGGACAGCTGAGCTTTCCCTCAGAGGGAGCCTCAGGACAGGGATGGGAAAAATAAAGGTCTTTTTTGAGGTGCCTTCACCAGGAGAGTACTGATAACCTCTGAGAAACACGTTTGTGATTTAAGAGTGGCTGAATAACATGGGGCGACTTCAATTTTTCAGTTCTCTTCTTGGATGTGGAAGGCAGAGAAGGGGCTGGGGCAATGGGATTCACTGAACAAGGGAAAGGGCATTTAATACTGAATAAAAGCAGTGAAATGAGGTTTCCCTTTTCTCCTTTCCTAAGTTAATGCTTTTACTATTGGATTATGCAGTGAAGCTCCCTTCTGCTCATTTCTTCCCTGCTCTGCTCATCTTACAGTCCATTTTCTGCAGTGGGTCACACTTAGATTTTATTCCTTATCAGGTTGAAGGGAGAATGCTTCAGTTTTACAGTGGGTCTAGTTTTGTGGTTTGGCAAAAATGCTTTAAGAGATGCAAGTTTTATTTCTGTGAGAGTGAAAATATGAAGCCTTCACTTCCCAAGTGAACACTTTAAGGGGGTAGAATGCAGTGCAGGTTGAATACCACAGATCAGCCTTTTGGAATCTGCTGCACTCAAAATCCCAAATGTAGAGAGTCTGAAGTAGAGCCATGACTGTGGGTTCTGACTTCTAGAGAGTAAGAGGGGTGCAGGCACATTCTCTTGCTTGGTGTGTCTTCCACAACTTCTTGCTCAGCATGTGGGACTCCTTAATTGCCTGGAAGGCACTCAGGTGAAGCATCCGACTGGAGCAATCCTGATCACCCTGCAGGAGCCATGCAGCTGCTCTGTAGGTGTCAGAGATGGTGAGGATCTCTTATCTCTGTCTCAGTCTGAAGTAAGTTACAGTTCAAATGGAGCATGATTATAGAGTCTGGAAAAAAAATCCAAAGACAAAACCACACAAGAATTAACTCATGTTGAGTGGCTTTATGTGTATTTAGAACAGCAATAATCAACAAAGAATTCTTCTCCTTAAGTAAGCATAATGATCTGGCCTTGAAATACAATAACACCCAATTCATACAAAATTGAACCAACATGAGAAGTTTGCTTTCAGATAAGGAAAATTTTAAATATAAATTTTTACACACTGAAAATGCTGAAAGAACTGACAATTCGATTGAGACTAATAGTAATTAAACCAAACATAATTATCATCTTTGAAACCTGCTCAAAGGGAGAAAGGGTAATGCATCCAAAAATTCACATTCATCAGCTTAATGTTTTGCATGAATAGTCCATTAGTAAGCCACAGGAAACATAGTTTTAGTCATGTTGTTTTCCCATAGCAGTTTTTGTCATTGTGCTTGAAATGATATGAGTTAAAAAACATCCACAGAGAGGCTGGCACCTCTCCTAGCATAAGCAGCTGTAGCTCCATCAACTCCCAGTCTTCCACAAGTGAGCAACAAAGGCTTGCATATAGAAGATCACTGAAAATAATATTTCTGGAAAAACAGTAATAGCTGCTCCAATAGCTTATTCTGGTAACTGAGTCTTTGCAGTTAGTATTGCTTTAAAAATTAATCTCAGTGATGGATTGGAGACTGCTTTCCTGCCTGCTTTATTAGGAGTAAGGAATTTATACACAGCTAATTCCCATCCAAGTTAATCAGTGTGACCTTTAGCATGCTGTAGAATTAAAATCTTGTGCAAGGCTCAGAATTTGTTTCCAGATAGCTGTTGCAATGTGCCAGCTGTGGGATATTACTCTTCACATCAGCTGAGATGAGAAATCTCATCCTCCGTGGTTTCAGTTTAAGGTCACATAAGTGAGGTGAGCCAGCAAAGGAGGCTGGAGACAACACAGCTGAACCTGTTCAGTAGCAGAGTGGGTCAGGGACGTGCAATCCCTACTCTACTCCTATCTTTTGTGTGGCAGGAGTTATCTCTGATGCAGAGCGTTAAGAAGGAGCATGTGGGAGAGAGAGAGAAAGAAGAAAGCTCTTACATCACATAAACACCATTGTTTCAGAGGGATTGAATATCCGTGCTCTGCAGACCCCTCACTGTTACAGGTTAATAACTGCTGGAAGAGCATGGGTTTACAATACTAAGAAATATCTCTTTTTGATCCCTTGAATGTGTGACACTCATCACATTCCAGCACAAAATTTGTTTTTCCCAAGGAAACACCAGCAGACTCCTAGTGTGTTTTGAAACCTCATCAAAGTGAAGCTATCCCTCTGAGCTCAGAGGTAGGGATGATCATATGTGGAACTTCCACACAATTTCATCTGTGTGAGAACACATCACATATGTTTGCTATTATTTTTAATTACAGTCTTTCAGCTGCTTCTCATAGCAGTAAAAAAATCCACCCAGCTACTGTTTAAAGCACTTCCTAGTCTGTATGCTAAAATCTCCCTTCTTTCAGTTTTGTGGCAATGCTCTTCTCCAACCAGCTTCTGGGACTGAAAAAAATTCTTCTCCATTCAGGCATCTTCTAACCTTAAATAAATATACAGGCTAAGCAATTATTCAGAAAAGGAAAGCATAGTGAATGCAGATTGGCAAAAAAGAGTAATTTTTTTTACAATGAGTTTTTGCTTGTTAATGCTATTAATGATTTTTGTTTGTTTGTTTGTTTGTTTGAAGCCTTCCCTACTTAGTGGTATGGAGTGGAGCCAGACATAGTGCTGCAAGTTCAGGTCACTAGTCTCTGAACTGGTGTTCTCATGTCCTTAGTTTCACTTTGTCCTTACACACTTCAGAAGAATGTTGGTTCTTTTCCACAGTTCCAAGACTTCATCAAACCAAGGTGTCACTCTATAGCCAGCACCCTGAAGTTAGAGTATCTGCCTAAAATTTCAGAGCTATACCATGAATTGAGCTGTGTTGTCATTTGGCATCTTCAGTTATTTAGCAACTTAGATACTTTTTTAGCAACTAAACCCCTTTCAATTTTGTTTTTGCTCCTTTGTGCTGATTTTTTTTATCCTCTACAAAGTATTTTTATATCTCCTGACCTTTAAAGAAAAAATATCTCTGCTGTTCTGCAGAGCTAGGACAGTAGAGCTCCGTGGTTGGGGTCATGATGCTGAGAGCTTGAAGGTATGTTTGTGCCCAGAAACCAGAGGCAGGCTAATGAATGTACTTTTCCTTTGCCTTCCTGCACTAACCTGCTGAAAATAAGTGTCCTGTTCCTTCTGTCATCTTCCTCCTGCATTTTTATGCTGATGTCATTGAGCAGAAGCAGCCACTCATGCCTTGAACTAAAGGACAAGTTAGCGTAGCTAACTTCTCACTGCTACTACTATGAGAAGTAGCTGCTTCTCACTGCTGAGTTGACATTTGGATGTTGTGCTCATCTTTCCTCTCTTCAACAATGCAGAGGGAAAGGTGCTCTCTGACCAGAGCCTGTTGGCTGCTCCCAATGAATCTCAGGTGAGATTAAAGCACCAACACATGGTGGGTAGATGATATGTGCATGGAAAGGACAATACCAGCATATTCATTAATTTTTTTGGATTTGTTCAGTTTCTTGATAATTCTTATGGTCCTGATGTCATGACAAGATATCTAGATGTTGGGAAAACATTAACACCCTCTGGAGTTCCTGGATCTTGCAGTATATCCAGCTATGTGAATTAATTATAATAGATTTAAGAATGCAGAAGGTTGGTGGAAAACACTTTTTTCAGCATTGAAACATTATAACAACATTGGAAAGACCTCCTGAAGTATTTCACAGGGAGCTTTACTATATACAAAACAGTAACATATTTAAAACAATAAAAGCAAGAGAGTATAGTAACAAGAAAAGTAACAAGTTATAATCTGAAGCATATTTGTAGTAAAATACCTCATTCCTCTGTAACAGCCAGCTAGTGTTGCAGTAACTGTTAGGTATTGTACAAAACCTGATACTACTATTATTTTCTTGGAAGTGATACATTTTAACTCTATTAAAGAGCAGCTCTTCACCATGTGAGATCAGCTTGTGTTCAAGGTGAAAGTGATCCTAGGATCTTAACTGATTTGTGAGTGTACCTGGTCTAAATCCTGGCAGAGCCTACACACTGTCTCCTGTCTCTCATTTTAATCTTTTCAATCCTATTTCATATCATATGAATTGTTCTTTAGCCTACTCAGAATGTCTCTTTTCCTGGATCGAAGAGTCTTCTAGTGGTGTGAAATGGAAGAGTTAGCAGGTCAATCGAGAAAAGGAGATACTTCAGTCAATAAGATAGGTGCACTCAATAGATAAAAGCAATGCCTTTGGAGTGATAGTGACACCATGTATGTAATTCAATATGATTTTAAACTAAATACAGACTTTCTGTGTATATATTTACTACAAATAAAAAAAAAATTCACAGCAATTGCCAAAATTACTTGTTCAAACTAAGAAAAACAGACGCCAAAGTGTTGATGCTCCTTTGATAGTTTTAACAGCTGTGTGGTTCTGCATGCTGTATAATCAATGGTAAGAGCTCCGACCTTTTTCTCACTTTGTCTAAGAGAGACCTATTAGCATTTTTTTCCCTTTAAACTGCTGTGGTATATTATCTAAAATTTTACTGTATTATCCCAAAAAAGTCACCATAACAAGCCCCTTTAGGAATGTGTTCATCATGTCACACGATGCATTAGTTAATTATCTCATTTTAGCACTACAGCAGACCTTCAAATTAATAGCTATTGCAAACTATAGGCAAACAGTAGGTGCCTGACTTAATTAACTCTGACTGCCTGTGAGGTGATTTGTATCTTGGTGTTGCTTGTGCTAAGAATAGGCACTTTTTCCTATGGCATATGGCTGTATTTCTCCAAAGAGCTGGGACACTGCAACTTGAGGAGCAAGATTATTGTTACTTGATGATTTAGTTATCATTATGGTCTGCAGATCAGAAGATCTGCAAATACCAAGGCACAGATAATGGAGTAAAGCCAGATTGATTGCACTATTATTTTGATGAACTCCTATAAGTAATATATAAATAAATAAAGAAACAAACTATTCATATAAATACTAGAACAGATTTGCTGTATGGTCTAAATAGAAACAGACTATATGACGGGTGATCTGAAAACCCTCTGCACTCCAGGAAGAGATTTTTTATTGTTTTTATTTTAAGGGTAAATTATAATCCAAAGCATTGTTTCCTCTCTGCACCACCATGGCCATGCATGGTTCCTTTCAGCTACCCAGGGTAGCAAATTCAGCCATCCCATTTCTGGAATGGTTATATGTCTTCATTGTCCTGATTGTGGTTAAGTATTTACTTCACAAAACTTCTGGGGACACCATGAGTGCAGTTGAACACTGTCAAAACATGGTCTTCTTCTCAGGAGTCCTTCTGGACAGAGATATTTTATCTTCATGGTGGGGGATCTCATAAAACAATGACAGTGTTCCCTTGTGAAGGTACAAAGTGATCATCAAGAGTGCTCATAAAAACCCTGTCTGGATACAGGTGGCACCCTCCATCTGTCACCTCTGTGTCCTGCTGCACAGGAGGTATCCCAGCATAGCAACACATACTTGGAATTTTTACAAATTTAAAAAAATGGTGATTTTTTTTCCCCCAAAATAATTGTGACTGTTCCATTCTTTTTCACCATGGTGAAAAGACTTCTACATTTTAAGACATAAAATGTAACATGGAAAGTGCACACAAAACTAGTATTTTTCTTTGACTGTGCTACAGAATGTGTGGTAAACTCCACATCAGAAATAGAATATATTATAAATAATAACTGTCAAACAATTAGCTAATGGTTAATGCTTAGAATCACCCCATGTTTGAATATGTGATGATTATTAATTATTTTTGTTTGTTTTTAATGGGCTTTCTCCTCAGATGATATATTTGAAGAGAAGCAGTACACTCCTCTTATGGTTGCTAACTGTACCTTTCTATTTTGAGTTGAGTCCTTATGTTTTTTTCAAAGCACCAAATGTTCCTATTTCCTGTGAGAAGGGTTTCCAAATGAGCCTTTGGCAATATTTCTGAACAAAGTGGGACCACCGTAGGAATAAACTGGCTTTGCCTCTCAAATCTCCATGGGGCTTATGAGGCAAAATGACTTTAGCAGGGAAAGTAGGTTAAAGCAAGGTCAGGCAGCCTCCTCAATCGACTGAGCTGAAAATAATCATAAATACCCACCTGATCATTTAAGACTCAGTAGTCCTAAAAAAGACCACAGGTCAAGAAGCATCAAGTGACACAAACTTACAAAATATGTTCCCTAACTGTTACTTGGATGATTTAGCTTTAAACTGGGTTTACTCTATAGAAGTAAATTAAGAAATCTCATTTGATATAATGTTAATCTTTGAAAGTAATCTGGTTTTTTTGATATGAATGCTTTCTTTGTGTGTGTGTGTTCCTGCCAGTATATTTTAGTAAGGATTAGAGGATTTGGGATTTTGTTGTGGTTTTTTTCAAGCATTGGACCATAGGTAAGTTGCTTCTATGAGAATTATTAGGAAAAATAGTGTTTTGTTAATTATTTTTAGAATTTCTTCCTTTAGACACAGATTCTCTAGGAATTAAAAATTTTTCTTATTTTTTCCCCTGCCTAATCAATTAGCTTTCTTTGTTTTCCACCATGTGAGTTCTTAGCAACAATATGGACTTTTTCTCCACCTCCTACTATAGCTTTGATGAGCTGTTACTTCTGGAAATCCTTTTGTAAGTTCCCTAATATATTGTTACACTGTTTCTCAGCTCCAGTTATGGATTATCTTGATTTATTTTGATACCATGATTAATTTTGACACTGAGGAGTTTTCATAATGCCAAAATTTACCAACGGTAGTTCTGTCACAAGTGCCGTTCTCACTTTGTATCATTGTGAGAAACTTAATTCTGAGAACAGAAGCATCTTACTCTTCTCAGCTTTTTTTCCTTCTTTTTGTAATGAAACAGTGCCCCCAAGAGCTTTTTTTCCAGGAAGGGACAATTTAAGAAAATTAAGTCAACCATTCATCAGTATATTAATCTCTGAACATAAAAATTCTGCCCAGCATTGCAACCAGAGGTGTTTGTTTGAAGAACGGTTGAAAGAGTGTTTATTTTGGTTTTCTTATTTTATGCCCAATAATAGAAAGTTAACTAAATGACTGAATTCCTCCAATGGTTCCAGTTTGGAGAGCTGTGCTGTCTTTGCTGGCATTCTGAAGAAAGGGAGGAGGCTGCAGAGATCACTTCTCAGCAAAGGTCTTTATGGCAGGGCTGCTTTTGTCCTTTGCCAGTTGATATCAGGACAGTTGGCAGTGGTCCAGGAAGCAGCAGGAAGCACTGTTTGTTTGTTTGTGTGTGGATAAACAGAGAAGAAAGATAGCATGAAGTGAACAAGAACAAAGAGAGAATAAACAAGGAACAGCTTTAGTTACAGCAGAGTCGTAAAAATACAAACACCAAGCCTATTAGGTATTTTGCTGAAATACATGAAATATATGCAAAAATAATCATGAGTAGCCTCTAAAACTCAGAGATGCAGATCTTTATGATAACCTGAAGTGACAAAATTTTTTAACATTTTTTAAGTGTCAAGAGTCATCACTACTTTTTCTGACCCTGATAAAACATTTACTACAAACAGAATTTTGGGTAGGTTGTTGGCTTTCTCGCCATCCCGTTGCATGGGTTTGCCAAAAGCTGAAACTCAGAAATGAAATAAAAATGCAACAGATGAGCAAATAACTGCTTTAAATAACTTCCAGTAACCTGTTACAGGAACAACTCAGGACTTCATCTACAACAGAAGTAGAAATTTAAATAATAGGTGTGGTCTCCCCAAATAGCCTGCTAGTATCTCTCTTTAGCAGTGATCTCATTTTCTCAGGTGTATCACTACAGACCCTTTTCAGCCAGGTCCCAGGCCCCTGAGAGATTTAGGGGTGGAAGTCAGCACTTTGAACTCCACCTGGACAATGTGTTGTGGTGAGACCTGTGCTGGAGCAGGAATGCTGTAACAAGATAATGTTCAGATCAAGCGTGCAGCCTGTCAGGTCAGATGTGGTTATTTCTGAGTTGCACAGATTTGCCTGAATGAAGATGAGTATGAGACAAAGGAAATATTTACTACTATAAAACACACAGATAAGAAATAAATCATAGCATTCCTAGGTACTCCCAAGTTCCAAAGAATAAAAGTATGCTTTTGGTGTGGGAGAGTACCAGAATGAAGCTTAACTCTGTGACATGAAGCTTTGTTCTCTCCATAGGAAATGTCCAGATACTGCAGCTCCATTACATATTCACTAAATATTTTTACATGGAAATTATAAACTCCTTTTGGGTCACAGAGTGTGTCCATTCTTTAGCTCACTGAGTTTGGAAACATAATTATTCCTCCTTATATTAGAATTACAACTAATTAGGAACTAATTATTAATAATAAAAGAAATGTGCTGTAATTTATCTGTCAAATGCAATCTATGTACTTATATTTTAAAGGCTATACTGGCCTCTCAAATAAATGTAGATAAAGATCTACTCTCTTAATAACAGTTTTATGGATCTTCATAGATTTGACACAACGTGTCTAGTTTTTCCAGTCTGTTAGCATCACAGCATGTACCTTAGGGGTGGGAGAATAAACCGTCCTCTGGGAAAATTAAAAAAAAAGTTTTTAGGTGCCTTGTGATAGTTGCAGACACTTTGGGGTGAGTCCCTTGTGTTTTGTGGTTAGTCTAAACACAGGGAAGTTGTGGTACAGCTAGTCAGCATGGCCTTTCACTAGGCATTCAGGGCATTATTTGCAATGCAGTGGATTTATTTTGTTCTGGTTAATAATATGACAAATTTCTGAGCTTTAGGAAATACTTCACTATCTAACATTCCTTAATATAAAAATAACTTGAGGCATATTTTCTAGCATTCAAAGTTCAATGTTTGCCTTAAATCTGGAAGTTTGCTCTTTTCAGCTTTGAGCCAGACAAATATGAACCTTGAATAGGTGTATGAGAGAGTATGACATTTCTCTGTATAGAAAATATTTCTGCTCTTGAAATTTCTTGCTTTCTCCAATTTTAGTCAACCTTTCCCAACCTAAGTTGGCAATACCAAAATGTGATCCCACACAGCAAGTCACTGCTGGTTCAGCAGTGATCTGCAAGCATGTATGTAGTGTTATTTCTGCTTGAAACTCCAGGATTCCAGCTTTGCATTTGTTAATTACTTCAGTTTGGGGCAGAGGGCAGAGCGGAAGGGGTCTCCTTTTTTTAGGAATATTTCTAACTAATTTCCCTATCTATAGAAGTAATTCCTACTTAAAAATTAGAAGTAATTTCAAAAATTAGAAGTAATTGCAATTGATTTGATTTCTTTGTGGCAGCAAACTCACCAAAGACAAAATGCTGTGGAAGAGAAGGTGATAATGGATGGTTTTATAAGTGGGGTGGAGTGAATTTTACAAAAGTGGGAGAAAGGTGACCTCTGCTCAGAAGCCTCTCTGCTCATTAGCAGGTGGATGTGGTTTAAAGATTCACTGTGGTGCAAAGAAGGAATCAAATTAGGTGTTGTGTGAAGCTGTCATTATTGTGTGTTTCTCTGTACAGTTCCAGCTTAAGGCACGTCGTTCCTTTCATAACAGCCCCTCAGATTACTGTATCTCATCCTTTCCACATCAAAGTGCTGTCAGCACTTTTATAGAATAAAAAGTACGCAGAGATTATTTTACAATACCTTCTCTTCAAACAGATTTGACTTGTGCAGTTGCAACATTTCTTTTTATTCTGGGATTTGCAAAGGAAGATGCACTAAAATGAATAACATCTAAAAGCTGAACAAAACCAGGGAACTAAATACCTGTTTAAAATTGGACCAAAGCAACTCTGCAGGGATGATGAGGATTTTAGGAAGTCAATTCTTCTCAAGTGCCATCTAAATTATACTTCAGTCAGCTTGTAAGAACCTCTGGGAGTGTGGAAAATGTCCATTCTTGAAAAGCATGGATCATCTATTTTTATTTACTAGCTAAAAAAACTTGGTACCTTAAAATGTCTTCAGTTAAATATACAGTAATGTCAGATCCTACCCTCCACCTCAAAGGCTCAGTCTCAGCTAGTAGCCACCAGCTGGGCTCACTATCTTGACCTTACTGCTCCATGAGAAAGTAAAATAATAGAATAATGGATACAGGAAGAAAGTGAGTGAAGGCAGCAGAAAGACCGAACTTCGTAGAACTGGCTTTAACTTTGTGGGTCTTTCTTTAATTCCACTCTGCCAAGAAATTTGTTTTCTTCTTCGTGATTATGCAGCTATGCATATATAATGTGTAAATGTTTCTCATTGTAGTTCCTTGCCATTTTTGTCATTTGCCAGCACCTGTAGAAGAGGTTGTCACGAAGTGATTAATAGTAAGATGGAAACAGGAATGAGAAAAGAACCGTATCCTTGGCTCTTTTTTGAATGCAAAGGGACAAATACATTGTAATAATGTTCCATCTTACAGAGAGGTCACAAACCGATCTTGGTTACTTCGGTGTAAATCTGGAGAAATTCGGCTGAGCTCAATGGACTTACTCAGGCCTGAAATCAATTATTGCTCTGGTGTGAGTGAGATGGAGCCCCGCTCCTCGGCCCAGTTCTGGCATTGAGATGCAAATGGGAACGGCGGGGAAGAGGGAAGCCTTCCCGGCACGGCAGCGGCAGCCGTGCCGCGGGATCCTGGCACCGCTCCTGCGGGACAGGCGCGGAACAAAGGCGGGGCGTGCCCGGCCGGGGCGGCCCGGGGAGCGACACGGCCGGCGGGCAGCCGGGGACAGGCTCCGTGCAAGTGGGTAATTGTTATGCAGCCAGGCAAGAATAGAAACAAAATGCAGCTTAAATACTCCTCCCCCAGGTCAGCCCCCGCGATTATGCTGCCAATGACCGCAGTGGTAGCTGTGGTGTCCCTATTTCCATTTCGGTCCCTGGCATCTGTGGGCGCTGGCGCTGAAGCAGAGCCCAGTGGGATGCCTGGAAGGCAGCGCTGTGCCAGGTTAGCGATGGGCTACATCACTTTAGACAAAATTATGCTTCCTGACACCCTCCCTGTGAGTGCCACCTTGCAGGAACAGGCTGCAAACAGACTCACCACGAAGCTCCTTTCCATCTCCTTCCTGTGTCTTACCTCCTACACCAACAACCAAGCAATTAAGAACATGTACTAATACATTGTATCAGTTTAAAAATCACACTGCCCACTTGATGTGTGCCATTACATATTTTTTTTTCCACAGAGAATTCAACCGTAAGTGGCACATATCTCTTATCAGTGGCTGAATCTCAGTTGTTCTCACAGGGGAACTGCAGTAGTACAGTGGGATGTTCTGGGGGTAGGGATCTGCACTCTTGAAACCCCTTCCCCAGGCAGCCTGTTCTCCAGCTTACATTAGCATTAATAAAAGACAGAGGGGATCAAGAGTTTTGTTTCTTTTGCCATGTCAGTATTTTCCCATATATAGACTAGAGGTCTGTATAAGAAAAAAATAACACTGCAACAGACTTTTTAAATCCTGTGCCATATTTACCCACTAGTGATTTTTTCCCTCTGGTAGCACATGTAAATAAATGTGAAGAAAATAAATACTGAATAGGTAGCTAATTCTGGAAGCAAAGGATGACATCAAATTTAACAAGGACATTAATTCTCCATTTCTTTTTGTTCAGTTTTTATTCTAATTATTTAGTGCTGTTTACCTTTATCCATTTGTTATGCTCAAATTGACAAGTCTGGGGGAAATAGTAAATAAATACATAAAAACCTTGATAAACCCCTTGATCTATGACAGGCAGAGAATAAAGCCTTATTTGAAAGGGATAAATAGTAAGGAATTGTTTGATTTTTCTGAAGTTTGCTTTTAAAAAAATATTCAGGAATACAAAATATTAACTCAATTTTGCAGTAAATTTGAACTAGCTAAGCTTAGTCTTTGTAAATGACAGAATTCCATCATAGACAGTAGATTTGGCACTTTATTTTGAAAGATAGCTCTAAAAGGGAAACCCTCTTGTTCCCCACTTTACTCCCTACTGCAAAGTCCATATGACTTTACAAGCTGTTGTTGTACCTATATATAAATACTCTGCTACTAAACCAGAGGGTGGCCATTTTCTTCATCCACAGCACTTTTAGACAACCTAGAACATGTATCTCTGCTTTGAGCACCAGCTGTGTAAAAATATCCATTGTAAATGCAAAAGAGAAAGCTTCCAACTCTTTTATTATCTCTTCATTAAGCTCTTGTGGGAAAAATATTTAACACGGAAAAAAAGATACCAAATTAAAGCCAGTGTTTCAGGCAAATCCTATTGTGATGAGAGTTTGTATCTTTACTAAACACAGACCTCACAGCTGTCAAGAGTCAGGATAGTAATGATTGCCTCTGGTCCATCCCAAAGTCTATGAAACATCCAGAGGGGTCCCTGGGCAAAGGCTGAGGAGGGCAGGGATTTGGCACTCTCCTTGGCTAAAGCCCCAGACATAAGAAGATGTTAGAGCCTCTCAGAGCTGAAAGGTGACTGAGACTTATAGGTCAAAACAAAAGGAATCTTCTTCACATCAGTATCACAGAAGGAAATTACATGAATTAGTTAAAAAAAGCATTCTGAGGGCACTGAAGAGAGACAGAAAGTGTTATATTTCTAGTTACGGGGTGCACATGGCTGGGTCATGGCCATGCCTGCAGTAGATCTTGTCATGCTGGGGGCCATATGCTTTTAAGTTTCTCAGGAATTAATTAAGTCATAAGCCTCTGCTTCCCCCAGCCTCCCCCACAGGTCAGCCAAAATTATGGGGTGTGCTGCTCTGGTGTGCTTTCACAGGCGATACTTTGAAAATCTAGATTCATCTCCTTCACCCAGGGAACACAGAGTAATTCTACTGACAAGTATGGAGGCAGACTCTGCACAGCAGCTTTGATCTGCAGATATCCTGGCTGAGCCTGGTGAGCTGGCAGAGCTGTGTAGGAGGCAGACAAGTGGAATTCCACTTTTATATATGGGCACACAGGAAGGAGTTTTGAGGTATTGTGTTCTAGCTAACTCCTGTCTGCAGAGCTTTAATCCATCAATCACCTTCCAGATCTATAGTATTCATTTTCTTTCGCTAGCCACAAATCTGAGATGGCCCAGATACATGTCAGCCAGAACAATATTTCCATTTATTGATATCATTCAATACATGGAGTGCATTGACCATACACAGAATTAAGTGATAGGCTGATTTTTACTTGTCTGAGGGGGATGGTAGTGGTCAGAAGTAAGGACAGAATTTAGGACCTTATCCCTCCAGGGCTGCTGAGTCTCCTCAGATTCTGTAGACTTCAGTGAGGAACAGGGGAGAGAAGTTCCTTATGGAATGGTGTCTTTGGGAGATGTTGACTTGTGACAGATAGCAAAGCTAAGTTGGCAGTGGGGACAGCTTCTGTGCTCAATGCACATCTAATATTACTGAAAATACTCAGAGTATTACACAGTGCTGGTACATTGCAATAGAAGGTCATTGCTGTCAAATTCTGTACCTCTGCTTACTGAAACAAAAACAATAATAGAATATATAATCTATATATGTATATAGGTGCTGGCAGCTTGGCTCTGGGAGACATCCTTGTCCGTGTGGAATTTTAGGAGGTGGCAGCACCATCTTTGCCACTGGCACCTGGACCTGAACGTCGGCCCTTTTCCCTGTGAAACAAAACTCACCACCCCAGGTTCCTGGTGTCAGTGTGCAGGAGGTGCTTAGCACTACCAGAGCAGACCAAGTTGATGTAAAAATCCCTTTCCTCTGTTACCTTAGTGTTTTGTCTTAAAAAACCACTGTAATAAAAAAATTAAATAATAATTACCTCGTGTTAAAACTAACAAACCCCATGACCTGGTTCCCTTGAAATGTTAAGCAATTCTGACTAGAACAGGAACTATCTGCTAAGAACAGTGGTTTGTTATGGTGAAGCTGGAGGGTGTCTGTTTTATAGAAATAGATCTAACGAATTAAGAAAAACCCAACACTGATAAGTTCGCATTACTTAAATTAGCTGCCACAAGAAAACACTGAATAAAAGAGGCTTTTATAATTTTTAAAAAAATTTTTACTATTCTCATGGTGTTAGAAGTGTGCATGTGTAAAAGAACTGAATTGTAGAATCTTTGATGTTGACCTTCTTTTGATAACTTAGATTTGGCATAGCCTCTGCTTTTAAATAAGAGCACTCACTTTGTAGTGCTGGATTAAACCGGCTGTATGGCTACTGAGCTTCAGCAGGTTTAGCACTTCTCTACCCTAGACACAGCATTTGTATGTTTTTTTCCTCCCCAAAGAAGTAAATTATTTATACAGCATCAACCTTTTTTAACCTAGCTTCTGACAGGCTGGGATTTTTCCAATCTCAGTTGAAACTGTCTAAATAATTTATCAAGTATTCTTTCAGTGTACAATGAATTCTGAAACCTAAGAAATGTTAAATGAGATTCTCTGCCCTTACAGTATGAGTGGGTTACTGAGGTTAAGCTAGTATTTTCTTTGAACTTTTCTCAGTCCCTTTTTTCTCTCATTCTACAGTCTCCTTTTTCTTTCCTACTGGCTATTAATTTTCATGACTTTTTCTATTTATCAGACTTTTCCTTTGTGTTTCTTTTTCTCTTGCTACCTCTTCCCTTGCTGATGTCTTTCTATACCTCTTCTTCTTCATTACAGTAAGACAGCTTTCCTTTAAGATGGTCCTCCAGAGAGAGGAACCATCAATTTCTAGTCCCAAGCTGTACAGGCAGTCCAGGATCTTTCAGTCCAGCCTCAGATTTAACTGAACCTTCTCCCATCCCCATTAAGAAAATGGTGACAAATCACAGAATCACAGTCACAGAATGGTTTGGTTTGGAAGGGACCTTTACAGGTCCTGTAGTCCAGCCTCTGTGGGTAAGGACATCTTCAAGTAGATCAGGTTGCTTAGAGCCCTGTTCAACCTGGCCTCGAATGTTTCCAGGGATGGGGTATCTGCCACCTCTCTGGACAGCCTGTTCCAGTGTTCTGTCACCCTCATCTCAAACAATTTCTTCCTTATGTCCTGTCTAAATCTAATTTCTTTCAGTCTAAAATCATTACCCCTTGTCTATTGCTACAGGCCCTGCGACTAAAAAGTACATCTCCAGTCTTAAAAATTCTTGAGATCTTCAGTAAAGAAGAAAGAGGTTTGCACAGAACTTGGACCTGCAAACAACATGTAAACTTGAAAAAACATATTTTCAGGCCATGTATCTCACACATACAAACTCCAATCCATTTCTACCCAATCAAAGCTTCCTTTAAGATTGCTTTTTTAAAATAGTACTTCAACGTTTGTAAAAACACAAAAAACCCTCCATCAAGATTTTGATCCATTTCCAGCAGTCTGTTAGGTGGCTTCCAATTTTTTTTTTCAGCATGAAAAAAATAATAAAGTAGGACCCCATAGAGATTTTTATTTAGACTCAGCAATTCAGTATTGTATCCCTTATGAATTAATGATATAATGAACTGTGCTTCCAGACATCTGAAGTAGCATCACAGCTGAAAACAGCAGAAATCTGGACTGGCTGCTGAATTTCTGTAATTCTGCTATATTGTAACTGTTTAAACTGAATGTTATTCCTTTAAGGAAGCTATTTATTTTTAAGGTTTAAAGCAAAGCTGACTTTGGAGAAACTGGCCTGCCTGAGTCCCTATGTCAGAGAAGCAATAGTGCTCAGGCATGATTTTGTAGGAGATGATCACCAAATTATTTTTCTGAATGTTTCATCATGCAAAACTATGTTCTTCCTATAAATATTAAAAATAGATTTGTTACATCCTAACTTTTGAGTTATTATTTCAAGAATAAAGCTTTGATTTTCATTTGAGGAGCAACAGTTCTTCCACTTTGTGGCTATTATAATATTAATAAAATACTTTAAAACTGTATATGTAAAGATTTGTTATGAGATATGCAAGGTTGCCTGTATCTAATATGTTGATATTGATATGTGATAAAAATTTTTCAGAAGTCTACAAGAATTTAATTTTACTCCAATACTCTAGTTTGCCATTTATTTTTTATAACAATGTAAAATTTAATTATGAAGAAAGATTTGTCACTTCATAGCTATCTCTGCTGTATTATTTTCCTTTTTACAAACCAGTATACTTGGAGCTGAAGAAACAGGGAAGGGATGTTCCATAATCCCAACTTCCCACTAGATGCCGCTCTAAGTACAAAAACTTCAGCATGTTCATAAATTCATGTGTGAATTGCTAAAACACATTATATGTTCATTAATTTACGGCTCTTATGTGCTTATAAAGATTGATAATATGGAGGCGCAGTGGCCTGTGAAAAATTGGAAAAACAGTGGTTCTTCTCTTCAAAAGTATGGCTATAGATATTTCCCCTGGTATGTCTATGGACATAGCACGTAATTTAACTTAAGTGTTAATTGTTTTGGTCACTTGTGCTACAACACACTTGCTAACAGCATTTTTTCTTACTTGCTTGAAGCTTACCCTAATGTGGTTAAATGCCAAAATTTACTATACTCCATTCCGGTAAGGTGTAGTAATTTGAATAGATACCTAGGTATTAAAATAGTATTACATAGATACATTATACATTATACATATCATGTATTACATAGATACATTATGTAAGAGCATGCACACTCACACATATTTACCAACTAGAATAAACAGATAAAAGCTATTAAATAACTCTATATCCACCTGATACCTCCCTCACAGACATCTTTACATAAAATAAAGTACCATATAGGAATCACTGTCATGTCAATGCCTTCCTTGTAAAGTGTCATCCATCTGCACAGTTTCTTTCTAAAAGGTGTAAGACAAAGTTATAAAACTATATTGGAGAACTTGAGCTGCTAGAGTGCCAATTATGTATAATTACACTTCAATGCTGTAATTGTTTATGTTTTGTATCATCTGTTCTAAAAAAAAAGACAGTTCAATCTTTCTGATTGAAAATGATTGAAATACTTATCATCAAAACACAATATGCAAAAGAATATGCAAAAAAGAACAAAAGAAAAACAACCTAGCAAAATTTCAACCAGAAAGGTTGCTATTCTAAGAAAGCAATGCTGGCATTAAAAGAGTTTCATCTATTCTAACCTGTAGTCACCTCTGAGTGCCTTATCAGCAGCAGAGTGTGTTGTTCCAGCTGTGCAGAAAAACTTTGGGATTCAAGAGAAGTGGGCACACAACACAATTACAGAGACAATTTGTTTGAAGGTGCCTTGTATGTGCATCAGTCGTTAGCCTGACTGATAAAAATTCCTCCAAATCCTAGAATAGTAAGTTTGGAATGTGCACAAAATTAGAAGATGGGCGTTTGCAGCAGAATATTGATGTGCAAGATTATTAATTGTTACTTTTATATTCATGTATAATGTTAAAAACTTTCATGTGCATATTTCTCTCAGTCTGTGAATGTTGGTATTTTAGGTACCATGCAATGACAGCTTTAATGGGAACAGACTTGGCCACCCTGCTGTGAGAGACTAGTGAATCACATGATCTTAATCTTTCATGTATTGACTTTCTAACTCTTTAAAATACATTCAGCTACAGACATAAAAGATACTGAAGCTCTGTTTAATAAACAATTTAACAAGATTCTGAACTTCATTAATAAATTAAAGAATATATTTACTCATATGGAAGCCTGACCTGAATGTCTAGATTTCTTCTTTGCGTCTGTATTTACATGTTAAAAATCCCTTAATCTTCTGGCTTGAGATAACTTTTATTAGGGTTGCCTCTAATGACACGTTATGAGGATTTACAGGGAGAGTTTTTTTCTGTGTTTTCCAACCAATGGCATGCTAACTATTTTCTATATCAATTTTTATGAAAATTCAAGCTTTAATGAAAAAAAAAATTGTTGCTTGATGAATCAATACTTGGGGTACTTAAGAAATGAGGTATCTATACTCACCTATTTCCTGAAAAGTACCAGGAAGATTTAAAAAAAGAAGTTTGAACCTTTAAGCAAATGTTATGTGCTGTTTACACCCTGACTCTGCCAAAGTAATGGAGACTTGTGTCAACATATGACTCCACTGGCTGAAATGGTTTCAAGCCACAAGGAAAGGGCTCTGGCTCTCACGAATCAAAGAGCAATGTTTCTTGTTGCAAGAAGAAAATAAAATAAATCATGACCTGTGCTTCCCCATTACTGCAAATAATGAGATTTTTAAATTATAATACTTGATTTACATTGTTTTTAAAAAGGTCTATGGTGTTTTGGTCTCATATTTTCGAGATTTCTGGAACAATCATGAGAGGTACTTATTTTTTAAATAAAAAAAAATTAGTCCACAGTTCTAGTTCTCTCAGCTACACTGGCAGACCTCTTCTGTCAGACCTGCCTCAGCTATGTCAGCAGGAAAATGCCGCCTTCACTTATGTCAGTCAGGAATGTGGTGCAGCACCACCAGCCAAAATATTCCCTCTGTCAGCGTGCCTTGAGTGTGTTCTGGGGTCTCTGGCAGCCGGGCTGCTCTGGCAGTGCTGCAGAGGCAATAAAGGCCAGCCCCGAGAGCCACGTGCACATGGGGACCGGCGCTGCCAGAGCCCCAGGTGACCTTTGAACCCCGGGGTGATAAACAACGATCAGCAGCTCTGTGTATGTTTAAACCTGGATTCCTAGCCCAGGGATAAAATCTGCATTTTGTCCTGAGGTTTGTTACAGCTTCCCTGCAATGCCAGCCGTGCGCAAGTGATGCTCTGGCACTGCAGAGCCTGCCTGGTGCCACCCACACCGAAGTCCAGCCGTTTCACAGTGTGGATTTACACCTGCATGTCTTACAGCTTGCAGTGGTTCTCAGACTTCCCAGCCTTAGCAAAAGCTTTATCTCTTAACTTCTATTTCTGTCTTGCCCAGCATAGGTAGTGTCTTGCCCAGTGTAGGTCTCAGAGGCTGTCTCTGAGTGATGAGAAAGTGCAGCCAAATTACAGCAAAGAGGATGAAAATTAGAGCAAAAGAAAGAAATCAGGAGGCGTATGGCCCAGGAGATGCCAAAATCAACATCTCCTACTCTTTTAGAATATATTTTGAGAATTTTGAGGAATGTCCATTTCAAACTCTGGTTGAGGCAAAAACCTGAGATGAAGCCTACTCCTCATTGTGTCTCACTAGTTTGAATGTAAATTCCCAGACTGATGGAGGGCTGTTTTCCCCGACATACCAAAAAAAGGACAGTGACAAGTGTCACCTGTGACACTGAGTGAAGTCCACACAGAGCAGGCTCCCAGGCTCTCTGGGTGGGAGAAAGGGCAAAGAAGGTTCAGCAAAGAGCACAATGTCTTTTGGTTTGTCAGTATCTCTGGGATCTGTGTTCTGCAGAGAACAGGGAGGAGAGAAAGGAGAGCAAATAGGGCATCATCCCAGCTGTAAAAAGATTTACTGAGAGCACCTTCTTAACGAAGGTGAGCAATAATTTTCCACGTCTCCACAGGGGTATATATGGAGACATGCAGAAAATAGGGTATTTTTAGTGATTGAAATAAAATATTTGACGTTGAATTCAGCAGACAGACATTATTTTAAACTGACATACAACCAGTATAAAGAATATATTCTTTGCAAAAAATGAATGAAAATATGCAAAACTGAGATTCTAACTAATTTTTTCTAGTCCATTTGGATGAGTCCCCCATCTTTATACAGGAGAAGGCAGAGAAAGGGAGAAGTGTTTGAAAGTCAAAATACTTAGCACATCTCTAATGTTTTCCATTCTAGGACCTCTAGTGCTTTACAAGCTTAATGTGATTAACTTTATGCTCAGTAAGCAGTTCTGCCCATAAAAATAGGTAGGTCTTTACAGGATTAGGGCCTGAATTTGTCCTTAAAGATGTGAGCAGTGAATATCACTGCTTTAACAGGCAGAGCTGTATAAATAGCAGATACTGTGATTTGCCTAAAGATCTGTCAAAATGAAAATTGTATGGGATTAACCTGAAACAAAAATAAACAGAGCTCAATTTTACAGCAAGCTGCAAGGAAAAGGAAAGAAGGAAGAAAAAAAACCCCCAAAACATAATGAAACTTTTCCTTTGATTAAAATATGAAACATTTCTTTCTTAAAGCTCTTAAAATGTCATTCTTTAGAATAAAATGAAAATTATTTACAATTACCAGTTAGAAATGAAATAGCAATTCTCAGTATGTCAAACTGAAACGTACTTTTCTTTGTACACAGCATGACAATTATCTCATTGTAAGAAATGTCCTTTGGTGGGGAATGTTTTGTGGTGTCTGCACTAGGGCTGGTCAAGTGGAGCTTTTGCCACAGGGCGCTTGGGGGGAGCGCTGCCTCAGTTTGGAGCGGTTTTGGGGCAGCTGCACCTGTTTTGCTGACTGTCCCAGGGGTGCCCTGCTCAGGGCACAGCCAGTGCCAGGGGTGTCCCACTCAGGACACAGCCAATTCAAGTGATGGCCCTCTCAGGGCACAGCCAGTGCCAGGGGTGTCCCACTCAGGGCACAGCCATTTCCAGGCATGCTGCACTCGGCGCACAGCCAGTCCGAGGCACACACCAATTTTGCAGCACTGAGGCCCCCAGATGGGCAGCCACAGAGGCCTGAAGGGGTCTGATTCCCGAATGCCACAGGCCCATCTTCCCCTTGTGGCCAGGCTGACCCATCCCATCTCCCTCAGGCATCCCTTTGCCATTTCTGTCCCCTCTCACATCTCTTGGGACACACTTTGTGCATGCAGATTGCACAGAAAAGTACTCTTTTTTTTCTGATTGTTTCTTTTCCTTGTGTTAGTTGGATAAAGATCTAATACTCTGAAAAACTTGTTAAGAATTTTCTGATAAAAGCCATTTAGAGTATAAGCAATAGCAGAACCCCCTGCACAGGAAAAGAGATGAGGAGTCACACAGCAAGACTGCAGCTCTCAGGGATTTCAAGAGGGTTTTGATGACCATGAACAGAAATCAGGGTTTAGGGCTGAGAAAATCTGAAAGTTTTCCTGAAGTCCACTGCTAGCTCAAGGGAAGAACAAATGACAAAATATTTCTTCACTGAAGTCATAAAAAAAAAAAAATTAAAACGATTTAAAATATAATTTGAAATTATATTTCCACCAATCAAGTGTTAAGACTTGTACTTCATATAATTTACTGCTAAACAAAATCCTGTTTAATTAATAAGGGCCAAACTAATTTTTGAGTTGAAGAATGTTGCTTTTCAATTATATGAGGTATCACCAAAACATTAGTTTATTTTTACTTTATCTCAACCACTTTATTAACAATATACATAATGTGCTACTAATACCTTCTACATTTATATTTGTAACAGCACAGATGATAGGTTCTGTATACTTTTGTAGGTGTAAATATTTTCAGGACTGCAGAAAAGTATTTAAGGACTGCAGAAAAGCTTTTGGCCAAATGACTTTGTGCTGCAGTTCTGCAGGAGCAGAGAGAACATGTGCTTCTTTTCCAAATAAGTCACACACAGTAATGAGATCAATTTCGAGTTGAAAAGAACAGCCTATTTTGTTATTACAAAATCCATGAATAGACACAGCAAGTGAGGATGAACTCGACTAATTTCAGAAAACTGAAAGTCCCCAGCACAGGTTTTTGAGAATATTTGCAAACAGATGCCTCTGGGAATTTTCGAGACTACCTACAGGTCACCTTGTAGCCATCGATTCCTTTAGAAGCAAGAACTTGATTGTCACTGCAGTTTTGAAAATCTCATTAGACCTCTACCGCAGATTTGGAGTCCTAATATGTTGCTTAGAGCGACAAGAAACAAGCTTCCCATTCACTAAGTGTAGTCAATACAAATGTAATGCTAATGTATATTTTAATAAATGGTGCTATTGATACTTAAGGAAGAAAGGGGGTTACTAACAGCATATTTTCCAAATCTAAGCTTGTACATTTTGTGTGCTGTAATTGTACATTCAGCTTGATACAAATTAAAAAACAGCTTGTCTACTAAAGTTGAAGACCTAGTAAACCTATGTAACTAAAGTAATTTAAGGGTTCTAATAGAATTTGTGCAAATATATGTTTAATTTTCTGCTTAAATAAACTTGTATGAACAGTATGTAGTAAGAAATCTCCACCTGGAGTAAAGGCTATGTGCAGTTGCAATTTTGAAAGATTATGCACTCCATTAAGGGCAAACATTTTTAGAATAACATGGGAAAGTGCAAATGCAAACCAAGATTAAAAGCAGTTATTCAAATCAAGATTCCATGATTCAGATCTGTAATTTATATCACTTCGATTTACATGTCAATCCATTGTGCTTACAGTATTTTCCTCTAATGTAATTAAGCTCTCGAATTGGAGACCATATAGTTGTACTGAGCTGCAAAGACATCTTTCTAATCTCTCTGATTCCATTTTACCCATCTGTTAAGGGAGAATAAAAACTTTTGTCTTTTATGGGTGAAGGTACCATGCAAATGCAAATGATATTATACAGAATGGTAATTGAAATGGTAAAAGAGCAAAGGGTTTTAATAAAATGACAATTCAAGACGCATGTAAGTGTCCCTGTGTGAATGTTGATTGAAATGAGGAAAGTTAAGAGTGAATTTTAAGTGCCCATAGAAAAATGCATTGAATGTTAAGAGTAAATTAAGAAGTGCATAGGCCAAGGGACAGAGCTGTCTCAGAAACGGATAAAGAAAGAACTGAAATATTCCTTTGAGGATTTGGGACAAAGGATCACTCAGTCCTTGATAACAGTGCAAAGCAGGTTGGGGAATAGGCTGTGGGGAACACAGGCATAGTGACACTTCAAAAGACACAGGAACTTGAAAAAGTTGAAAATGCAGTTAGCGACAGATTTGGATCTGAAGAGAGAAAAAAGCAATAGTGAGCACAGCTGGATATGATCTTTGATGTTGAATTACACAAGATTTAAGAAGAATTAGGGCCTTTAGAAGGTACTGTCATTGGAAATTCTAAGGGGTAACTCCAGGGCAGAGCAAAGGCCAGATTTTCCTCTCTGCTCCACAGGCCACAGCCGCTGCACAACCTGCAGAGGCAGGCTGCTCTGGAGAGGCCTCAGGTGAGCCTGGCATACATCACCATGAAGATGCTCACGGCTCCCAGGAGGCACCAGCTCTGAGGGGTCGAAATAAAGGGAACCATAAAGGTGAAGGAGCTAGCAATGGCCTCTCAGGTACAGAAACCAGCTCTGAGATAGTCCTGCCGTGCCCTGAGCACAGCCTGCGGGCCAGGTGGAGCCTTTCCGAGGCAAGTGTGAGGGTGAGTGGTGAGGGAAAGGTGTGCAGGTACTGACACACAGAGGGGTGGCTGAGCTGCCAGCCCTCTGCACAGCCTGTGGAAACCATCCCCTCCTGTGTGCAGGGGCTCTAGAGTTGTGGCAAATGTAACTAAAAATTGCCAAAAAGCAGTACATTGGTACGATATCAGCAGCAGAGGAAGAACCGTGACAAAATGGCTGCAGAATAGGAGGATGTCACCTGGCCCTTCTCATATTAACAGGAGCATTCACACTAGCAGTGTAAGACTTACCAGAGCATAAAAGGTACTGCTGGAAATGTTAAATGTGGTTTTTTACCTTTTAAGAAAACCTATTTATTTTCAAAGCGTACATGGGACCATGTAAGTGGGGCAACAGAACACGATGGGGAGATTCTGACTTGCTGATGGACACTCCCTCAAAAAAGGCAGAAGAGAAATAATTGCCAGCATGATCTGGCTAATGTGAGAGCTGAGGAGGAAGGCAGGACAATCTCACATTCTTCTGGGAGGAGGTCTTAGGGCAAAGCTATTTACTCCTCCAGGATGTGGAAAACTTGCTAATAGTGAGGAGAATGGTGTTTCTGTGAAATGACATATCTTTGTAGTGAGTAAGAATTTAATGCTAAGCAGCCATATATTGCTGCTGGCATGTAAAATCTCCCAGTTTGTTTGCTCCAGAATTTGCACCTCAAAGTGGAACAACAACCAGGAGAAGAGTAGGGACCATCCCTGTAAGTCCCATCCCTCTGAGTCTCTCTTCAGGGACTGCCTCAGACAGTCAAATCAACAATAATGAAGAGTTTAATGTCAAAGAACATTTTCTGTGATAGCCCAATCCATCATCTCCTCCTCTCCTCCATGCCTTCCCCTCCTTGCCTTTGAATTTGCACAATTGCCACTACTAATGGAGTCTCACTGGTGAGGAGAGCAGCTGAGAAAACACCAGTGCTAAAGTTTTTGCAGTGCCTAGTTTAAAAAAAAGATATCTCATATGAACTGAAAAACAAACAAATAAATAGAAATCAGACATTTTAATGGATTCCAACTGAAGAAACTATAGGACACTGAGATATACTCTGCCTAAGATAAGGCTGTGTTCTCACTTTTCATCATTTCACTCTCTGCTCAACTGGTTGGCAGTTATGATACTGACAGTTTAATTCTAATTTCCAAATCAGTGTCAACAACTATTTTTTTCTCTGGAAATGATACAGAAAGACCATAAATGACACAGAGTGTGATGCCAAACAAGCCCTTTCCTTTTGGCACACCAGGAGAAGAAAAAAATCAAACACAAGAAAAGATATCCACAGCCATTTCTTCTTCTTGGAAAGAGCAAACCAAGCACAATGCAAGAAATATTTCCTCCTACCCCTACAGGAGAGACAAGGGGCATGGACTTTAACCTAGGGCACAATGCATCAAATGTAGACTCACTTGCTATACGTCCTGTGGGCACGAGGTTTTGGTTGTGTTGGGCTGTACTGTGACTTGACAAGAGCCCAGGTAGTTCACTTAATGCTGCTGTTTAGAATGGAGCTTGAGAAGTAAAATTTCACCTTATCACAATCCACATCTTGCAAGCATTGTACTTCGTACCAACCTGCCCCAGTGGAATGGATCCCTTTCAGCTTGCTTTTTTTTTGCCCTATATTGCTGAATGATAGAGTAGAAAACATTCTTAATTTCTGTATTAGTCTTGGGGAGCTTATTAAAAGTAAATGCTTATCAATGAAGGCTTGATTCAAAATGTTTTTGAAAAGAAATGCTCTCCAGTATTTACCTAGGAGGACTTCACATGAAACCACCGTGAACAACCTCTTCCCAATTAGCCTGTGCCACCCTGTCCTGAAGCCTGATACTAGGAAAGTGCCCAATATCCACAGCTCCTGCTGAAACAGGGCAATCCTGTTGCCTTCAATGTTTAACATGTCCTCAACATCTCACAGGATGTGGTCTTCAAGCTCCAGTTCACAAGCACATGTGCTTAACTTAAGCATGTGAGTAGTCCTATTAATGCTGAAGTGCTTAAAGTTAACCATGTATGTAATTACTTGCAGGGCTGTTTCCTTAATTAGCTACACTCATCCTTTAATCCTCCCTGTCTTTTAACCTCTGCACTGTTACATGCCTCCATTTCTTTAATCAGATAATGAACATTAGGGAAGTTGTTATTTACTGCTTCTGCTTCAGGATGTGAACTAAAAAAAGATGGACCCTTGGATCCTTTGTAGAGACTTAATACTAAACATGGTAAAAATAAAATACAATGGCATAAAAAAGATGTTTGCAACTTTTGAAAAACATCTTAATTTTCCTTTTGTTAAGTGGTTTTTTACACTTCCTGAACTCATGTATTGATTTTTCGATGAGATTTTTCCTGAGTTTAAAATTTGCACATTTAGTGACTGATGAACTTTCAGGTTTAACTGAAGTTCTACTACACTCTCAAAGCAGCAAATCAAAACTGAAATGCAGCAATGCAAAGGTGACAGAATGGCGACATTAAAATAAAACTTGTTGCCACAAAACCCCCACCAAACCAACAGCAACTGCCCCACCAACAAATAAGTTCTAGAAACACAAAATAGAACAGGAAAAGAAAGCTGACAAAACACCTCTGGCAGAAGTAGTTTTGAAGAGAACATTTTCCAATTACTGTTTTTCATTAAAAGTATCTGCCAGTCGCACTTCAATATGCTGGATGCACTGCCTGCTTTCTGCCAATCTCTCCTTATCAATTTTGAGGATGCCAGGAGGGCAGGAAAGCACATTTGCAGTCGTCAGGTTTCACTGCCTTTTCTACTCCCTTGACCTACTTTTTTTTTTTCACTAATCTTTACATTTTCTTTCTTTCTTAGTTCAGCGCATTACCATTCCTCCAAATTTTTAATTATTCTCCCTGGTAATTCCCTGGAGCCCATTGCTTGAACTCTCTATGGTTGCTCTACCTCTAAGTAAGGACCACCTATACTATACCAGAGTGTAACCCCTGTAGTTTCCTATACTTCATCTGTATGCTGTGAGCTGTCTCCTTTGGACAGTTGCCTTGGAGTTTGGCAACACTGGGAGTCTATTCTTCCTCAGATGATTTCCCTGTCAGGTTCACTGCCACTGAAAACATACACTTTGAATCCAGCCATGAAAATCACTTTGTGATAATCTTCACCCAACACTGCATTATATGGTACTACATTTGCTACTGGGCCGGGAATTCTTCTCTGTCTGTGAATCTGCTTTTTTCTCCATATTATTTTGAACACTTCATTTCATGCCTAGAACTGAAAAGCAAATAAAGTATCACAGCAAAGCATTAGACGCTTACCTAAAAAGGAGAATGCAAGCCTATCCAATTTTCCTACACTATTGCTCACTTAATACAGCGAATAAGCCTGAGGTCCAATATGATTCCTTCATAATGTACACTGAACTGTATCACTTTCTTCCTCAAGCCAGTTTGCCACTGAACCAGATGTACTCTACCCATCTTCTCATTACTATGATCAATCTTCTCTCTGCTGATCAGAATTTAATCCTATTAAATCACTGGGCTTGCAGTAAATGCGTATCATACCCACGCACGCTTGCCACAGCAGATTACTGTAACTGCCTTTATTTTTGGAACGTGAACTCCGGGCTGCCCCTGGCTAATCCATACAACAATCCTGCTGCAGGGAGCTGGGAGCAGCACTACCCTCCCTTGCAGGGATTGCCTGGAGCTCACAGACCCCCTGGGGTGTGAGCCAGGGCTGCCGATTTTGGGGATGGGTGGCTGGGAGCACGGACGCAATGGGCCTGCTTTGCACCTTGTACAGCTGCTCACAGCTGGGCTGTAAAAAGTTAACACCTAAGATCCGTGGAGACTTCTGGTACAGCCCAGTTTTCCCAGTTTTATTGAATTTTTTTTTTTATTATTTTTGATTATTTGCCCTAAACCAGTAATAGAATGATAAAGGTCTTGACTAGGGGAGAAACATTCCAAGTAATTTAGCAATTTGTAGCTGCCTATGTTTCAACAAGTTTGGGTCACTAGAGGGTGCAGATCAGCCTCTTCAGTCTTGGTCTGGACATTTGTGTTGTGACATGTAGACCCAGACAGCCTCCTGATTTACTGTATTTACTGTAAGTGCTTCGGAGAGGAGGTGTGAATTACTCATTTTGAGTCTGTTTGCATAACGTCCAGTTTTCCTTTTACAAGCACACACTACCAGGGTGCTACATTATGTAGAGTGAAGCATTTCATGCCTGTTCCTGCCAGATACTTGTCGATATAAATATTAACCAGAATAGCAACATGAGAATTAAGGTATGGCTTATTTAGCCTTTTGACAGTCTGAAAGCAGTGCATTCAAATGACATCACCTATTAAAAAAAAAAAAAAAAGAAAGAAAGGAATACAGCCCAAGGAGATTTTTAGCCTGTAATTGATCTCTTCTCAGATAAGATGTACAGAGTTTCCAATAGATTGATATTACTTTCCAGGCGAGGCTTGCCAAATGATTGCCCCCATTTTACTGCATCTAATAACAGAGTTTTATAATTTAATGGTCTCTAAACTTCTTAGGATTAATGAAGTGACAAAGAGATAACAGATTATATTTGAATTAAAGTGTTACTAACATCTACATTTGGGTACATAAATACCTGTGACCTAAAAGGTATTTTCTGAGCTATAAGTACATGATAGTGTTTTTTCACTTTATGAAAAACATGACTATTATGTCAAAATCTGTAATTTGTTTTATATAGCAATAGTCTTAGGTCACATTTTCATCTAGCTATTATAATGAACAACTTGGATTTACAAATATTCTTGTCAAGGAATTAGTGGTTTGGAAAATAATGAGGATGAGAAAACCTTCCTTCTTCTCTGTGCAGGCCAGACTCATAATGAGAGATAATGGTGATGAACTGTACAGCAGAATGGTCCAGCAATACCCTCCTGAAAGATAATCATCTAAGCATCCCAGAAGCTGCACCCACCAGCATCCTGAAACCCTTTGCTGAGTAGGGCCCTGTCCAGAGCTTAATTAACAAAAAAGTTATGCATCTAAGACTACTTAAGAAAGTCAAGATCATTCAATCAAGACTGTACCTCTGAGGTCACATGGCTGTTAGTGGTCCTATTGAAGATCTAAGCTATTGCAACAAAGAAGCAGAGAGAGCATTTGTAAACTTTGGTAGAAGGAAGCAGATATGATTTTTGTGTCTCATATATAGCTGGATTCATGTCGTGGACCACAGGCAGATCAATAAATACTATTTAAATGAAAATCTTTGACTGCCCATAGTTGTCATTTTGTTATTTTACTTGTTAAAGAGAAATTTATTTTTATGAAATAGTCAGGAATTATGGTGTGAATTTAATTATTGACAGTACTCAAATTTACCATGCTTCAGTAGTCAAAATGTCATAAAGTGTTGTTAACAACCTGAAAATAATGGCCCTACAGGTTATTAAAAATTCCTAGTCCAAGGTGGATAGTAAAGTCAGTCTTTCACTCATTAATTAGGGGCATACACTGCACTATAATGCTATCTTTTAATGTATTCATATACTATATACTATCAGAAAAGTAAATATAATACTTTTCTTTCAAAGCTACCTTTGTAGGCAAAGACAGGCAATTTCCTTAAGAAATAATTTTTTCAGTATTTTGTCCCTGGTCCTTACTGTGGTGTAAAGATCACTGCATTTTTCTCCTTTTTTTTTTTAACTTTTCCTTAATCTTTCATTTTATTCTTGCATTTTCTTGCCCTTTTCTGACCATAAATCTCTAATCAGTGAAGAGATCCTTGACCCTCCACCAATCATTAGCATTTTGAGACAGGTTCAAGTGAGTGACCTATGGATTTAAACCTCTATAGCCTACCAGGAGAGTTTGCCCTAGAGTTAAGTGTCATTTAACAAAGAGTTCCTCTATTTTGCAATCTTCTACATTTACAATCTTCTACATTTAGTGTTTAAAAAGGAACGAATCCTAAAATAATTAATGCCCATTTATATTGTTATCATGTATTTGTAGGCTTCTGTTCACTCTACGTATAAATATAACAAAATTCATTCTTTTTTAGTCCTTCATGTTTCAATCCCTGATCGTTCATACAACAATGGAAAACTACCTTCCAAGCAACATCTGTCTTTTTAATAATTCAAGATATTAAGTAAATAAAATGAAGTATGTACCCACTGCCTTACTTCCTTAAACTCCCTCACCCCCCTCATACACATTTCATGATAAAAGCCATAGGTTAAGAGACACTGATTAGTTTTCACCACAGAAAGGGAAGCTTCAATTTTGCTTTTCTAACTTACTGTTTCCCTAGAAGACAAGACAACTTCCAGGTGCCATCACTATGTGTGTTACAGTAGCTTAAGTTAGCCATGTTGCATGCGTAAAGTCCATGTATTTCTACTGTCTGTGCTTTTAAATAATTATAACAAAATTTAAATCCCTTCAAATGGTATGAAGTTCAGCACAGTATTTCAGTATTTTTTGAATTGAAATTTCTACTTTTTAAATAGAATAAAAATCTGTACTTCTTGTATATCTATAGTTTTATTTTCTTTAAATTTACAATATCAAATTTTCAATTTCTGTATGGATTTCAGACCTGGGTGTTGAGCACAGCAAAGTTAGAAATTTGACTGCTACATCCCTGATGTTCGTGTACATCTATGGTGTCTATCACAAAAGTGTTGTGCTTCCTCCCAGTGTACCTACAAAGCATAGTTTGAAATATAAAACAAATTTCTGCTGTTTTAGAGGCAAGAAACTGACCCTGGGGACCAAACCCATGCCCTCAAGAGCTGCTTAAGGATCTTCATACCATCAAGCTGATTGCCATGTTGTGTGGCCACTCTGAGCATCTGACCTGCCAGAGCTGTTCAGTGCCATAGAGTCTTTAATGCAGAAACCATCATGAATATGAACCTTGCATGCTCTAGGCTCTAAGCATGAAACCATCTTGCCATTTCAATTTTTAACATCTATTTTGAATGTTGTTTTTCAATCAGCATATATTTGAATAATCAAACGTATTTATTTTTATCAAGAAGGAGTCTGAAATGTGAGAATTCACTGTTCTGTCGTTTTCCCCCAGGCAATCTGTGGAAAGGCAATAGCTGTATTTCACAGATAACACGTCCATTAGCAGCTCACTCTGCTGCTTCTGACCAGTGGGATTATGTCATACACAGTTTTGATATCAGAATCGAAAGCAGCAGGTATCCCCCCTTTAATTCATTTTTCACTTATTATTTCAGACATGTTAGATTCAGTTAGGTAATACATTTTGCAACAACAATTTTGATAATGGAAGGATAGTTATTAAAAACCCCCCAGACAAACAAACAACAATGTAGACAGAAGTCGGACCTGGCATGAATGGGGCAGGGGGAGGGTTGCAGAAATTCAGATGACAAACTCCCTTGCATACAGCCTCTTCCAGCCTGAGGGTTGTGAGAGTGCACCCAGTTACAGGCGAAGCATTACTCAGCTACTACACTGTGATGTGGATCATTTCAGTGGCATAAATGGGCTCAGTTGGTCAAAATTCTAACATGACCTTGCCATCCCATGATATCCCAGGGTTTGAGGTTCCGAGTAAAGAAATATAAGTGATGATTTCTGTGGGAAACCACCCCTGATAGTGATTCTTTTAGCCTGTTACATAAGATCATTCTGGGTTTTTTTTCAGCTGGTGTTGGCAATTAACAGCTCTTTTGGAGAGATGACAAAACAAAACACCCACAAAGAAGAGCAAGCAGCATGGGGAGAAGCAGAAGCTCATGTCTCTGGGACTGTTGCTGCTCTGGAGACCACAGGTCAGAGACCTTATTGCCTTGTCTGTCCCTCCAGATACCATGAATAACTTCTAGTCTTAAACTGAAGCTGCTCTTTTTGATAACCAGTTCACAACATCTGGGTAAGAGTCATAGATGACAGCAAACTGCTGTACTTTTAGCACTGATACAAATTTATACAGCTCCCAGAGCAGTGGATGAATAAATTTCACTTTTTTGTTGACTAATTTCTGACGTGTCATTTTTAGTTTTCAGACTTAGCTCTCTTTGAAGGGTTTTGTTCTGTCCAGCTGTTTATGTAATACACACAATGGGATTCTTAGCTCCTGCTTGACGACTTAGAGAGAAATTCTCTGTGTTTTCAGAAATTTTGTACTTCCTGTTCCTGGAGTTACTCAACATCAAAATTAATGAAAACAAAAAACAAAGAAAATAAAAGGCCAGGGAAGGTAAAAAAATGGTATTTCAGAAAGGGACTATATTGTGAAACAAAGTAATACAGCATTACAGCTAATATCTCTGGGGTGCTCCTTTGAGCAGCATTCTGGATGAACTTTTCAAGGACTACTTAACCTTAGACATGCCTGTAGTCTTTGGAGTAGGGATCAAACCTCTGTGTGCCTTTTGAGAGAGCCCATCACCCAATAGGAAGGGGAGTTATGCAGCCTCTTGTGTAACTTACACTCTCATATGCATCCTCGCCCTCTCACTCAACAAATTTGCCTTCTAGGCTGCTTTAAAACCCACACAAAGTTCCTTGGTGATGCAAAGATGAAGCCTGCAAAACCTCTGCTCAAGTCTTGCCAGCAGCATGCCCATGTCTCTGTGGATTTGCACCACGCAGCATCATTAGCACTTAGACTGAGAGGTGCTGGGGCTAAAGACTCTGTCACTGACGAGTTTTGTCAATTGGTGTGTGTTTTAGCCTGTTTTAGACTACAGCCTTTGAATGAATCATGATGCAATATCAGACTGCCATGTGGCTTCACTGGCCTGCTGTGTCAGGCAAAACATTAGATATCACAAAATGAATTAAATCAGAGTGAAAAAAGGCCTTGGCATATTTAAAGACGAGAATGGTTTTACTCCTACTGGAGAAGGAGACCAAAAAAAAAAAAAAAGGGAAAAAAAAAGATTGATTGCTCAAGTGTGCACATATAATAAAGCTGTCATTTACAGGAACGAAGTAAAAATAAACTCACTTGCTACTACTGACATAGTCTAATAACCTGCATTGCTTGATGTAGAACCTGCCCAGGTCTTGCTGACTCTGTATGGCTCAGTTCCCAGTGTCCTACTAAGCATATGAGGAAAATAGCCAGGTTTTGTACAAACACAAATGTTTGCTTGAGTTGAGCCCAGGACCAATACAGCCTAACCATCATCTTGGGAAAGGAAGTTTTGTTGCCAAGTAAAAATTTAATCTGGAAGCTGAGAGTCAGTAAGAAATAGAGTTGTTTCCTCAGACAGTCCTTCTCTTCTATGAAAATCAAATCCATGGTAAGAGGAGCAGATTGAAAAAAATTGTGCTATGATGATATCTAAATACCTCCTACAAAATGATTTATTATTTTAGTCTAGTCCTGAAGGGAATTTGCAGAACTGCAGGACCACTGGCACTGATGTGGGGATTGCAGACAGCACAAATTAGGCTCTAAATAATGGATCAAAAAGAGGAGCCTCAAAAGCTGCTTTTTATTGCTCTTTGGGGAATAGCACAGACTATTATGAAATACTCCAGGTTGTGAAGCTCCAATAGAAGTGTGTAGTTTAAAGGGAAAAAGCCTCAAGGAAGGCGGGGAAAGCTCAGTGGCAGTGAGCTGGCAGAGCTACACCTGTGTTCAGCAGAAGACACAGGGCAGGGATGTTGGGGGGCTCTGCAAACAGCCACATCCCAGCCCTACACAGTGCTCAGCCCCTTGTCCCTTAGCTGTGTACAGCCTAGTGTAAACTTGCAATGTCTGGGGCATTCAGCTGCTTCCTGTCAATCCTACATTCTTAAAATACAGCAAAGGTGTCTATAGAGCCTGGTGAAGAAGAGGAATCATAGGATGATGATATTCAGGTATGTCCAGCAGGCTGCTGATACCCTGTTTTATCTGAGCATGTTCACATCAGGAACCATTTCTGCTCCTTGTGTCAAAAGGGGCAGGCATCACCAGCATAAAACAGCTTTTGTTAATCCAGATCTTACAAAATGCAAGACAGACCTCTCCTCAATTAAAGCTCTATACCATGGTTATTTATGGCTCCTTGGGGTTTTTTCCAAGTGATTTTTTGTTGGGAAAAAAGAGCAAGAAAAATACAAAATCAATTATGAGCAGATAAAAATTAAATAAAAGTCATATATAAATAAATACAAGATAAAATAAAAATTGAAATACAGAAGAGAACAGTAGTTTATTTCATCTGAAACTTAAAGAGGCCAATAGCAGTGAATCCTTAGCTATCCCCATGCAAACCAAGAGCTTGCTTGCCAGACTTAATCTCTGGTGACCAGCTCTTTGCAGCTACATGCAAGATTCAGTAAGAAAACAGATGGTACACTGGAGCTTTGCTTTGTGAAGAATAATAGATGAGTAGATAGAGCCTCTCAATCTCAGAGTGGCACACGGTGATCAGAATCCTAATCACAACCATGCTGTGATAAAAGGTTCTGGGTGAAGAATGAATTAAAGTGGTTTGTCTGTTTTATCAATAAAAGTAATAGTGAGATGTATTTCTTACAATTCTTTAAGCAGAAGACGACTTACAGGAGTGATACATACTGCTTATAAAGCAGTGTGAAGTGGGATAAATCACCCTGTCCATTTACTGCTTGTGCATTTGTTGCCTCTGTATTATCAGAAAGATTATTCCTTGCCTTTTGTAAAAATGGATAAGAATAAATGGATAAAAAAATATGCAGACCAAAATTCTCCTTGTGGCATCTCTTGTCCCCTTACTGTGAAGGCTGGCACAGGTTAGAAAACAAATCAAGTGCTTTATGTTGCACTGTTTTGTTATTATGATACATTATAGACTAATGCAGGATTCTGTCATGTAGAAGTATTTGAGCAAGATTTCCATATTTGAAAAACAATTTCATGTCAAGAAGGTAATAACAAGTGAAATAACATCAATATAACTTGAATATTAGGACAGCCAAAAAGTAATGATATTGCAGCCTAAGGCATTAGAAGGAAACAGCTTAAATTATTCAGCAAGTAAACTGATGTCATGTGGTCAATGCACTGCATATTTCACATATCCCAATTAGAATTAATGTAATAATAAAGATTGATTATTAAGTAATAAACAGTGGCCAAATAAATTACTGTAAACATAAGTCAAATCTGCTAGGACAGCATATCTTTCTCTCTTTCCAGTTTGCAGAACAGCTCTTGACACAAACCAGAACTGAACAAGCAATTTTTCATAAATGTTTTCTGGTTTTTTTGCCCATCTTGGTGACTTCTTCTGAAGAAGACACCGAAAAATTTGTGAACATTGTTTTCTCAGTGTACTTTACTGTCCAAGATGCAATAAGAATAGAAAAAAATATTTCTTTGGGTTTACGTATATGAGGCTGCACCATGGCTCCCTATGCTGGTTATAATGAAGTGCGATGAACTAGGGAGGTCACGCATTTTCTTTTGTTTTGCAGCACCAAATTCATGTGGTATAACCAAACTTGTTTATGAACTCCTATTTTTTTTTTACTGAAAGTAAATAATGATTTATGCTACAGAGATTTTAATACTGAATTAAGGCCCCTCGCAAATTTAACCAGATTTAAACACGATTTAACCCAACAAACTGCAAGGCCTCACAGCTTTCATGCCATGCCCTTCCTGCCTTGTCTTTCAGATGATGTCAACTGGTACAAAGCTGAGCCCCAACACAGTCAGTGGCAGAGAATGTGTCCTAACACCTTCCTTCAAAATCATTGTAAGTAAAGCTTTTTCCACCTCAGCACAAATTTGTCTTTCCCGCAGATAGAAAACTGAAGCTGAATATTGGATTCTACATGTTAACACTGAAAGGATTTATTAGATAAAACATAGCCCTTCATCCCACAGCTTTCAGTCTGTGGGTTGGGATTCATTCTGGTTTTATATGCAAACACTGACAGAAAACCTATAAACCACCTGTGTAAGCCCCTTCAAGACCTTCATGTTTGTTTTGACCCCTTCTGAGAGTGTAACTCCCATTAAACAGAACTTCTGGCATGGTGCTGTTGTTGACCTGTCCTCACAGGTTGTTCTTCCATTGCTTCATTTGGTGCAAGCCTTCAGAATACGTGAAGTTAGAAGTCCATTGTTTTAAAGGGGTTTATCACTAAGAAACAGCCAAGGAAATAGAAATGTGAGAATTTCCGCCTTATGGTGCACAGCACTGCTGTGATGAGGCAGGTCCATCTTCCTTGTGTGGATCAAAAGACATTGAAATACAGCTTATCTGGCAAAAAATTGGCATTGGATCACACAAATGATTTAGTTTTAAGTATTCAGGACCTATTACAAAATTAATGATGGAATACATAATTGACTACAGGGTAAATATACCTGTTCGGGACTTAAAGTAGCATAAAGATTACATTCTGCATTTTGGGATGTTAAAGGTGAAAAGTTGGAGATCTTTTTTACAGATTTATCTTACTAAAGATGTCTGTCCACATTGTAAGTTGCTCTTAAGAAGCACTTAATGAGATGGGAATCCCTTTGGCCTTTTCAACAGAAGCTTTCCTGCGAGCTTACAGCCAACCAGTCCTCTCAGAAGTCACGGGTAAAGAAGGCGAGCTCGAAAGACACTACTTGATGTTTCTAAATGCACAATCAGCAAATAAATATGAGAGCCCTGCTTGATGCCCTGGGTACTTTACATTTCCCGACCACTTTGTAGAGGACTTTACTGTGATACTGTGCTTTGGAGACACTTGCTCAAACACACGCTGCTCTCACCAAACCTCTCCTGCCTGTCTCTTGGCATACAGTGCAGTTCTACTCTCTATCAGATTTATATGCAATATACTCCTAGATCTTGAGATAAACTAACAGGCATCTGAAAGAGACCTCAAATGAAATATTCATGAACTGTCATAACATTCATTACCATTTTATGATTCTCTTTACTTGGTTGAACAACAACGCTTTCTAGCACCCTATTAAATCAGCTAGCAAACTTTATAAATCACCAGCTAAACTACATGAATCTGTCGCTTCTTAATGTACTGTCTGGGCTCCAAAAATACTTGAGTACATGGCAAAGTCATATTACTTATAGGACTCTCTTTGCTGTCATTCTTCAATATTGATTTTTCTGGGCAAACTCTTACTGTATTAGGAATTCACCATCTTTTTATGATTGAGTTTGAGTTTACAAGACAGATACGCCAAACAGCTAAAATCTAGCAGATATTTAATTTTGAAATTATGAAAATATATTTAGCTTGTTTAGGAAAAAAAAAAACCCAAGTAAATTTGTACGGACTCTCCAATGAAAACTTCTTGCTGAGTTACAGTGAAGAGAATGGGGTTGTGCAGATCCAGCTAAAGCTCTGCAAGGCTCCTAACGCTGGACTGAAAGCTAACTCAGACTGCTGGAAAATGATGTTAAATCCTAGTGAAGGAAAGTGGAAGTGACTGGAATTGCTGAGGACACAGATGACCTAAAGAAGAATCAGATCTGTCCATTTCCATTAACATTGTCACCTCTCATTTGAGGGCCTTCTGGGCAGAGATCTTCTTGGCTGCCTGTACTGCACTTTCCCCACCTCTCTCTAGTGGATAACAATAGCTCTCATACCAACTTTTATCAATGACCTTCTGCCCAGCATCAACACAGTCCTTCTAACTGCTGTGTTTACTGGGGTCCACACCTCACCCACATCGTCTGCCTGGTTTCTTCCCGGTTATGTTTGGTTTGCTAAGCCTGTTTCTCTCTGTGCTGCCTGCTAAAATCCAGAATCTATATAGTACTTTGTCATGACAAATTTTAAACAATTCTCTGATGGCTGAGTTGGGTCACATCAGCCTAGTCAATAATGTAGCTGAGAAAAAATCCTGCAAGTTATTAAATTAAAACCCCCCTGCATCAAAACCAAAATAAAGCCATCAACTATTTCCTGAATTTATTGGCTATAATCACACCTGACACCTGCAATATTTCCAGCAGTATCTGTTCTGTTGGTAGCATTTTACAAGGTCAAAGTTGCAATAAATTTTGTGTTCTGAAACTGGAATTTTCTTTATCTGTGCATTTCACCCCTTTTCTACTATGCACTATGGGTCTTATTGATTCACTTGACTTTTGCCCCTCAAGCTATGGGAGCCTAAGCACAATTTGAAGCTCATTCTTCTCCTGTAAAGGGCTGATAGATAACCTAGATATTATTTACACACAAGGTTAGCCTTCTGATGCCAGTCATCTATTTCTGTGCTTGAAGTTAAGCACTGGTTTAAGTGCTTTGTCATGTTAGAGGAACAGAGCAGGTTCAGGGCCCCTGACATCAGCAGGACCCACTTACAGACACAGAATAACCTTTGGACTAGGCCAAGGGTATTTGTAACCATTACTAGAACATTTGACATGTCTATATGTGTATCCATTTAAAAAATGGAAAGGAAAAAAATTATGGAAAAGGCAGAAAATTTCACAGTAGACTGTAAAATTTTGGTATATTTATTTGAATTTATAGGAGCTTTTAATTGTTAGAGGAAAAACACTGTGGTAAGTGATATGAAGTATGATTTTCAATTTCAATGTCAGAGCAGAAAAAGCACCACAAAGAAAATTATTATTTTGTATATGTTGGCATACTGAATTTTTTAAAATAATGAAATCAAATATTTTCATTAGCACTGCTTTTTTTTTTTTTACTTCTTTCTTGCCAGTAATATGTAGCAGATCAGAGATTTGGTTTGGGTTGGTTCTGAACAATCTGAAAGAAATTCCAGACTCCATTTAATAAACAGCATCCAGTCTGGCTTCCTAGTTCTTGCTTCATGGACTGAAATGGCAACACTCTCGTTATCTTAAATAGCGGCAGATTTTATTTTTGGTGATTATGTCCCACTACAAAGAATTCTAACATATTTCTTAATTTTTATAAACACTTCTCTGTAGAGTACATTTCGAAAAGATGAGTGTGCAAGGGTGAAAGAGCTTTGCCGGCTTCTTTTGAAGCCTGTAGTTTATATTGGAGGTGTAGTAAGTAACAAGAAACCTCTATCTACTGCATCTGCAGTCTAGATGTTTGACTCTCTAACTTGGGAGGAATGTTTGCTTTGCAGATACCTTTCCAACGGTGATTTATTGCAACAGAATCAGGCGTTGTTGGAGTTAGCAGAGCAATATGGCGAAGAAAATACACTAAGAAAGCATCCCAGAATGAAAGTAATTGCAAATTTTTTACTGAAATGTTTTTCCAAAGGAGAATTGCTTTTGATTAATCAATCATTTCTACAGAGGATAAGCTTTTTCCTCACAAAATTTCAGGTTATGGACTCTTTATTTTTATTAAGTTTATCTAATTAAGCAAACAAACTAACAACCCCCCTTCCTCCCTCTTCTTTTATGAAACCTCACTCTGCTTTACCTCTATTGTGTTGCACTAACTCAAAACTTGGTAGTGCATTATACATGTAGTATCCTCTGAAGGTATTTGACAGAAGACAGCAATTTTGTTGCACTTCCTGTGTAAGGAACATAAAACCCAACATGAAAATTAGTAACTGAAGTTGATTGTTTTAACTGAACTTGAAGAGCACCGCTTTTCAGTTCAAGATATATTGTGTGACCCTTCTAGCTTATTATTGAAGTTCTGGGTAAGACAGCTTTATTGACTGCCAAACCTTTAAACTGGGATACTCCATTACAGGTCAAAAGTGGATTTGATGTTAATGTCACATCCCATAAGCTCCAGTTGGAATTCAATGCAATGATACCAAAATTCTGTGGTGCACAATACAATATCTCATAATGGTACCAAAATTAATCTGTTTTCCCAGTAACTGCTGTTTTGCTTTAGGCATTTAATTGCTTCATAACAATTTAATTTTGCTTCCTGCAGCAATGGCAACATTTGCTAAGAAACCACCTTTTCAGTTCTGGGTTGCAAAAAAAAAAAAAAAAACCAAATGCAAAGAACAGCAATTTAAAAGATTGGCTTAGGGGTTTCCATCAGACATGACAGCAGCTTGGAAACTACTTTTGTTAAAGATGGAACATCTCAGTGACAATATCCCACCAATTTGTACTGTTAAAATGAAATATTTATATTCTAGATAGAGAAGGTGAGATTCAGTTGCTCAACTGTGTTTGTCTAGTGACATTTGAGATATCCTAGGGTGACAGTGACCTCTCTGGTCAGGCAGGGCTGGCAGTGGGATACAGTACATTGAAGACATCCAAGTTGCTCTGAGGCAGCAGGCAAAGGCTGGACAGGACACCCCACTCACATGAAATAGCATTTGGTGTCTTCTTTTTGGATATCTGATTTTTTTTCTATAAAATATGTAATATTATATTATTAATCCTACCAGACACTAGGTAGCTGGATGAACATTTTCTACTGAATTAGAAGAAAAGGAGCTGTGAAATCCATGCTTTGCTTCTGACAGACATATCTGGACAGAGACAAGTTACTTATGGACCTTGACCAGATACCTAATAATGTCATGCTTGCAAATGAGTCAATAAAAGCCTTGTCCTGTCACTACAGCCCCTTGTAAAAGGCCCCTCTTCAGCTCTCTTGTAGATTTCTGTAGAAAGGCTTTCTAAGGTTTACCTAGAGCCTTCTCTTCTCCAGGCTGAACAAGTGTCAAGCTCTGTGTATCATCAAGTGATGCAAAATAATTTGCCATAATCTACACCCAAGTAAACATCAAGAGAATTGAAACATGACTCTCATTTTATGCTGGGTCACCAGACTTTACTCCTTAGCATGGTGATTTTGATAATTTCAAAAACTTGTGCAGTAATAAAGTTCTTGCACATTAACTAGCTAGAACTAGTCTCTAGATACATGCAGCAAAGAAGGTGTTTGTCAGGAGATGAATCCCATGAAATGCTGAACATTCTGGATTCAACTGAACAGAATATTTCAGCACATATTATTTCACTTCAAGCATAGGAGAAAATCCTTTATTTAAGCTATAATTCTTGGTGGCTAAAAGAACTAGATTCTGTTTTCCTAAATTCACAAGCAATATAGGCAGTGAACAAAACAACTCAAATGCTAGGGGATGCAAATCAAGCTATAAAGAGCAAACAGCAGTAATAAAGACTATTTGCTCTGGAAAGCCTGTTTTCATTTATCCTACAACCTCTCTGCTTTGCAACTGTCATCTTATATCCATGTTTTCTCTATCACAGAGAGTTAATTCCTAAAATACAGTACACAGCATTGTTAATTTCCTGAACAGTTCTCCTCCTTGAATGAGGCAAATGTTCTTCAGTTCCATACTGGCTGTCACCTTCAATTACTGTGGAGGCAGCTGAATTCTCCCTACAATCATGGGTGCCATGCTAGATGGCTTGGAGAGAGCAGGCCTGGTCTGTTAGATGACACACATATATACCTGCATTGTTCCACACTTTCTTCAGGATCCAAAATAAATTCTCTTGTAAAAAACTCTTTAAGCCAAAATTTGTATAATTATTGCAGAGCACTTAGTTTTTTTAAGCAAATAAGTACAGACCCAAGCACTTTGAAAATTTCAATATATGTTGAAGTCCTAATGAAAAGAATAGGCTTAAGTGTTACCCCTCATCCTAAGAAGCAGACCACACAGGATTTATTAGCCTAGAAACAGCAACATTTTAATGCCATTAGCTGAACTGAAGCAGGTTTTAATTCTAGTGTCTGAGATTAAACTTATGCATCACCACCTGTACCATTCCCGAGTAGGATATTGCTAGTAAATTTGAAAAAGGCAGCTCAGATATTTTTAGTGCTGTGTTCTGTTGTTCAGATTATTAAGATAATTCCTATTTTGCAGACTGTTAGTGCCCCTTCTGTTCTTGTTTGCAAAAATTTTAATGAGCAATTAGAAAGAAAACAAAAAAGAGAGAAAAAATCCACACCACAATGAAATATTGGCTTGTCAAGCACAAAAATATCTGGCACCTGACTGATACACTAGAATTTGTAAAGCTTCAGTTCCCTGTGAATACAATGTCTATTTGATGTCCAGCAGGGGAAGGAAGGGTACAACATTCATAGACATGATTACTCATTCATAAACTAGTGAATGAACGTGAGCCTGCTAAAGAGGTGAGGTTTTTTGGTTCATTGTTTCGGTTTTTTCCCCCATAAAATGAATTCCAGAATACACGTTGTGTTTTATGCTTTTGCATCCCAGTTGTTGAATGCTGTTCCATGACTTTGATTAAAAAATTAAGAGACAGAGTACAACAACCTGTATTTAAAGAGTAGAATTAGATATGTTCCCAAAACTACACATTCCAGCAATAGCTTTTTCATTGCTTTCAGCCTATACAAGCACAAGTTTGTTCAGTTAGCTTCTGGCTGTGATCCAGTCAAATAGTTAAATGCTTGAATGAACTCAGAGAAATATTTTTATGGTGTGAAGAATTTTGATTCTTGGCTACAAAATTTACCTTAAATTGCTTAGTCATGTGGGAGTATAATTTCACTAGCTAGCAGATATCCCATTGAAATTTCATTTGCAACATGCTTTAGCTCACCAGCTGTGACCTTATGTAAGGTCATGTACACAGCTGTTTAAATAAAAATATACACCATGATAACTCACAGTGTGCTCTAGTCATGCAGAAATGTGAGTGAACAGCTTATTGATTTTAATGTCTGACATGACCTGCTCATAATTAGGAAATCAATAACCTGGATTCTTCCTCTCCTCTACCACCGACCTTTTCCCCAAATTCCAAAAATATCTCCACGTTCAAACAGTGCTGATGTTGGATTCCCATCCCAATTCTACAAGCACTGCTATAAAAGTTAAATAATTTCCCAAATTTTACTTTGGTCCAAAGGTCTGGATGGTGGCTGAGGAAGAAATTTACTTAATAGTACAAAATAATGTTCAAAAGAGATCTTAAAACATGGCAAGGACATAGCAGATTTTGGATGATGATAAGATCATAACTACACTAGAAGAAAATACTCAGCTGACAACACTGGTCAAAACATTGGTGCCTCATCGTTTGTCCCAGTTGACAAAATAGCTACAGAATGTGATCTTCTCCCATCATTACCCATGGCAGGGAGGCCTTAGCCCTTTGCAAGATGCTGTCCTTTGACTTTAGCGCTGCTATGCCCAGCTGACATTTCCCAGTTAGCTCCTTGCTAGGTACTGCTGGTCTTTCAGTAGATTTACAGAATGCTACAGGGCTTGAAAACATTTGAGGTTATTGCTCAAGAGCAGAACAGGGCATGCAGACAAACTAATGGAAGAGATCAAATATTTAAATAACACGTATAAAAGACCTCAGGCATCTTACATGGCATCTCAGAAGAGAGTCAATTATGAGGAACAGGAAGAATCTAATAATAAACAAAGTAGGCCATATGCAAACACTGTCATCCTGGCAAAAATTTGAAAGAAGCTGTACAAATAGCAGTGAAGGAAGACAAATATGCACACTTAGAGCATGCATACCCCAGAGTACCCTTTCTGAATCACCTTATGAGAATATGATCTACCAAGCTGGGGGAATCCAAATGCAGATGTAGCTACATTTCGCCTGAAAAGCCTGCCAAAGCCAAGCTTCTTTGCATTCCCAATCTGTCAGAAATACACTCAGGAAAAAAAACCACAGCTAGTACTTTTGTACTTGCCCAATTCTTTATACTGGCTGAGAAAGGAACAATGCACAGAGTTACATCGTTTTCACTAGGCTTAAAATGCAGAGGCAGCATGTAAAACCAGCAGGAATGATAATCAGAAGAGAATAATGCCACAGGAAGCCCAAAGCAAGGACCTGAGTTTCAGCAAGTATTTGAAAATACACAATTTGTACTCTTGCAGCTTCACATACTGAGGGTTTTGCATGGATATTAGGGTGCTGACAGAACAGCAATGTATTCCAAGACAAAGCACAAGCATAAGAACCCTCAGAGAGACATATTTGGAGTTATTCAGAGAATGTTGAACAATAGGGTTGTCAAAAGGATTTTTTTTCAGTGTCAGCTTTTTAAAAATAAACATACATTTTAAAAAACAGCATTCTCAGAAAGAATTAAGTTCTAGTACAACAGGTGTAAAGGTTCCCCCTTCATTTAAGGCACTATTCCCTAGTCTACAGTCTTTTAAGCACTATATAAATGACCACATTGGTGTAAGAGGATATACATTTTCTTTCACATAAAATGTCAACATATGAAACTTCAGCAATGCATTGGTACCATTTGAGGCTTTTGTGATGAAAAATCAGTGACTCTGGCAATTTTTTTTTCATAGACTCAGTTGTATTCAGTGTAAGACTTCCCTTAACTGTATCTTTTGGAATAGGTGTGGGTTTACACCTTAACTAGCTTTCACTATCATGCTCTCACTTTCAGCCTGCAGTGCCTGGGCTGGGTTTTGGAGGACTCTGGCACATGTCCAGGCAGTACACACCTCTCTGCCTCTCCAGGGCTTAAACACACCATTTCCCAGAACTCTAAGGTTTATGTGCTGAGGGTTTGTAATTTAACACATAACATGCATACATTGCCCTTCATAAAGGTTTCTATGCTTTTTCTCAGAAAATTATATATTCTTGTGGAATCAGGGTGGTAAATTTGATCAATTCAGTGATATAATTTATGATATGAAGCTACTCACAGCATCTTTGAAGCATAGCTAAGGAGGAAACAAATGAGTGGAAATGAGATGCCATTTTGGGAGGAGGAAATGGATGTGAGAATTTAAAGTGGGCAAAAAAGGGTACAGAGTCATAGCTGCTCTCCTCTCAACTCAGACAAAACCCCAGAAAATATTCCCCCATTTTTTCCTTTGTACTTATCTTCAGAGTCCACAGAGCAATACAGATTGTTTTTCTTATCAGGGAGTCTGTTTACCTGCCCCAGATTTATTTCCTCTGATCTTCACATCAGCAGTACTGTGGCTGAACCTCATAGTCCTGCTACAAATGCCTCTCCACATTTTCATATAGTTAAGAGAATTAACTTGGTCTATCAGAAATCATTAGCATTTGAAAATAAAAATAAATCTCTTCCCTTATGGGTTTACTAGTTATGCTCACCTGCAAAACAGCAGAAACATTTAGCTCCCTCTGCTTCTGCCCCTCAGTGCTATTCCACAACAACTAAAAATACAAAGTTTGTTTATTCTAGACTTAAAAACATAGCTCTTCATCACAGCCTTACTATGAACTGAGGTAAATGCTTAATTAAATGCTACAGCAACCTCACTAAATTGTATGGAAAATCCTCAAATCACACTATATTCTAATAGCGGAACTAGGTTTGCTTTTTTTCTTTTTTAAATTGAACCCTGAAAATACTCAATTTCTTACTTCAGTACAGCAAAAAAACCCCACTGTCATACTCAAAATAAGTCCCAATCTGATTGCAGCAAACACTTCAAAGCACAGCACACCACAGACCCTCTCTCCTGTCCCACCACCTCCTCACACTGATATTTGACTGAGGCTTTCCAGCATGTGCAAACATTCTGTTTCAAATGTGCTTCTCATCTTTCAGTGAAAACCCTGCCTAGGCCAAATGCTTTGGTTGTCTTTTACATTTATTTAATTGGTTGTCAATTAACATAAAACACATGATGACAAAAGCAAATCTACCCCCTTTGCAGTAATTTCTTTTGAGACACAAATTCCTGTGCCTCATCCTGGCTGGTTCTAGAACAAGCAGAGACTAGAGAGAACCGTTTGTTTCCTGGAATAAATTTTTTGGGAGGGTGCAAATTTGCATTCACTTCCATTAATTAGGTCAAGATGATTAGCAATTAACTCAATTTAAAAAGGAAATAAATGTTTAGTCCAAATAAATCCTGGTCTGCATACCTGTGTCCTTAAGAAACTGGAGTTAACTTCTATGGGTGCATTTCATCAGGTAGAAGGAAGGTGAAGACTTATCACTGAGAGAATTAAACTCAAATAGAACAAAAGTGTAGCAGAAGTGCCAGGTGCTGTGTTTCTCTCTTTGAAGGTGTCTATGACTATCTTTGCACTGTTTTAATACACTTTGTAACAAAGGACCACTGGCACTCAAGGTCCTACAGAAGCAGAGAGTTTGGAAGGAGTGCTTTCAAGGAGCAAAGTTTACCAAAGCTGGAACAAATGAGTATTTCTCTCAGCAGTAATGTCAACTTACGCCACCCCCTGTGCCCTTCTTAACTCCACGCTCTTCTCTCTGGTGTGGCTGCATGGTAAATGAAATCAGGGCAGTGATCCCACTTAGGAAATCTCCTTAAAGACAATAACTGCTATAGGCATCTTTGTAAAGGAAGGATTAGATGGAGGGAGTAGAATACAATATAAACTTTTTTTTTCCCCCTAAAGATAGATGTGTGAAAGCCTTACTGTGCGGGAGGCTTCACTCTGTGCCGTGGCTGTGCAGCCCCACGGCCAGGAGCACACGGGGGCTGTGCTGGCTGAGAGCAGCAGCGCGGGCAGGGAGCCCCGGGCGTGGCAAGGACACAGCTGGGCTCCCCTGTCCCCTCCTTCTGCCTTTCCCAGCCGAACTGCAGCGACAGAGCACCGAGCTGTCTGTCAACAGAAAGGGATTTTTTTTTCTGCCAGTTGCATAAGGAAGCAGTCAGACCTTGCTGTTCTTGTGATTTGTCTCCAGCTCAGCTGACTAAGATGTACAAGTCAGGAAACTAACATCTTTCTTATCAATTTTCCAGTCACTTTTTATAGGTGCTGTAAACTACACTGAGAAGCTATCCCTTCTCAGTTCACTGCAGTGAGCTGTGAGTCTGTAACAGAGCTCAGTCCATTTTATGTAGCCAATTTCAAATATTTGCTACAGAAAACTGTTACTTCATAATATTTATTCAACACCTTGATGTAGCAGCAGTAGATTATACCATCCTACTACAGAATTATTAACAGTCCGGGGGATCCTTTAGTTGTTAGTGACACAGAACAGTTGTATACTGCAGCAGTGTTACTTGAATGATTCTTTCTTTAAAAGCTGTATCATATCAGAGACTTGTTTCAATTTACATTACCACTGATGGTCTCTCTTCAGTCTTTACACAGGATTCCAATTAATGTCAAAGAGGGGTAATCACACATGAAAGGAACGGAGAATATATCCCTTAAAATTTAATGTGTACATGAGATATTAACTATCATTTTACTTTTATACTAGAACATTAACTATAATTTGCAGAATAAGTATTTTCTGAGTTCCCTCCCCCCAAAGAAAATGAGGAACTTCATGCATAGCATAATCTTGCTGAGCTCATAGATGGCACTGGAGCCTACTGAGAAAATGATGCTGTGAATTCCCCAAACAACTTTAAAACAACTCTCAAAGCATCTCACACTAAACCCCCACATGGGATTGAACCTCCAAACTGAGATTAGCTGCCTTGAAAGGTGATACGATATAATCTAATGAACCAAATATTTCACCAAGTTAATGAACTAGTTTATTGGGAATTGAGGTGGAGGGTTTGCTGTCTGTAAAGAAGGAGAAAGGCCAAGCAGAACAGAAGAATATTAATAGGCCAGTAAAAAACTTCATAAAAGGTACCTTTTTTTTTACTTTAATGGGATAAGCAGGAAAAAACAGACAACAGCATGATTAATATATAAAAGAATAATGGTAATACAGCAGTAAAAGATGTGTAATTTTAGGGTTTCCACTTTCCTGGAACATACTGAACTAAGGCCAAGTTTAAGGTGAAAGTCCTTCAACGTTTCATTTTCATATAATTGCTTGTTGCATCTTAGCTGCTTTGCTTTCTCTCCATTGAAGGCTTTGGCACTTTTCTTACAGACACAGTGAAAGACTGTGCAAAAATCTCAGCACTAAAAAGGCAGCACCCAAGGCCATGCTCCCAACATCTACTCTCAGCAGTGTGAGCCGAATCAGAGCCTCAATAAGATGGCACAGGTACAGAAGTGGCTGGGGATGAGATGCTGCAGATGAGATGAGGAAAAAAGCAGCATTGAAAGGCAAATATCTGTTAAAGAAATATTGATTTCTACCAGGCAGAAACCAAACCAAACAAGAACACCTGCTGCAGCCCTTATCTGGCTTGTTCTCTTATCTGCATTTGGTTTTTAAACAAAATTCGTGCCCTCCTCAAGAGAACTTCTAGTACAAAATCAGTGATAGTGGGATGAAGCACAGCATCCAAGAGTTATTTTAAGTGCTTACTTGAACTCATCTAAATCTAGAACGCCTTGAGCATTTAATTTTTTTTCTGTGGTTTCCAAGTTAAAATGTAAAAGCATAGGCAGTAGCCTTCAAAGTCTGCATAAGTAGGGAGAAAATACATTTTGGAGAGGACTGTGCTGGTTTCTAGAGTCCTTAAAAATGGTAAAAAACCTTAGCAATATTGCTTTTAGGAACTTCAGCCAGACTGGAGTGTTTAATGAAATCCTGTCCTTCTAGGGAGGACTCACTGGCCACTCCAATTTTCTTAGATTCAGCACTAGGACACAGTGACTCAGGCAAGGAGTATTGCAGCTAGGGGAAAAAAGAGGGAAATGGCAGGTAGGCAAGCAGGAAGAAGGAAGGAGAGAAAATAAAGAAGGGTGTCTGCTGAAGCTGAAAGGGTTTAGTAGGCTTGGTATATGAACAGTCAGTATGCCATGATTACAGATGTGACTTAAAAGCAAAAAAACCCACAAAAAATACTTGGAAAATAAGATGGGAAAAGAAGCATCAGGGAAACAATGGAGAAACATGAAGCAATTCCTGTGTGGCAGACCTGACTCAAGAGCAGTAAGGTGCCCTTTCCAGAGCACGTGCTCCACCTCCATGGTCAGTCTGATATCAGCAGCCAGTGGACCTGCGTGTATCATAGAGAGAGCTTCATTATCTACCCCATGGGAAACAGCTGAAGATGGATAGGGCAAGGGGGGGATTGGCATCCACAGCAACACCAACCACAGTAAAAGGAAAAAAAGAAAGCACTGACATATCCCCATCCATAAATTCCAGCTGTACAAGCGAGCTTTCAGGAATGTCAGGAATACTCTTGCAGTTTACGCAAATCACACTTCTCAAGATGAAGTGAAAGAAAGTACTGTCACGGATTCCCAAATGCATTGTAGGCTGATCACATGAAATAGAAGAACACTGTGATTAATGACAGAGAAGAAATGGATAATAATGTGGGGAATTTTTCAGAAATACAAGGTTTGCCAGAGAAAAGTGTCAATCATACCATCTCAACTAGTCACAAGTGGCATTAGCCACAGTGAGAATGAATGTCTTCTAGCCGAGGAAATTGTGAGCATATGAGCACTGACTGAATTGAAAAAACTGAGCTGAAAGAATTTATGTGAAAATGGAAGGATGCAAACCAAGTTTCCACAGAAGAACCATGTGTTGCACCAAGCAGGAACTGCAACAGGCAGTGCAAGCCCCAGCTCAGCAGACAGTAGGAGGGAGGATGGTTAGGGAGACAGATAGGCTGCAAGAAACCACGGAAGAAGACACATCCATACTATTACAAATGTAAACAAGTCAAAATATAGTATGCAGGTATAGTGAAAACGTGGCTACAGGAGCTGATGCAATCAAGAGTCAGCAGTCATAATCTACATACTCTGGTCACATATGAAGGCAAAAAAAGCAAAACACAGGCATCCTCCCAAAATATCCCAGAACACAAATGCACACACAGAGAGGAGTGTACTTGCAAACTCATCATGTTATTGACTGAGATTGAATGAACTCACTCTTAATGCCATTCACGTTTTCAAGACCCAAAGAAGGGCAGTTAGGCAGCAAATGCTGGCAGTCCCTGCTGCCTGTGCACTCGGCATGTGGGCAGGGAGAATATCCCTTGATGACCTGAGTACTGGTAATGATATCTGGAAGTTTGTCCACCCTGTAGCTTTTGTTCTTTAAAGGTTTATTTCAACAGTCTTGCTCCTCTAGAGTGTATTCAATGGCCACATCTACGTGAAGCAGTTGCTGACTGTTGGCATGCCACTCAGACTTTGTATATCCCCATAAAACCTGGCAAAAAAAAGATGCAAAGAGAGGAGTCTAAAGCTTTTGCTTGCCTGGAGAGCACAGAGCAAAGGTACTACATGCTTTGAAAATACAGTGTCTGCATAGCCCTCATTGCCTCACGTGGGTGCAACTTTAGTAGCAGAAATTCATCACTTGAGAGGGGTGTAAGAATACTTTTTTATTTAAAGAATAGGCACAGAAATGTATGTATCTGAGAGACAAAGGCAGCTTCTGGAGCAGCCGGTCCTGGCACTCTGCAGGCACTCTGTGCCCATGAAATACACCTCCTGGAACAGGATCTTACTTCCCCATGCAGTGGGTTTAAAGAGTGTGGGCCCAGTTCTCTCCTGGCTGGGTGTGATCACCATCCTCCGAGATCAATGCCATTACATACATCCTGCAGAGCAAGACTTGGTCTTTTTGCATGTGATTTGAGAACTCTTGCAAAAAACACTAACAGCATATGAGAACTCTCAGTCATGCTCTGCAGACCAGGCTGTCTGCCAAGAGAACAGCACATTAGGCAGATACATCAATAATTTCCATCGTCTATCCACCAAAGAAAGAGATTCCATTCACCTTAACATGCATCGTATGTGGATTTTACCATGCTGAAAAGGGCAAAACTTGTAGTATTCAGACCTACCATACTATAACAGGATTGGTTCCCCTTAGTGCTGCTTAGATGTAGCTACTGCCTCAAGGAATTTATATTAATTCAGTGGATCCCATCCCTTCTGTGACAGGAGTGGGCTATTTCGCCATAAATTGGCTAAACTCCATGGCTATAACTGCTCAAATGAGGTGTGCCCATACATAATGTTTAACCATAAAATTTAACTAAAGACATAAAATTTGAACACTGGCCAATAAAGTGGATGCAAAAGTGGCAGAGATTATCTCAGCAGCAAACCTATTCCCAGCACTGAGTGTGGGACAAGCATTTCAGAATGTAAAATCAGCCGAGCCAGATTCCAAGCTGGTGATTTCAATACATCTTTTAGAAGCTTAAATTTTAACTGAATGCTGTTGAACCTGCTATTTCAATGTCATTTGCTCTTTTTCTGTAACTATTTCAGAGGTCTGGCCCAGCTGAGAAACTGCCCAGCTATGTTCTGTGCTGCATTTTGTTGCCTACTGGGTCATTTTGGCTAACACTGTTTCCAGCTGACTGTGCTGCACTCTGAAGAAAGGGAAACAATTCTTGCCTACATCTGAAAAACATTTTGATATTTTTGATACAGAAAAAGAAGCATTTTAGTTTGGTGTGCTGTTTTTTGCCTAGGATTTGAGTTAAAAATTGAAAAAGAAAAAAACGAATCCCCGCTCCAACCCTCCCTATAACATTTCTAAGTATTTTTATGTCTAAATACTGACTTAGATCATCTCATAATTGGGTTGGCATTCCCCAACCTGGTCCTGTCTTGTGAAAACTGGAGTCTGGAAAGATCACAGCTCTGTGAATGGGGAGCAGAGAGCTGATGTTCCTACCCCAAGCAGCTATTCCTCTTCCTTCAGCCACCACCTGTTTTTCCACACTATATTCTGTATCATATCCCCATTACCTGTCTTTAAAAAACAGCCTTGGCAGGTAAGACCCCTGTATATGGCAGGAGAGAACAAAGGCACTGTAATTCTGTCTACTGCTCCTCTTTCTACCACAGGCTCTCTCCTTCCCAGGCCTTTGAGGGCTTTCCTTAAATACTCCACTGACAGGCCACTGGTTTTACCTCCCTAAATCTGGGATTCCAGTGAGGCTGGGCAGTTAGCATCTGTCCCTAAGGCTATCTGTCTACTCAGACCTCCTGGCCAAATCTCAAAATAATCCCAAATCCCTGCACAATGCTTGGGTAACAAAGGCTGCAGCCACTTGAGGAACAAAAACAAAAGGAAAGAGACAAAGCAAGTCACAAAGTCACAACTACAGACAGGGGAATTTATGAAAGTTTGTCCCCATCTCACCCACTGTAAGTTGCTGGGGTTTAATGTCCTGTGGGAAGCAGTGCAGCTACTGGAGCCAACAGCACAGCATTTTCTCTCTGGGATATTTTGGGTCATTAAATGTTGCTAAAGACATATTTGTCCTTGGAAGACTTAAAAGAAAACCTTTTAAAAAATTGGCATGTGGGATTCAGTGAGGTAATGGGTGATGTGAAAGAGCCGAATATTAGATTCCAAGCACTGTAGTATGACTGAAATTTCACATCACCTAGAGGATAAAGTAAAATTCAATAACTTATTTTGAAGCAGCAAAAAAGATTTCCCGATTTTATCAGTGCTTTTTGAGATCTATTTGAAGCTGGCATGCAGCAGAGGATAATTTCCTAATATCACATTCTCTTTGAATGGCTCATTTGTTTACCATAAGCAAAATGAAATAGGATTTCAAATAGGCTGCTTCTCCATTGACTGTACCCTGCCAAGATTTAACACACAGACACAGGTGGGTGATTTTCTATCCAAACAATAGCCAAAACTTCAGTTGCTGGTTCCCCAGGAGGCTGTGCTGTCCTCTACAGCTTGTGAGACTGAGTGGTACTAGAGCAGGTAGCAGTTGTCTGGCAAGATAACAAAGGCTTGAGTGATCAAGATGAGAGAAAGGCTAAGGAGGCAGAGAAGTATTTTCTCCTTTCTTGCTTTTGGCAAAGGATGAAAAAAGACCTAGTTCTTGTGGGCAAAATGAAATGCAGAGGTAACAGAAAAAGTTTCCTACAAAAATCACCAAACAAGACATAATATTTCTCTTAGTTTCAGAGGAAATAAGACAAGTAAAAACATCTGCTATCACCTATAAATGTCTTCCTTGCAGAAAAGACGTCACTGGGACCAGGCTTATGGCATTTGCCTCTACCCCATCTGCCCCATGGGAAACCCCTGCTTGGATACACTGGAGCTTTTTACAGCATCCACAATGCAGAGTAGCTCTCTGCACGAAGGACAATGATTCCTTCTGGAGAAGGACACATCATGCTCTTGCATTAGACTAAACATTCCATTTATTGCAGATGGATTGTAAGAGAGTCCTGGTGCCATCTCTAACCTGGGCATGCTGCCATACTGCAAGTTCATTCCAGAGATGTACTGAGATGCCTTTGGTGCTCTTAGTCTCAAAACTCTTTGGAGACAGTCCAGGCAGGCTTTCCCTACTTTTTGACAGCTTTTGGCTTGCTTCTTCCAGGCTCAACAATTCATTTCCAAATTTCCCACACTCCTGACATTGCTCCACTTTGATTCAGCCATGCCCAAACCATGCAAAAAAAAAGCAAAGGAAGGAATCCAGGTCCTTCTGCAAACCTGATCTGATCTCCAGATGGTGAACATCCACACCTTGCTTCATTTTGTCCCAGGCCCTAAGATGCCCTCTCTAGAGGAGGACTGAGGTGTTATTACATTCCTGCCTTTGCCTCCTGCTGGCAGTGGTGCAGGGACGACCTTTGCTGAGCATCACATGCAGCTCCCCAAAAGCAGATTTAAAGCAGAGTTCCACCCCACAACAGAAGTAATCAGAGGAAAGCCCAGAGAGCATCTCCTAAACACATGACATTTCCTCCTAAGGAGCAGGCCTTCATGCCCTTTCTGGCTGAAGTCAGTGGTGTTTATCGTGTTACACAGATGGACCAGAAGTTTTGTAAATCCAGATGGCTTTTTCTGATGCTTTTAGATGCTGGTTAACATTTCTAAATATTTGCCTGCTGTTGGTAATCATCCAGGTTTGTGAATTACTCAGAAAACATTCAATTAGCAAGAAATTGATTGTATTTTTAATTACCCATTCTTCTGTGATGATATATAGCATAAACATAGATCAAATGAACAAAAATGGAGAAGATTATGCATGCAGAGTTGGAAGGAAGTCTTCCCTGAAAAGTCCTTTTGTAAATCCTGACTGAAGATAGTAAAATAAGATGGAAGATAATAATGGGAACTGGGGAGAAAATGTCACATTTATGGTCACATACGGATCTGGATTCAAACTCAGGTCTGACACAGGATGTGCACCAGCTGTAGTCCATCAGCACCAGGTGCAGCATGTTCAACCCAAACCATCCCTTTGTCCAGCATTTCCTGCCAGCATTTCTGACACGGTGTTGCAGCCGACAGAAAATGTTTGACATAAGGATGAAGGATGGTTGCAGGCCATTTGAACACAACACTGGGTGTATTCAGAACACTCTGGCATTGGACACAGATTACCTTGCAGAGGTTCAAGGCAAGAGAATGAAGAGATGCAGGACCAGTGCTAAGGCACGTGGCTGAGAGGGTCCAGCTGAGGTGCCAATCCTACCACAGGCGCTTCCTAACACAGATGTGCCAGCTTGACTGCTTGGGCCCTTTGTCTGATGCACGCTTGCTATGTGTTTCCAGCAGGTTTGAGACTCTCCCACCTCCTTAGTGGGCCAGGAACTCCATCTCTTGGCCCTTGAGGAAGAGTATACCTCCTGTGGTGTTTTATGGACGCTTAAAGTGGAGGTGGTTGAAAATATATTTTCCTGGATAGTGTCCAGTGACGGAGCAGTGTAAAGCAACATGCCTACCATGGTAAGCACCAGATGGGGTTTGAACCAGCACTAGATTTGCCACTGAGCACAGCTATGAAGTTGCCAGACTGGTAATGAAGGTAGCTGCCTGCTCCATTTCAGAAATCAATGACACATTGTCATCCTCTGCAGGATAAACTGAGAGCTCTGAACTAAGGTCTTGACAGCTAAAGTGCCTTTGATTTTGCCTTTAATTCGGCAAGCACACAACATTACTGGATTCTCTGTATTAATAATAAATAAATCCTGAAGCTCATGTCAGTGGCAGAGTTTCAGTTCTAACCTGAGAACAGCATTGCTCTGCAAACAGCACATCTGCAAAAAGCAAGACACTATTCACAGTGTAGCCAAACACAGGAAACCTGACAGCTGTTTAATAACACATGGAAATAAAATGATAGTAATAATACTCATAATTAGATTTATAAACTCCTTTCTCATTTTCAGCATTATTTTTTCAGTCAAAGAAGCCCAGTTCATTTATTTCCTTCAGTTTTCTTCCCAATAAAAGGTCTGAAATAAAGCCAGTCCTGAAGAACTGGTTTGGACCCCAGAGCTCTCTAGGCTCAGGACTGTGGCCCTGGGCTCAGGGCTTGGGATGTGCAGGGGGAGCGAGCCCTGACAAACAGCACTGGTGTGTGGGTTTGCACAGTGGTGAGCACAGCACAGCATGAGACTCAGCTGCAAGCAGGAGGAATTACCATGAAAAACAGAACAATGAGCAAAATGTGATGTGGAAATCTTCTCACTCCTTAAATACCAGTTTGAGGCTTAAAGGTATCGTCCTCCAAGATAAAGCTTGTCTTTCCTTTGTTTGATGAAAAGCAGTTCAATTTCTATATTTAAAAAAAAAAACAAAGTTGTCTTTCATTAACAGCGTAAGTTGAAGATTGAAAATACTGTGGTGTTTTTCAGGCCAGATCAATTTATTTAAATAGTTCTTCAGAAAGTGAAAAATTGACATATAGGTTTTAACTGGTATACATGGGTACATAACACCAGCTGCAGCCATGAAGTAAATAAGGCCATAGCCATGATTAAGATGTTTTACAATATGCAATTATTGTGACTTGGTTTGCTCTTTATATCCACCCAGATTTGAACCTATGCCTGATAGCCCAAGCTGAACCTTTTTTATTTTTTCAATGTAAGTTTGAACTGCAAGACCTTTGAATTGGTGTTCTCAGAGGAAAGCTTAAAGAACTATGTTTGAATGCTGTTAAAAGCATACACTGGACTTTTACATAAAACGAATGCATTTGACTCTGTATTTAACAAATCACTGGGTAATAGTGAATACATTGAATTCAATACATTGAATTCAGTCTTTTGGCCAAAGTAACATTAATTTAAGCTCCATCACCTATCTCAGCTGCAGAACAATTCTTTATTTACTGTGCTGTATTTAGACTGAGGGATCATTAACTCCATTGATGGCGAGAACCTGTAGATTTTTTCTAACTTACAGTTTCTCCATTGAACACTCTTTTCTCAGTGCTGGGAATGATTATGGATCTGAGTGGTGCCAAAACACCACAGCCTTGATTGAGTTCAGCAAGAGTTGCAGCTGTTTTGCAAATCACGGCCTTTTAGTGCATGCTAGTGGCAGGGCAGTATAAGATGTGAGGTGGTTGTGTGGTGTTATGCTGAATTTGAATTCCTGAAAATATTTTATTGGAATCCCAGAAAATAGTTTTATCTGTCTTCCATATCTTCGAACCTACCTGTCTTTTGAATAAGGACTGCAAATTACTCTAGTAATAAGCAAATGTACAAGTATGTTGCATGTTCCCACAGAGGAGAGTCTAAATATTGTAATACTAAATAGATCAATAAAAGCAGTGTCAACAGACTAAGCTGTGATAGTTGGGCATGGCATTAAGTAAGATTCCTGACATTAGTTTATGTCTTGATTTTGTTTTAGAATTTTTATTGCTATTCAGTTGTCCAAGTATTCAGTGGCACCTCACCCTTTTCTCAACACCTTCAGTCATATGAATTGAGGTATTGATTTCTTCAAATAAACCAGTGGCCTTGGTGAACTACTGGCAGACTATGCTGCACTTGTCTTGTTCTGGTTATCAGCACCCATTTAATTAAATATTTAAAATGCTTAACAGAACATAAGGACGGTTACCAATCTTCTTTGAAAGACCTAAAAGTCAGCACCATCAGCAGCATCAATGCATAGGTGTTTCATGTTAAAAGGTGGAGCCTTGGTAAAGACAGCTCAATATGAATCTATTTTTAAAAAGATTATTTAAAACCTAACATATAGCAATAGCCTAACAGAAAAGTGACATAAAATCAGAAACCTCTAGAGCTTAAATTACAATTGGAGGTGATATAGAGTCTAACCTAGATCAGGTCAATAATACCTTGCAAAGAGTGCACATCTGTGACAGTAGCACAACCATCAAGGGTGCAGTCTCTCTCTCCATTAGGACATGAAGAATACCGCTAAGACCTCAGCAAGAAATTTTGGATTGATCTCACATACCACAGCTGGACCTGTAGAAAGGAACTCATTCATACCCCAAAGATAAAGATACAAGCAGTTCAATTACCACTACAAAATGCTAACCCAATAATCACTGCAGAATTATGTTCTCCTCCCAACATGAATGTGACAGGTTTGTTACAAGTAGCCTGACCCCAGGAGGCTCAGGGTACATCTTCATCACAATTTGCTTGGGAGCAGCCCTAGGAGCACACAGGCACTCATGAGTCCCAGCACTCACTAAATCCATGGAGCACTGATATAGTTACAGTTATCTGATTGTCACTGGTACAGAGCTACAGCGTCAGTGCTTATACTCAAGTGAAACCTATTCCTGTGCATATGTTAATATGCAATAACCAGTTCAGCTATTGTTTTGGTATCTTAAATACACTGCACTTAAAAAGAGGGTCACTGCACAATGAGCCCCTCTTCTTTCCCCCAAAATTCAGCTATCTTATTTTTCTTAATAGATATCATGAAAGTTTTTCATTAGCAGATTGTGAAGTACTGTATTTACACTAAATTACACCAAGTACATAAAAATCACCTGTCATGTTTAACCCCAGCCAGCAACTCAGTACCAGGCAGACACTCATGCCCCCCCAGGATGGGGAGGAGAAACAAAAAAAAGGTTCTACTTAGCAACAACCAAAACATCACGGTGTTGTCAACATTAATTTCACACTAAATCCAAAACACAGCACTGTACTGGCTACTAGGAAGGAAATTAACTTCATCCTAGCTGAAAACAGGACAACAGCAAACACTCCACAGTATTTCTGTCAGCTCAGTAACTGGTATTTATTGACGACACTGATTTTTCTAACTGCATCCAGTCAAACAACGATTGTCTACTTATTGTCTGTAAACACAACTTCTGAAAAAACCCTTTTAATACCTTTCAAAAGGTGCAGAGTATTTAAAAACGTATAGAAGGAGTGGCTTTAAATTGTGGTGGGAAATCTGATGCAGTCTCCTGATTAAAAGCTACATGAAAATAACAACTGCAAGAATGCCACTAGACAGTTCCTGCATCCAGAAGAGAACAACTGAATTTACTTAAAAGTTATATTCAAGGTAAGTATGTCCAAAATACAGAGGGTTTCCAATTTAATGGAACAAACAACTAATATTTTTTTCCACTTTTCACTAACAGAGAAGACAGATGACATTTTAATGGTGTAATCAAGACGTTGATTGCCACTGGTGACAGAATATGCCATGAGATCCGAATGGATATGACAGATAGGAGCACTTGCATTGCATTGTATGTTTCTGCTTGAAGTATCATATTGGTTATTTTTCATTTTCTTTTCTCTGCTGACAACAGTCCTTTCAATTCTTTAACTTTTTAATAAAGTGGCAAAGGCTGTGATGGAAGTCTGTGAAGATAGGAAAACTGTGCTCAAATATCAGTATAATTACCATTTTCATGTTGGTCTTAAAAGTTAGTTTTGCCAGCAGAGAATATGCAAGAGTTTAACTGTTTACATGAAAAATTTAGAGCTAATTGTTTTGTGCTAAGAATCATAACTAAACACTGAATCACTTTGATATATTTCTTACAGTATTAATATTTGCTCTCTTTTACTGGCAGCAGAGAGGTTTCCAGGACTGTGTTCTCAGATTTGTAATTTCAGAACTCCTTGTGCAGCAATGTCTGCATTGGCATATGCTTATATTTCTTCTTACACATTTACCCTATGTTTTGAGGGTTTTCTATTTGGTAAAGCATAACTAAAGCACCCTAGACCATTTCTTCTCCTTATTAGAACATTTACTCTTTGCATATTTGGAAGGAAGATATTCCATACATACAGCCTTGTCCTGTATCCTTGATGTGCTTGTGCCTCAAAATTAGGAGAAGGAAAAATTTGGATGCATAATGAACATGTGCTGGGGCTCTCAGTCCTAACTACTTAGCCAAGCAATTATAATATTACAAAAGTTCAAAAGGCACACAAGGAAGTTTCATAATCAGAAATGTAAATGAATTGCAATACTTGTAAGAAGCTGATTAACAGCCTAATAAATCCCTGTAGCAATGGATTGATTCCATTAGAATTCTGGAAAAGGAGAAGCAATTTTTTAATTCACATGGAAAAAATGCTTTCAAGGATACCTTGTGGGTCAGACCAGTGCTCAAGTTTAGAGCATTGTCTGACACCCTCCACCAGAGGTACAAATTGCAACCTAAAAATAATTTTGAGTGTTACTGAAGGATAAGCTGGTGGAAGAAGGCTTCTTCAGGAAAAAAGAATAAATGCTACCTCTCATTTTTTCATTGCTACCTCTACATATTTTTTCATATATATGTAGTCAGCCCTAACTCTATGATTTTTAGCACAAGGATGTCCTAGAGACTCAGGGCCATCTTTTCAAACCTAATTTTAAAAGGAGCTGTGTTTGGTATAAAGTCAAATACTGTCTGTAAAGACCTGCTGGAAGAGCCAAGGGAGGTTTCCCTGTGGGTGGCAGCAGGACCTGATGGCCATGCTGGCATTGGGGATAATTCTGGGCTTCTGTCAACTTAACTAGAATACAACATGCAATTTTATCATAGCTTAGCTGCCAATATCATATTATGCAAAACTGCTGCAATTTGAAAGTAATCAATACCTGCAATTCCATTATTTACAGAAATTACTTTAACTACAATGTGCTTAAGGGAAGACTGGCAGGCTAGTAAATACCTCTTAAAAGACACAAATTGTTCTATATTAGAAAAAGAAAGGATGGCATAATCCAGCATCCCCCTTTTTAAATTTTAGATGCTGTAAATGTGGTAAAAGATGTGGTAAAAAATTTGTTTTGGTCTGCATTCCTCCAGATCCACTCATCATCCTGGTCACCCTACAAGGGTCTTCAAGGGGTGGTAGAAGTTTTTGGATGAGCAGTCTCTCCCTCAGCTGTATTTGCTCACAAGTGGCTGTTAATGATGCTTCACCACCTCAACAATTTATTTTAATACAGCTTATTGGTGATATTGGGTGTTTCCTTAGCTGGTGGTTTTCATACCAACCATTTTGTAATCATATAAAATAGCTCTTCTGTGAGCCAAATTTATAAAACATTATTCTTTCTTCAACTTCAAAATAAAGCTTTTAAGTTCAATTATTCATTTTTACTTACAATCGTCATTGAACAATAATTATGAGGTTGAGCCTTTTTTTGTAAAAATTTTACATTAATATTTTACATATAAAAATATTGCTGCTGTTAAATACCACAAAAGTTTAAATTATTTTCTTCTTTCATAGTATAAGAAGGAAACCTCTTAAAAATGTAAACAGTGCTTTATCCAAACATAACAGTTTTGTAAAGGAGCTGATGTCAATGGGGCAGGGAAGAGGGAATGATTTTCACACTTACATGTAACTGCTTTTGAAACTGAAGGTGTCAGCTGATATTTTTATAAAACTAAATACAATCCCTCAATCAGGAAACAGATTAGACAAAGATTTATTGTACTTTAGTCCATTATTTGCACTAGAATAAATCTGAAGCTTTCCAGAAAGCAGCCAAGGTTCAGAGACAAATGGGTGGAAATTGAGGACAAACACATCAGCGTAACAACATTAATTAGGGCTTCAATCCTTCATTAGCAATGTACATATTTTAAGCTCTTCTCTTGAAATGCCTTAAAATTAAGAGTTTCAGTGGACATCTTATCAAGAGCTACATGGTCAAGAGCAACAATGTCAGTGATGAGCTGACTCGCAAGTCACAGTTTTAAACGTTGTCAAGATTATCACTGATAACTGATGAAAGCTTTGTTCCTGGGGTTAAGTGATGAAGAAGTGATGAACACCCAGCACAGGGTTTGGGCACAGCTGCCAGTGCTGGTGGGAAGCAGAGGGGCTCAGGGAACAGGGACATCCTTCACAAGCAGCATCCTTGGAACCTGCAGTTACCTGGCCTGCTGTGATTGCACTGTTCCCATTCCAGAGTGAGTTCAGAGCTGTAATTACCAGTACAATGCCCAGGCCTCTTCTACACAGCTGACCCTGCACTCCTGGGGCTGATTGGTTGGGTTTTGATTAACATAGTCCTTAAGGTTTCAGCAGGTGTCAGCTTATTTAGATCTCAAGATGTGCTGCCACCCTCCCCACGGCACTTCTCTTCCTCTGTCAAAGGCTTTGTTTCCTACTATAGCAGGTTTTAAAGCAGGATTTCAACTCAGCAGGTGCAGAGGGCACCATACAGGTGCAATGAGAAAACAAAGACTTGAAAATCTTTTGTCAGCCTAAAATACTGCCTGGTTTGGTAAAATACTTATAATGATGATAATAATAGCTGTAGCGACAGCTGAGGTTTGCCATAGAAAACCTACAATTTTAAACAACTGTGACTCCTAAATTATGACAGCTACAAGCCTGTATACCTCTACATTTACCCCCCTGAGTTTGTGTGTCTGTCTGTAAAAATAGTGGATCACATTATTCTCCTGATTTAAACACCCTTATGTCCTCTGACCACAGTGCACAGAAGCAGAGTTGACTGCTTAGTCTGTGACCATGGTCTCAGAGTGCTCAGTTCTGAATAAATGTAATAGTTGCAAAGCCATTAAGGTATTTGAATCTGACCAGTTATAATTAGAGTGAAACTGTCACAGTAACAAAGCAACATGAAAATGTACTGTTCCTTTAGAGGAAGTAACTGCAGAAGAGCCACCTAGAAGATACAGCATTTTATATAGCTAAAAATTAATCTGATTATGGGTCATTCTGGGTATGCAGGATGGCTTGAATTTAGAGATAAAAAAGGTCTGAAATTTCCTTTCTGTGACAAGTCTGACTTTCAGAAAATATTTCCAAGCAGAACTGCAAGAAGAATGGGACATTTTGAGCTCCTCAAAACATAGTAACACTATTTCAAATTTTTTAATAATACATTTTAGCACTCCTGAAACCTTGATGATATACTATTGTGATCTGAAACAGGCTACTCCAAGTCAGCTTTAAATTTAAGGTGTTTGTTTTATGGCAAAACACTACTTTCAGGGGATAGTAATTTGTTAGAATGTCTTTCCCTGGTTCTGTTCTCTTTGATGAGCTAAAGACTCATGTCCAAATATGCATCCCACTGGAAGTACTGTTAAGAATTGATTACAGCTCACTGGCCAAACAAAATGAGTCAGAAATACTGTTTTGATAAAAGCTTTGAAAGCCCTGTTATTCTAAAGTATTTTTAAGAAAAAAAAGAGTGTATTTTTTAAAAATATCTGGACTGATAATCAATACACCTCATATATTTACCAAGAGAACCCACCACTGTCAAACTACATGTTTTTGAAAAGTGTTTGTGCATTTAAATACAACGAAACAACTTTTAATCCCATGATAAACTTGATTATGTATGGATGAGCAATGGCACAGAACATTTTCAAATGGAAACAGAAGTCTGTGATGGGCAATCAGAGAGGTAGCTCTCCATGGCCTTCCCTTTACTGGGGTGAGTGGGAGTACTGGTTATGGAGATATAAAAGTAGAGCTTAATGTGTCAAACTAATTTTAACATTTATTGGGGTTTTTTTCCCTAATGACATTTTGGACATATTTGCATATTCAGAAATTTGAAAAATGGAAAACCAAGTCTATCAGCATTATCCCATAAGGAGCAATCCCATTCCACTCTTACCTATTATTTTCTATTTGTCCCCTACAGCAACAGATTGATTGTTTGACCAAAGAAAAAAATAAATAAAGGAAACACTAAACTAACAACTTCATTTTCAACAGTACAACAGCAAGACCTTGTCCTGACTGGTAATGCTGTGTCAGGGGCCAGTTTTTGGCAGTGACTACTCCAGCCCTGCCTCCTAGCTCGGCACAGCACGTGGGCTCCCAGCAGGGCAGCTGCTCCCTGTGCCAGCCAAGGTGCTCAGCTGCCTGTGCCAAGAGCACTTCCAAACCTTCCCAGTGCCTGGTAATATGAGTGTTAAAATAAAAGTCAGTAAAGCTCTGGTCTTCATTCCAGACCTGGCATTCACCTGCCATGTCTAATTATGTGTTGCATTAAGCATTCATGAAGAAAAAAACCCATAAGTGATTGCCTGTAATAAAAGGGACAATCCACAGTCCAAGCTGCACACCAGAAACACAAGCTTGCCTAGGGTTGTGACTCTGCTCATCATGATGTGCCCTAGTGTCCCAGTTACCTTCTTACCTTGGCTGAGGGCTGGAAGGAAATCTGTTTTTACCCTTATATACAGAGGTATACTCTGTCAGCACAGTGGGTTTTACAAACCCATTATGCTGTACATAGGTTTCCCAGGCAACACATGCAATACAAACTTCAGTATCCAAGTTACTTGTGTTGACAAACCACATACCATCTGCCATTACTAAAGCTGCTGCCTCCACCACTTTGAGGTTTTTAAACTTTTGTAAGTGTTGCAGTCACCTATGATTTAATAGAGGGAGAAATGAAGGCAGCTGGTGATAGATCTGCACTGGTACGTGGCTATTGCATATGCTCACAGCACGCTGTCTCCTTCTGGAGCTTTTTATTTATCAATGGAAAATGTAACAGTGATTCAGAAACGGTTGATCAACTGCATTTTGCACTTATAACTTGAAAAAGGATCGACACATAAGTAAAAAGTAAAAGCATTTATATAAAAGTATTAAAAAAGAAAAACCATACTTGCTCATAGATTCTTACAATTTCTTAAGCAGAGGAAAGGAAACAAACCACTTCATTTTAAGCCAGAATTCTTTATGGTATATCTACTATTAAAATAAAGAAGGAAATAGAGCCTGAAATCTGATATGCAAATCTGAGTTCAGCAAGGAGGTAGATCTTCTAATTCTGTAGCAAGCACAGTAAAACCTGCAAGCAGTACACAGCATGTGCTCATCATTCACGTGGGCTTCTCTTCCTTGCTAAATCAGCACTAGACACAAGGAGGACAAGGCACAACATGACCATGAACTGTGGCTCTGGCTCAGGCACTGAGTTTCCTTGCAGGTGTCTGGCTCTGCCCCAGCCCTTTTGCAGGGATCTTCTTCCCCAGCAGAGTGGCACCTCCTCACTGGCTGTCTTAGCAAAGGACATTGGGGTCTGTACACCTCAGTAGACACAGAAATCACTCTTTACCCCTCTCTCTCTTTTGGAGTTGTCCTAGTTGTACAGCAAGATTGATTTTATACATTTAGATAAGTGCAAACATTGAAAAAACAGTAGCTTTTATAAAGGATGAAAACAAAGCTAATTTAAACTTTTCTTAACAGCAATCCTAAAGGACCTAGGACAGGAAAATGAATGGAAGAAGATGCAGTTTAGATCACCAAAAGCACTGGCAGACAGCTGCTTAATCCCAGAATTGTCATGTCAATTTAAACCCTTCCCCTGGCAGGGATTCAATTGTTTTCATCCCACCTGGGAGCTTGAAAAGGTCAGAGAGAGAACATTACCCTTGTGCACATGCAGGCTTGACTGCCTTTCTGGAAATGCATCTCTGCTTGAGGCTTTGGCTGGCAATTCAGGGATGGAAAGAGCCAGGTACCCTAATGGGGACAGATGCTGCTCAGCTGCTGCTGGTCCCACACACCACATCAGGTAATCCTCACTGTGCCTCAGCATCTGCCAGGCACCCACGGGACCCTGTAGAGCCACCTCAGCTGACAAGGCCACCCATAATTCTGAGAGTTTCTGATTACATTCAGTGCATATGCCTGGGCAATGCAGCCTGAGGTGGGGTTCCCCCTGCTGATACCACAGAGCTGCTTTCCCTGATGGAGCAAAAGGAGTTTTGCTCTCGGATCTTGTGGTTTTTGGTCTCCCTGTTTCTGTATCTAGTGAAAGAGGCCTATCACCACCTGAAAGCTTAGAGAGGAACAGAAGAGATACCTGATTCACAGCTGCATTCATCCACCTGCATCTCCTACAGTGTGCACAAACACCACACACTATTCCCAGATCAGATATACTGCAGAGCAGCACTATCACCATGAAGCAGAGCCACACTCAGGCAGAGCAGGAAAAAACCCTCTCTTTTACATGTAATGGTGATCTGTGCCTTTACAAACTCAAGGCCTTATTATTACAGTTTCTTCTGTATAAAAATGGAGCCATGGGAATGGAAAAACTCCAGCTGGGATGAAACACAAGAGCCATCTGCTCAACAGCAGAGACTTTGGCAGGCTCATCATGGAAGACTCCTTTCTCCCCACTCATCTCTTGGGGTCCAGCTCAGTTTTTTGCCCAGCCCTCCATGGGGACAGGGATAGGGACCATGTCTGCCAATAGAACACCCTTCATGCCATGGAAACTGCAGATCAATACAAGGTTTAGCTCATTCCCAGACATTTTTTCATGTGCAGGAAAACATGCACGCATACATGAGTCTGTATTCCCCAAAAGAACTTGTAGCATAATCCAGAACAAAAAAATCTGCAAGGTTGCTGAACTGCTTATCTCTGAGGGGTCAGAGAATGGAGGACAAAGCAAGATGCACTGAAGTTGGGCAGGAGCCCACCAGGAGGTGGTGAGCTGGTCCCTGGGAACGGTACACACAGATGTTCTGCTTCCCCCCTCTCCTGACCTCAGAGGGACACCAGGAAATCTTATTCTCAAAACCAGCACATCACAGAGCAGTCAATAAGAAATGCAGGAGAGCCCATATGCATCCCCAGTTCATTTTACCAAAGGCACTGACTGCATACTCCCTCTTCTGATTTTCCAGGGAGCATTTTTGCTCCTTGTTATTTGCAATGTCTTCTAGGACCTGCCAAGACTGCCAAAAATCTTCTCTAAGCACTTAGTAAAGGTTTCTGCCCTGCACCCACAAGCATGCCAAATCCAGCCTTGGCGCATCACCATGCTATCAGGGTGCAGAGCTTCCTCTCCTGAGCTGCCACAATGACTGAAAGGACATTTGGTCCCCAAACCACTTTGCTGTCATGGCTTTCAATCAGTTTAATAAATTTTCATAGTCAATTGTAAAAAATTCAGCAAAAGGATACTGCCTTTTTTTCCTCACCAGCTGTGTCATATGCTTTTGAATTTTGAGGGAGCTTAAAGTGAGAATTAGGATGAATCTCCCCTTGTTTTATTCTGAAAGGCTTAGAAAAGTTTAATTAAGTATGACTAATTTTCTGTGACAAAATTTCATTATTTCGTACTTTTAAAAGCATTTTGTTTCCTAATACTTTCTAATAATTCAAAGTACCCCTCAATGTCTGGTCATCAGCTATATTATTCCTTACATGGACCCCACATATATGGGATCACCAGGGCTAAACTACTGAGGTTTCTGCCAGAAAACCACACACAACCACAAATAGAGCTAAAAGTAAATGGATTTATACTAGGGCATTTGTATTTTAGAGGTGATACACCTTGCTTCGCTACAGTCTTTCAAGCAATTGTGAACATTTTTCTTCATTCTTTTTCTCCCAGCTATTCCTACTCTATGAAATGCACGATACAATAATACAGGATTGATACTTTTATGAAGTATAAATCCTTCTCTTTTCTCTCCTAAACTGACAATTCTAGTTGCTGAATAAAATTATGATAAGTTGTGTCACAGTCTGTATATTAGCACTAGCTGATCAAAAGCAAACTTTGTAAGACAAGTGCCAGTGTAAGCATGTACATTTTAAGAAAGTTTAGACTTTGAACTGAAGGAATAAAAATTAGATCTGCAAACTCATCTTGATATTTGGCCATACATTGAATGAAGACAATGAGGGAAAAATCTACACTTTAAATAGTTGCTTTGTTGTGCTTGATATCGAAATTCTGTACACTTTCATAAAATAAATATCAAAACCAGAGAAGCAGCAAACAGAAAAAGCAAGCACCAAACTGCAAAATAACTTGTAGAGAATACACTGCAGGAACTGTCTGTAAATTTTCACTGATTGAGGGGAAAAAAAACCACAGTGGAAAACATAACTAAACAATCTCATTTATTGCTTTAAGACAGATTTATTTTCACCTAGACTCCTTGGGACCATCCTAAAATTACTTCTTAAAGCCTACAAGCTCTAGAGTTGCTGCAGGAAGGATTGGAAAGAACATTTGGCTCACAAAGAAACAAAAGGATCTCTTTGAATATCTCTGTAACATGTGACTCATAACTGCAAGCTGGCTAGGCTACATGCCAAGTCTGTGTCTTGAAATGGCTCATTTATTGGCAAAGTTTTGTCCTGGATTTATCTTGATCTCTTTTAACAAAACATACCAAAATAACACCTTTGGCTGCAACTGTGCTCCATGTGTGGAGCCTAGTAAAGTGGCTGTTGTTTTTATTTTGAAGTCATAGCTATGGACATTCCTGGACCCAAAACTCCATAATCTTTGCAGACTATCCTAAGAAAGATAGCTGAAGATTTTCAATTTCATTTTTTTCACAAGACTGTAAGAAAATTATTTGAATGTATTTAAGTATCTAAGAGTGAACTGAGCTTGTGAGGCTTTGATTTCTGTACATTCAAAGATCTAAACATAAGTTAGTGATACAAGTCCCTATTCAAATGTGCATTTATAGCTCTCTGCTAAACACAATAAAGAACTCCCAGCAGACAGCATTTTTATTTATGTGTGGGTGTACTCCAGCTCTGCATTTCATTCTCGAAGCAGCACTTAGCAATATTTATCCAGTCATTTGGGTCTTTTATAACACACATATTTTTGCTTCTAGATACAATATCAACTTTGGAATATCAATACTATAATATCCTTCCTAAAAAAACCAAAGTTTGCACTATCAGATTCAAGTACATCAAAACAAATTGCTGCCACATTGTTTCAGATTTTTACGGAATACTGAGACATAGATGATATCTGCTGACAGGCTTTCAGCTCTATCCTAGGAAATGACTGTAAATTCACTGTGTCTGTAGAATGTAGAGATCTGCAGCCCATCTCAGCCAGCCCTTGTGCAGTGGAGCGGTGACTGGCCAAGCCTCTGCCCAGGGCACCATCCTGCACCAGGGCAAAGCACCTGTATTTCAGCCATGTGGCAGTAGAATTTGATTTATCTTGAGCCCACTCCTGATAGCATCTAATATAAAACCTTGTACTTCCCCCCC